>CAJVRM010000041.1:252604-362546 GCA_911693285.1 Hymenoscyphus albidus | reverse complement strand
CCCTCCCCCTCCACCATTCCCTACCCCAACATCCGCCCCATCCAAACCACCCTTCACCCTCTTAACAGGATTATTCAACCACACCTTCCTAAACGAATCCATCGTCTTCCCCACCGATCTCCGTCGTCTTATACTAGCCTCATCCTCCCCAACCTCCAGCAATCCAAAATCCGCGAAGAACAACTTGGCCGGCTCGATTTCATCCCGCACCGCTTCCAGTAAGCCCTCTTTCTTGAAGAGCTCCACGATGACGGATTTGAAACACTCCGGGAACTGGCCACCGAAGAGCATCTTCGTCTCGAAGGCATTGCGTCGCCCATCACTTTGTCCCGACGGGAAATTCGCCCGGTAGACCTCTTTGATCGAGGAGGTGAGAGAGGAGAGGAGCGTTTCGACCGTCTTGATGCGGATGATGGTTTTGGTGGTGAGGGTGGCGATGTGGAGATATGCGTGTCGGAGCTGGGAACTGATGGGCGGGGGGTTGGAATTTTGGGAATTCCCGTTGGTGCCTGGGGTCTGGATGGCGCGGCGGGCTATGTAGTCCAGATGTGTGATTCGACGACACATTGCGGTGAGGAAACCGCGGGTGGCGGAGCAGAGGAGGAGGTGGAGGGAAACGGTATTGGTGGAGCGAAGGTGGGCGTGGAGTTCGGAGAGGTTGAAGCTATCGACATCTTTGAGATCCATATTGGGTGGAAGGGTTGTGGGGAGGTTGAGAAGAGTGTCGATTAGCCATGCCATGAAGTCGAGGACCCAGCGAAAGGAACCACCTAAGGCATTTATCACCTCTGTTTTGGATTAGCAAATTGTCTGACGGATTTGCTGCGAAGAGTACAAACCTGGGTCTTCAAGTGGCGATGCTGGTACGCTCAAATTCGAGGCCATCGAAACGAGAACGACGATATTGCGCAATTGAAGAACCAGCCATGAGAATTTACCAGGAAATGTTCTAGGGTTGAACTCTCCCCGAAATCCGAGAGAATTCTGAACACATAGAATCAATTGAATGCTCGTATTTCTGATCAAGACATCATAATGCTGCTCTTCGGAATAATCACAGGTGATTTTCAGGATGCGAGATATCTCGATAAGCCAATCGAAAGAAAAGTCTAGGAGAGTTAGAATTATACGTCTGAGGTTATAGAATCAACGCTTACTTGGGTTCGAGTACTTGTGAGCAGTAGCTAGTAAGTCATCATAATTGACAGCTCCAACTCTAATGACAGCAGTTGCGCAAGAAAGTGCAAGTGCAGCAACTGTCGCAGCATATTGAGCTATCAAATATTAATATTAGCGTTTGTCTCAACACCGGAAGAAATTCTTACGATCATCTTGACTTGTTCCTATATTTCCCAAATACTCCATCTGCATCCACTTGACCTTGCCGTCGTTTCGAATTTGAACCAAAGAGCAGTACGTAGGTGATAAAGCTACTTGCAAACCTGTTGAAGGTCAACATTCATTACCTCTGCAAATGGAAGAGCACAAAACTTACAAGGTTGGTCCTCGGTATAGGAGAATCCGATTTGAGATAGATGCCATATGTGTTCAATATCATGGTTAATAAATATCTCTGCCATCGTCGCTCGATCACGATATTCTACTGAGCCATCACTATAGGCGAAAAATATGACCCTTCCAACATTCATAGATTGCATGGTGAGAAGGACCTTATTTACGTTGAAACCTTCCAGCTTTTTCAGAAAACCAGTAGGCTGAATTCGTTAGCAGATATAAAAGCGTTTGAGCGATCGGAACTTACCCCCGGAGGTGATCCTACACTATTCCTACGTGAACTCAACGCCTCAAAGGCAGGATGTATGGTCTGCATTTTATCGCGAAGTTCCCATCGATCCACTACTGTTTGAACATCTTGGTTGTAATGTGCCATTGAGGACGGTAGATGAGTTCGAGCACTAACTATTGTAGCATGTCCCATCCGCCCCGTAGAATCGACGGTAGCTGGAAAGAACTCGAGGTGAGAGAGCTGTGTCATGGAAGATTCCAGGTTTGATGCATTCAAAGTATCTTTGGAAACATCATGTATCCAACTCGTTGCAACAGTATGACGAGTCTTCAAGCTGGGGTTTAGTTGTTGTGGCATTTGTGGAGCTCTTTCTCCCGCTCTTTCTCCCGCTTGCTTCCCAAGGCCCCAGTCTACTAAAGCACGCACAACTCGTAGTTGTTTGGATGCTGTGGCAAAGGTAATCAGGAGTGTGCTGTCTATCACAGGTATCAGTACACTAAATGCAACAAACAACGACCACGAATACTTACTCTTATCTGGACAGATAGACGCATGAGTAATTAGGTCATCGGATGAGACGATACTCTCTAGTTCCGTATGGGCTTCGGAATATTTGTTGGTAGATTGTGGAAATATGATTCGGAGGAGTCCATTGGTTGTCACGCAAACCAATGCGGATTTTCCATTCATCGGGTGGAATGGGCCAAAGGAAGGTGCATGTGCAGGCTCGTACTTGTAAGTGCTTGCTTCTTTGGTGGCTGATTTAATTAGTATCATTCTCCATCCAAGTCCAAGATGTAAGACGCACCATGTATCTGGCTACTTCCTGAACGGTTCGCAGGATAGGTGGCCAAGTTGAGCCAGAAACAACCAACCACACTGGAGAGATCGTCGGTTGGGTCCATCTGGCAATTTCTATGCAACATAGGCTTATTCAATGAAGCGAAGATTGACAGTATGGTTACTCGTCCAGCGACATCTATCACGGCTAATTCGGAGCCAGTTGGACTCCATGCCAGATGCTTCAATGGACTCCCCTCGAGAGTTTTTGCCATGGGGGGAGGTATGAGAGTGGGTTCACTCAGACCCCAGCTGCCATTCTCTGGATGACAACGCAAGTTTCGCAACTCTACGCTGGTTCCATTGGCGGTGATGGTGGCTATACAACCCCAATTTGACCAAGCGATTGCCCTATGCAGCGTTACAATTGAGAAATATAATCATTGTACAAATATCTTACTGGCAACATCCGCTTCGTCGTAAATCATCGACTCTTTGGTAGAGTTCTTTCGATGGAGGGCGCGAGGGAATAGAAAGGCCTGCACTATCGCCAAATAAATCATCCATATCCATTTCTTCGTCCATCATCAATGGCATCACTCAGATGAGGCTAGCGCATCAAGAACATGAAGTTGTAGGTGCAGGTAGACAGAGAGAGCACCGCACAAATTTTTGGGGGTGGATGAATTAGCTGCAAGCAGATAAGAGGATAAGTGAATGTGGTTTAGATAAATCCCCCCTGAATGAGGTTGGGTACCCCTTCAGTTAGGACTGATGAGAGGGGGAGAGAGGTGTGGGAGCTGAGGAACAAACACCAGCCAACATCAGCCTTGTGCATCTGCACCAGAAAGCGACGATGTGCAGGTGGACTGGCGAATCAGTAGCCCTTGAATATTCACATGGGTGTGCGGGAGGGCTAACTCAATTGTGCATAGTGTCTCCACTGTCTCAGAGAGCTCGGATTTTGGCACAGCAACAGGAGAAAACAAAGATGGAGAGCAATCAATACAAGAAATGCTGCCTGGAATTGGGGGAGGGGAAGGCCTCGCAGATTCTTCTGTAGTTTGCAGCACAGCACTCCAACTTTCTTGCTGTCTTGGCGGGATCAACTTTGTATCAGTATTTTGGGTGTGACGCTACCTCTCAACATACATACGCAGAGCCTAAGAACCTACCTAAGAACCTACCAACGGGATATTACCCGACGCCGCCTCGCCAGTAGGCAATGCCCAGGCTAAAGCTTCGAGCACCACTACTCTCGGGTCTGGCCGCTAACGTCAGATTGCATGTTTGAAGGCAGCTCCTCGAGGCGCCCGAGCACCGCCAACAATCACTACAATACCATAGTCTTCGCTTGAGTGACAATCGACAATAACATATCTTTTTGAACTCGTGATTGTTCGTCAAAGAGATTGTTCACTTGATTCTTGTTGTTTGAATACTCGGTACATTCTTCAATAAATTGCTGCCACAATAAGAAGATTCCACGCTTGTCTCGCTTATCGTTTTAACTGGAAGGCCCCCCCGCCCCGTTTCTTTCTGCGGAAATAGGCCCGGCAGAGGCTACTTGTACTTCCTGTACCCCATCCCATCCCCCCATCCCCCCGTCCCCCCGTCACCTTACCGCATCATTTCCAATGACCACCACGACCACTCTCTTTCAACATCATCGCCAACTAACCCACCACCCACAGCAATCACGACCCGGCCACTCACGCAAATCGAACATGACCAACGGAGTCATCACTCACGCCTACGAATAAAACTTTTGCTTTTATCAATTTCCCCCTGTGGCCTTTCCTTGTTCCTTTCCCTTCACAATGGAAGGCGCGACCGGCGAAATGTCGACCTTTTCCTCTCCTCTTTCCTCCGTCCGCTCTTCCGAGCTCTCTTCTCCTCTCTCCAGCATGGCCTCGAGATCTCCTACACCTCCTGTCGATTATCCCTCGCCGCCACTTAGTAACGAGGACTCTGTAATGTCGCCCGCGCGCGACTCTGACAACGCGCCCGAACGCGAAGGACCGCCTCCAGCAAAAAGGAGGAAGATTGCTACGCTACCAAAGGATGAAAAAACACAATACTTGGATTTGATTGATTTGGGAGACAGCGACGACGATTCACACCACAAGTCCCAGGATGCGAAACTAGAGAAGCTCATGCAGGTGTTGCGCACCAAGCGGAAGATTGTTGTGATTGCAGGTGCTGGCATCTCCGTCTCTGCTGGAAGTGCGTATTTTGGACCCGATTTTTGCATTCACTCAGCTAACCTTTCCTAGTCCCCGACTTCCGTTCCTCAACAGGTCTCTTTACCACGCTTCGCAGCCAACATAAATTAAAGTCTTCCGGAAAACATCTATTCGACGCTTCTGTATACCGAGATGACTCGTCCACCAGCTCCTTTCACGACATGGTTCGGGAGCTGTCTCATTTAACCAAGAATGCTTCACCCACCCCATTTCATCATCTGCTTGCGACCCTTGCCGAGGAAGGTCGTCTCATGCGACTGTACACCCAAAATGTAGATGGTATAGATACAGCCCTTGAGCCTCTCGCAACAAACGTTCCTCTCAATTCCAAAGGCCCTTGGCCAAAAACTGTCCAACTCCATGGGGGCTTGGAGAAAATGGTGTGCACCAAGTGCGGCAAATTATCGGACTTTGATGGTGCGCTTTTCGAGGGTCCCGAAACGCCGAGCTGTAAGGAATGTGAAGAGACAGATGCTATTAGGATGGCCGGGGGACTGAGAAGTCACGGAATTGGCCGGTTACGACCAAGAATGGTTCTTTATAACGAGTTCAATCCAGACGAGGAGGCAATTGGTGCCGTCAGCCACGCAGATATCAAAACTCGTCCCGATGCTGTACTTGTGGTTGGTACAAGTCTGAAGGTACCAGGAATCCGACGATTGGCACGTGAATTGTGTAATACAACCAGAGACCGACGAGGCGGTTTTACTGCATGGATTAATGTTGACCCAGAACCTATGGGTAATGATATGAAGGATTGCTGGGACATGGTTGTTCGAGCAAGATGTGATGATGTTGCACAATACGTTGGACTTCCACACTGGAACGACAAGAACTGTGGAGATTACAAGATTCCTGAAGGAGGAATGGTTCATGCTGGTGGTGTTAGTGTGGTTCTTGAGTCGAAACCTGCAACCATTGTCAAAAACCGAGGTATCTTGACACCATCTGACAGTCCTCGACACCAGAGTCCAACACCATACAAGGACATGCCAAAGCTGAAACAGCCTCAATTATCATTTGCTGCCGCTTCTGTCACTCCCGCAAACCCTGTTAAACTCACCAAGGCCGGAAAACCAAAAGAGAAGCCCGGTCCAAAGCCCGGCTTGAAAGCTTCGAAGTCTGTATCAAAACCAGCACGCAAACCCAAAACCGGAGCGGTCAGAAAAGCTCTACCAGGTACGAAACCACGCAAGAACGCACTCACATCTGCTTTCACAGCGACCAAGACCGAATTATCAATTGGCAAACTACCAAAATCGGAATTTGGTGCCCCTCCGAGTACACCAATGCAACCTGTCTCACCCAGCGACCCCCGAACGAACAGTGATACATTTGCGAGATCATCGCAGGTCGCCGTTGAGATATCGGTTACGTATGATCGTCATGAGACTGTATCACCTAAGGGAAGACTGCCTAACGGGATGGCGAATTTACTTTCTTAGGTTGGAATATAGGGGATGCTTTGTTTTGTCTCCATTTTTTATTTTCGCATCATAGCGAGGAGTTTATTGGTGGGGAGGTTTGTCTTACAATACAGGGGAATGCTTTACGCGTGGGTGAAAAGTCATCGATGAATGGGATGTATACATCGTGGTATATCATAGAACCGGAGTTTGGTTGTGTTTTGATAGAGGGGGGATGGATGGTGTTTTTTTTCCTTGGGGGGGTTCAGGGTGAACCTGATGGTGATTGATGGGTTGTTTCGGAATCGACGATGATCTTGTATACCTATCCCTTCTGGTGCCTGGGAGCCGGACGTCTTCGAGGAAGGAGAGGAGTGGTCGAGGCGGTCGTCCAGGATGTTGATTTCGAATTTTAGGAGGCGCGAAACGCAGGGCTAGCTAGTCAGGGTGTACTGTACAGTAATGGTGTTTTCTCAAGAAAGAATCGAGTTGAGTTGAGACCTGTCCTGTGGTGTTACTTTTACTTTCCTAACTAGGGAATGGGTCGAATTGCACTTAACTAAACTGGATGGGGGATTTGTACTACTTACTGATTGATGCATGGGAAAAGTTAAGTTCTTGGGGGAGAGGGAGAGGCGGGGGTTCTTGTACATAAATAATATAGACCTCTTGCATACAATACAGTATTCATTCAGAGGTCTTTTTTTTCATACCAACCAACTAACCACTTGATAAGATGTTAATTACTGTAACAAGAAATATACATGTATGCATCTTACAACACCCCTCGAGTCCCCTCCCATCTGTTCCATCCGTTCCATCTATTCCATCTCTTCAGACTTCAGATTTCTAGATCTCTAGACTTTTCAAGTTTTTCCTTGCTACTTATTATTACTTACTATGCTGCTTGAAAGTCAACACTGTAAAGTAAGGTAAACTATAGTAAACGAGTTACGAGTATATACTATCTACTCGTACTATCCCCTAATACCCCATCTATCTATCGATATCTGGAAAACACCTCTCGGCTCTTGGCTCTTAAGCTCTTAAGTAGCTAGGATCTTGGGGTTCAATGATAAATAAATAATCAAACAAATGAATACCTACTTTAAGTTCTACCCATATATAATACTCCTACCCATACCCATAAGTTATATCGGAAATTATAAATTACGAATTTACCCCTCGAATCCTTGATTTCTTTTAAGAGATCGAGAGAAAGAGAGAAAGAAGGAAAGAGAAAAGGGTATAAGGTTCAGGTATAAGAATAAGAATAAAAATATTTCTTTAAAGCCTGATGGGAAGGAAATGGGATGGAAGATGGGAAGGGTAGGAAGATGGGAAGGAAGATGGGCAATGAAAATGGGAAGGGAAAATGTTGTGAACTTGTGACTGCTTTACGGGAGTGAACGGAGTTGATGGATGGATGGATGGATGGTATTTTTAGTTTAAAAAAAAAGAATTTGAGTTTAAGATATGACGGACTAGGAGGTAGGTAGGTTGGTAGGTTGGTAGTAAGATACTTGGATAGTAGTGGTAAGACTTATTATATAGTTTTTAGTTACCTAAGCTAAGTTTAACTAAACTAAGCTAGTTAATAACAGTACATAACGTAATACCCCCCTCTCCTCAATTAAATAGGTAATTCAGATATACCATCTAAGATGGCTATTCCATAAGCTCCTTGAAAGTTGAATCTTTGGAATACATCGTACGTACAGTAGTAGCAAGTAGTAGAACATCTTAAACCCCATCCCATAATATCCACAGAACTCCAGACTCTAAACTCTTTCCTCATCAACCTCTCCAAAACCACTCAATCAAACCAAGCCAAACCAAAACAATCAGCTTAAGCTAACCCAAGCTAAACTACCCAATAACCACCTCTCCCTCGAGTCTTCTCGTAAAGAAAATCAGATACACCCTTTAATCAACTATTTTATAATGATAAGCATCTTAGATCCGACCATCTTGAGATAGTCAAGCTGGTCAAAATGGCCAAGATACTCAACTCAAAATTAAGATGAAAAACCAGAGGAAATATAACTTACACTTACTTACTTATCAATACTCCTCACATCCACCTCACATCCTCCTCTTAAGACCCTCCGCTCTTCTTTCTTCCCAACCATCCAAGGGGACAACACATACAACAGTCGAGAGAAATCAATCTACAACATCTACAACCGGATACCAACAAAAATACAACCAAGTATCAAAAACCAGGATCAAAAAATAATACTTTCTCTCTTTCTATGCTAGTACCAACCAACCAATCAACCAACCAACCAATCAACCAACCAACCAATCAACCAACCAACCAACCCCCAATCCAGCCACACAAGAAGAAAGAGGAAAAAAAAGCTTGAGCCAGATAATCCATTTCCCAACGCCAAAGCAGTGCATAATACCATTCAACCATCCATCAATCCATCTAACTCACAACCACATTCATCCCCTTGTACACGCTCAAGAAAAGAAGCCCCGTTCACGCTCCAAAGAAGAATTATCTACTCGGTTCTCACAATCATAGTTGATTAGCACCACCAACTTCCACCGTTCCATTCTCAAGAACCATATCAGTCTCCTCTTCTTCTTCCTCCGAATCTTCCGCTACATCTTCTTCGTCGTCCTTGAACCCACTCTCGATCTCCAGTTTCCTCAGTCGTTTCCGCATCTCGTCCCGTTCCGAATGCTGCCAACGTATTAAAGTCGCAGGAGCATGGACTTTGAATCCATATATCCTTGGAGAATATCTCTCGTAGCTTTTCGCAGGGATAAGAGCCGGGTACACTTGAAAGATGATATTGTGGAAGGAAGTCCCAAAGTATGCACCATCGATGGCGGAATGACGCGACGACTTGGGATTGTAGATATCTTCGCATCGGGCACAGTATAGTTTTACTGCTTTCACGTTTGGATTGTCGGATTGTCCCATGGGCAATAAGGGGTGGGATTTGCACATGACTCGAGGACATTTGCCAAAATCTGCCTTTTTGTACTTCTCAAGCTGTCGTATCTCTTTAGTCCAGTTCCAAGTTTGGGACCAAGTAATCAACATACCATCTTTGCCAACCCTCTTGTTGTCACAATATATCTGGCATGAACAAGTCCGTATAGATGTCGTGCTGACTTCTCGATTGTCTCTCGCATATCATCATCACAGTCCAAATCGAAGACGTCCGTTACCAGGTCCAACGCATATTGATAGTATTGAACCTCCGTATTAAGACCAGTAAGGTTGAATCGATCAGTGAGATAGTCCTCGTCGATCTCGCAAAAGTATTCGTTGCCTCGCGAGGAAATGAACTGAAGAATGAATCGTTAGCACGTCTCTTGTCTCCAATAACCGAGAGAAAGAAAAGAATACGCGAGTCCCAAAGTCCGATGCCCAAGCAAAGCCCATGGGGAGAATCTTTTTAGCTTTGGGTGAGAAAGTAGCGACTGCTTCACGGGTTCCCGCTTGTCGAAGATAGGGTATGGCGATCATATTGAAAGCAACTTCTAGAAAGCCGGCATTCAGAGGATCCACCAAGTCATCCAGGTCATCTGAGGATTCAACTGCAGACACTACCCCATATAACCCCTCGTGAGCAAAAGAGCCGACTGGGTGAGGGGTTTTGGAAGGTACCGAAGCATGCCCTGGAGGTTGGGCACCCTGACAACTTGTGAGACGCCGGTGTAGACTCTGCCGAAGAGGGTGTAGGCGTGCCTGCTATTTCTGAGGCACTTCGCGACGTATCTTATATTGACCCGTCTATATAACCACGCCCTCCAAAGGTAACTAATTCGGTATTCCTTCGACTTCGTCTGTTCAAGGAGTAATGAGATGGGGAGCATCGTGTCGGCGCCCTGCAAGATCTGCAGGGCAGGCAAGGTCGATACATCTCGTGATAGCTCAGGAACGCTCCTGCTTGGGTCGCACTCGTCCTCCGGTCCCCCTCAGGTTGCGCCAGATCACTTTCATGAGCAGGCACGATGCGGCGCACAAAGTTTATACGGTATGAAAAAGTTCAACTCACCCAGTCTCTCCAGTAACTTGTGTAGTCACTATCAGTCTCGCTGTTGAAGTCGTCCATGATGCGCGCTACCCTGTAGCAAGTGCCTCATGTAGCACCCGCCAGTCTATCGGCAACGTTGTGTGTTGCTGGAATCGTGGGTCCCGAGGCTGGCGTTGAGATGTCGTGAGGCTTTGGAAAGAAGGGCTGAGGAGGGGTAATGCCGAAAAATGCTTGTGCCTGAGCACTGAGGCCGCGTTGGGCATTCTTTACGTTTGCTGTAACCACCAGAAGAGTCTTCACTAATTTGTATTTCTTCTATTATGCATTTTGTACTGTTTTGATATAACGTACTAAATCCTCCTAACTTTAAATTTGTTGAGAAGTGTTTACTAAAGTTCTGTTTTATTGAAAGCTGAGTCTAAATTGCAATACCTGAGGGAGACGCAAAGTCACCATCACCAGCTTAGCAACCTACGATTAGGAAACATGCACCTCTACAAAATAAAACATCTGTTGATTTCTCATTACTTCTGTCCCAGAGAAGGTCTTATTGACCTCCACAGCCTCTTTGGGTTCGACGCAAATATACCAACACCTCTTTGTAATTACTTGGCGACGCCATCCTCCAAAAAAACTTGAAAGAGGTTTGTATCCAACCCTTCGCGTAACCAGATAAGATCACTCAACTCCCTACTCCAAACATCCATCTCAGCTATTGTTCTGAGATGAGAAATACCCTATGTCCCCCTCTCTGGATTTAGGGCTATGGCTGCCACTATCATCAGTCCCACTCCCACTTCCAGCACTCCCATTTGATCCTCCGTTTACTTTCGGTAAAATCCTCTTTTTTGGATCTGGGACTTTCAATCTCGATCCCCCAAACATAAAACTCGACGTCTCCCGCACGTCCTGTGGGCTTCGAAGGTTGACCATTTCCAATGCCTCTACTAAAGTTGCACCGCTCTCATCCAATGCAGTCAAGAACCGTGCCAATTCCTTGCATAATTCCCAATCGCCTTCATCTTTGGCTCTCGAAAGTAATCGTACCAACTGCTCCGAGCTTGAACTTAGCTCTTCAAATGTATGCAGAATAAGTAGATACCCGCCGGCTGTTTTCAAAGAACCTCTTTGCAAAGACTCTTCGAACAGTTCCTGTGGAGGGGGTAGGTATGCAAAAAGTGTCCGCCATGATCGAACTTCTGTTTTCCGAGTACATTGAACCACAATATCGAGATATTGCGGGAAAGAAGACAAGAATGAAAGCACTCCTGGTAGCAAAGCAGTCTCTGGGGAAGGAGAGCTGTCAACTTCCTCATCTAAAACATTATGAAGCAATATTTCAAGCGAATGGGCAAAGTATTCCAGTTGTCGATACTGGTGAGCGAGATGTAAAGCCGCAGATGAGTCGAACCGCGAGAGGTGAAATCGGAGAACTTGAGGAATAAATAGGTGAGTCTAGTTGTACATTAGTATTGATTTTTGCATTTTCGAAAAGTTACATACCCGTATCGTGAATTTGAAAAAGGCAAAGCTCACGTCACGACGTTGTACCAGGTCCGGTTCAAGCCCAAGAAGAATTCCTTTTCCAAGTAAGACTGACAAGGGATAAAAGTCCACAGGTATTGAAACCATAGGGGGCAATTCTCTCCCCAACTCAGGTGGAGCTGATTGGAGAACATCATTCACATCAGTCCAGACTTTCATTTCATTGCCTTCAAAGACCCACAAAGAGTCGCGGAGGCCCGATCCTTCGACAAGATTGATCCCATTTTCGTTATAGCCGTCAGAAGGCGGTTCTAGACTACGGGGCGGGCTTGCAAATGGCAAGTCTCTCATCAAGGCGTAATATTCCACGTTTTGCATAATGACACGCATGTCGTATTTGAGTTTACCTTCGTCGTTTAGTGACGGCTGCAGAAGAACAAGTTTTCCATCAACAAGAAACAAGACCGTGGCTACTGCGACATCTTGTGATGGATCTCCTTCGAGAAGCTGCTCATCGGGTAATATCCAGCTAAGTCCTCTGACTCGAGCAGGTGACCTCACGATGCCATGAAATGCGATTTGCCCAACCTGTATTAGTTGTACTGAATTGGCTGTCGATGTGATAATGTAATGATAGAGAAGATTGTCATACGTGTAGACGAGTAATGAATCCTCTCCGGAAAGAGCAATGAGTACGATAGGCGATGGCAGCGCTTGAACATGCAGGACAAGCGAGCTATCCAGAGCTGCTTCTCGCGAGTATAGGCGCAGCTCAAACGACTCGCCAGCCTCGATAGCTGCAATCAAAATATGCTGATACCAACACATTCCTCCGCGAACTTGGAATTCATTTTCCATGTTCTCATCCACAAATGACTTCCATCTGCCACTGTTGACACTATAGTGAGCCAGCCCTCGGCGGCCAGCAACAGCTACATATCTTCCATCAGCAGATATAACGGCACAGCGTATAGGCCATTGGTCTACCAAATAACTGGAAGGTACTTCTGCTGTATGCCACAAAGAGGATTCTGCTGATATTGAAGTCAAATCTGGTAAATCGTAACCGCGATACACCATTATGCTTGAAGTAGTTTGGAGTAGTGTTCGAGATATGTTGGCTGATGTGTAGCATCCGGTGATTGCACTTCGAGCCATTTCTAACGTCCAGAGGCGATCGTCCTGCTTGCCAATGAGCAAGATTTCCGACCCTCCCCCAAACCAGGTTGCATCCTTTACTCCATCGAGCCATCCTTCTTCGTGATCTTGAGTTATTCTTTGGTCGGATCCGAAACTGGTAGCACTTGATTTCCCAAACACACTCCAGGTCACCCAGCCATTTTCATAGCCAGCAAAAAGACAGTAGCCATCAGGGGAGTAGGTCAAACAAGTTAACGCACCCGAATACTGCCGGGACACAGAAACCTTATGAACATGCGATGGAGGAATGTTACCAACATAATCCCTCGCTGTATAGACTTGAATACTTCCATCAGAGCATCCGACGGCTACCAGCGAAAACCTGGCGTTTATTGCTGCCTTTTGGCCGTACATTTCAGGAGAATTGGGTGTATGAAAACAATATCCTCGGAACAATTTTTGTCGTTCTTCAGTGGACCTTGATTTGGAACCCCTTTGGACAGCATATGCTCTTCCATCATTTGTGACCCAACAAGACAAGTTCATTGGTCTATCGTGAATCATTTCTATCACGTTCACTTTTTTTGGCAACCAGTCCATACGACTAAATAGTTCTGTGCTAGTCTGGTTGCCAGCCGTATCCGGGGTCCATCTGATACATTGCACTGCTGCTGGCTTTTTGGTCGCAACTACCAATTCATCATCCAGGGCTAAAGCTTGCCCAATACCGGCATCCACCTTAATGACCATTCGAAAACGAACACTCACTTCTCGTACACCTCCTCCTTCTCCAGGTCCCCATAGAATTCTATCTCCTCCTTGCCCTCTAGCTCCACTGAAATTGCTTTGCCTTCGTGTCTGCCCACTTGTGTGACTGGAGAAATGGGGTCTGAAGACTCGAGCTTCAGGGTCGGTTGCCAGCGTGTATGTTATAAGGTACCCGTGGGTAGTTTGAACAACGAAAATAGCAGAGTCCGGGCGAACTAGGAGGGAAACATTCGAACCATATGTGCTCAGTGATTTCTTAGAACGCACAACGACCGCAAGAATGGCAGTCGGCTTGGGACATCAATTAGCCATATATACTCTCCTATTTACCAAATGACGTACCTTTGTCTGCCATACTGTCAAGGAGGTTGATGTGATCACGGCAAACAGATGTCCTGTCCGGGAAATTCGCAAAGCCAATAAAGGCTCTCGATCCGCAGACTTGAACGGCGAGTTCCCATGCTCTGTATGCGGAGGGAAATCATTTGACGAATCGTGTTCGACGGGTTGTATGGCTGGGGTTTTTGGGGTCACTGGCGTTTGGGGGAAATCAATGGCGTCGTCCAGTTTCTCCTCCGACTCGAGGCTTCCAGCATTGATCAGTGATCCGCTACCCTCTGTGGTTTCTCGAGATTCGGCATCGTCGTCCACTTCGAAGGTGCGCTCTGGTTCTGCTTTGGTATTACTCGCAGCATAGATGCGTGGGGCTCCAATAGGCCAGTACATGGCTGCGCAATGCTTCCAAAG
Source organism: Hymenoscyphus albidus (assembly GCA_911693285.1). NCBI lineage: Eukaryota > Fungi > Ascomycota > Leotiomycetes > Helotiales > Helotiaceae > Hymenoscyphus > Hymenoscyphus albidus. The sequence continues at coordinate 348,226 of CAJVRM010000041.1, read as the reverse complement.
GCCTCATTCGCATGGTCGCATGCCCGCGAATCGGCACTTTTATTGCCGTAGTGATTGAGGACCGTTTGCCATTGGAAAGTGTTGAGGAGGGAGGCCAATTGCCTTGTGGTGAAGAGTAATGGTTCCTATTGTGGTCTGATTTGGGGAGGTCCACGATTTGGCTGTTTCAAGCCACCAATGACAGAAGCGAAGCTGTCCCTTGATCATCGTGGAGTACTGGACCCTCAACCCCTGCTCAAGACAACTCCAATGAAATCCCATGAACAAATACACCACAATAGGCATTCCCAAACAATAGTAGCTGTCCCTTCACCAATTCTGTGCAAGAAACTCAACATTCACTCTCTCAATCTCTTCCTGTCATATTTTGGCTCACTAAAACCCCTTCCGCACACCAAGACCGCCAACCATCATTGTCTGCCTGTGAAAATCTAATACGCTTGGTCTGCTGGTTATTGATAACCACTCACTCATTATGGCGCCTTCACGACAGCGTCAGAGTATTCCCAAAGATCGCCTTTCAAGCTATCTGGGCTCTCTACGGACCCAGACTTACACCGATCCTTTGCTTCGTGGGGCAAGCTCTCATGGGTATGTAATTATTTCTCCTTTATGTTTTGATTGTGAGCTCGCAGGCTACCCTTCCATGGAAGTTTCCGTGGAAGTTGAGATGTTTTATGACTGGCTCCTTCATTTCCATTATTTATGGGGTTCTGATTCATATCAACATCGCTTATGAACGAGGAATGGCATGCGAGTCTCGAGTCCATGATTGTTAAAGTCTATAGCTAATTAGAATTCAAGGATAAAGTCCATCGCGTGGAACCCACAAGGCACTTTGATAGCAACTGGGGCTGCCGATAGAACACTACGAGTGTAAGTTTTGTTGCATACGCCTCATTATAAGTAATCTTTACTGATCTCAATCCACAGCTGGAACCCCGAGAAAAGAGATGTTCGTTACTCGACGGAGCTCAAGGGTCATACTGCCGGAATCGAAAAGGTGGCTTTCAATCCAGTAAAGGAAGCCGAACTTTGTAGTGTATCAAGTGACGGTATTGTCAGATTTTGGGATGTAAGGACCAAGGCTGTCATCAATGAAGTCAAAGGTTTAGGAGATGCGTTTACATTGGCATGGAGTCCGGATGGAGAAAGTCTAGTTGTGGGAAATAAGGTGAGTGCTCATCACCCAGATAACCACAATACAGAGCCAAAATTTAAAACAAGACGCTGACAACTCTTAGACCGACAATATCTTCGTTCTGTCGCCGACACAAACAACGCCACTTGCTTCGCATCAACAGAATGTTCAAACGAACCAGACATGTTTTTGTAACAGTGGCACTAAAATATTCTTGACCACGGGAGAGGGACGAGTAAAAGTCCTTTCCTATCCCGATTTCAATCCGGTGTTCACTACTATCTATGATCCTACAATACCCTTTACGCTAAACGGTCACACCTCATCTTGTCTTTCTGTTGAGATGCAGCCTAGTGGAAGATACCTTGCCACCGGGGGATCAGACTCGATAATTGCTCTCTGGGACACAACGGATTGGCATTGCCAGCGGACATTGATCGACATGGTCGGACCAGTTAGGAGCATGAGTTTTACTTTTGATGGCAGTTACGTCGTAGGAGGTAGTGATGAAGGGGCCGGTTTGGAGATTGCTCATACGGAGTCAGGAGACTATCAACACTCCATCAAGACTGCAGGACCTGCACCAATTGTTGCATGGCATCCCAGTCGTTACAGTTTGGCTTATACCGACATGGGTTCTTTGCGAATTCTTGGGTTTGATGGGGAGAGGAAGTGAACAAGGCTGATTTGGGCATCAGAATGGGGGTTTAGGGGTTAGCTTGACTGGCTTTCTGAAGAAAGAAAGCGAAAGGGCGTTTCGAATATACCAGTAATTGAAGTTACTTCCAGCCAGTTCCTACTTTTCTGCTACCTTGTATCTTGATTTTCATCCTATATATGTTGTATGTGTGTTCTTTTAGTTTTAGTTCTGGCTCGAATCTTTCCTCATACTCTCATTTACTTTATCATTGGAAAACTTTCCGGAAAATATCACTACGATGATAAGTGAAATCTCTCTTTTGATACTAACTCAATTTCTCTAAAATCTTTATCTAATGCCATTATATGAATATACACTCAACATTGGCACGATATCTGACAAGTGTATCACCAAAGCTCACCGCCGTCAAGGGGAGAAAGCTGGGAGGCCAGTTGGCGCTGACACCGGAAGACATCCGGCAGACCTCGAGGATTCCATCAACGCTCCGAGTTTGCGTCCATAGAAGCAAGCATTTAGACGAGCAGATCAGAGGATCCCGCCCTCGTGGTATGAACGTCATCCTATGAAGCCTCGGAACCAGCCATAGAACGGCCATTCCGGTAGAGGCTGCACGACTGCCAGCATTGCTATCTTCCATATTGATCTAGCAACCTGTCGCCGCACAGCCTTGACTGGTAGTCGGCCTAATATCCCTCCGACTCGCAGGAGGGATTTAGTGAGATCCCTATTCCGAGGCTGAAGAACCCATGTAAAGCCCTTTTTGGGACGCTTACGGAATCAAACAGCGTGGACGTGCTGGTGCCTTAGAAAACGGCAAAGTGTCCCAAGCAGGTGCTGTAATTGAGGTTACATGCTCCCACGTCATGGGCTTTGGGATATGCGGGTTGGGGCGGTCAATGGTATCATGAGGGTGTTGGCGTATCAGCTGTCCCTTTGGGATGAATCATTTCGAGATTGGTTGAGGAATATCGCGATTTCATTCGATCAGGACCGTTGGCACTGCCTCTTGATATAGTTACCACCATATGCAACGATCTATCTTGTCGTTGGGTTGGGCTTGATCTTAGCTATTCAGATCCAACCGTTTCCCGTCCCGCGCGAACGTCTAATTTGGGAAGCAGGAGGGGTTCTGTGCATTGTACTCGAGTTTACTCGTACTGAAAAGTACAGGGACCGACCTCCACAACCCTGGACTAGGTCCACTGGAGCTCCCGTCTACAGGAGTACGAGTACATCTGACAACGAGCGCCCTCTGGCCTCTATCATGTTCCTTTCAATTCCAATTCTCTAGTGTATATTCCTATTACTAAATAATACGCACTATCTTTAATCCAACCACCAAGTCTCACTCTCTCGTATCATCGCAAGATAATGCAAGCCGATCATCAAAAGCCCTGAGGTGCCTCCTAATTCTAACTCCCTCGAGACCGCTGTAACAAGTAGGCGGCGGCGGCACATGCGAAGCTGAATTGCAGGTGTCTTACAAAGTTTCAATTTTACCCAATCGATAGGCTCGATTGCAGGACCATAACGAGAATACCGTGCTGTCACCGAACTCAAACCCAAACTCGCGATCATGTCATCATCCTCCAATACCCCACCTGAAGATTACTTCAACGACCTCTCGCTACCCACAGGGAACAATGGGCAGCAGAAGAACAGGAGAAGCACAGGCAATGGACACGCGACTGGAAATGGAAATGGAGGAGACTCTGAAGTGCCAAAACCGAAGAGAATAGCTTGCATTATCTGCAGAAAGAGGAAGCTGAAATGCGATGGGGCCAGACCTAGCTGCTCGACTTGTACAAGACTGGGACATAGCTGTGCTTATGATGAAGTTAGGAAAAAGTCAGGACCAAAAAGGGGATATGTAAAGGCGTTAGAAGAGAGACTTAGTGAGCCAGATCAATTCGCTCTGTACCAAATATATGGCTTGGAAATAGAGCTGACCACCAGTTTCTTTCCACAGAACAGGTTGAAACTTTACTGAAAACCCAGGAACCCATTGCAAATCCCCCAAAAGAAGTTGCGCCGGGAAGCTTCACGACAAGCAATGCTAGTGGAACTACCCCTCGTACCGTTTCCGCCCCAGATTTCGGTATTGCCAATGGACCCATAAACCTTGTTGGTGGAGTTGGTACAGAACGATGGGGATTTGTTGGAGACTCGCCTGTACAACCACCACCAATGGATGATCTTAATTTCGGTGGTGATATGAGTATGGCAATGGGTATTGACGACAGTACGTTTACCTGGGAAATGATTGGACTGGGTCTAGAAGAACCACTACCCCCACAAGATACAATAGATGAATTGTGAGTACTGGTAAGCTTTTGTCTATTGATACAACAGAGCTGACCACCTAGGCATACCATATATTTCGATAAGATTCACCCTTCGCTACCGATGATTCACAAATACAGATATCTTGCTGCCATGAACTTGTAAGCTCCAAAACTACTTCTGTCGATCCTTTTTTATATCCCAGATACTCGGATCCTACCATCCACAATCTCATCGATTTCTTGCCATGCAGTCTCATTTCGAACTTTGACATATCCATCAAACAATATCAAATTGCTATAACTACTGTACTAGCGACCCTTTGCCAAAGGCTTTTACTGATAAAAAGATCAGAGCTCCTAATCAACGACCACCCGTTGCCTTACGATATATAATGTGGGCAGCTGCTGCCTCGGTAGTCGAAAAATATTTTGATTTGAAAGATCACTTCTACCAACGTGCTCGCAAATACGTGGAGATGGACTCATTAAAGGGTCATGGAGAACATATGATTTCGATCGCCAATGCCCAGACACATGTTCTTTTGGCCTCTTATGAGTTCAAAATGATGTACTTTCCACGAGCATGGGTTAGTACAGGAACAGCAATTCGGTTGTGTCAAATGTAAATGCCCATCTCAATAACCCTTTGAGCGGGACAATTCTTACCATTTTTAGGATGGGTCTACATAGACTTGATGGTGATGGTTTAGACGTCAAACAATGTCTCCCTCCACCTCGTGACTTTACCGAGCGCGAAGAAAGACGGAGGACGTTCTGGATGGCATTCTGTGAAGACCGATATGCAAGTATTGGTACGGGATGGCCGATGACCATTGACGAAAAAGATATTTTGTCCGACCTTCCTTCTTCCGAGGAGGCTTTCGAGATGAGTAAGATAGAAACAACACAATCCTTAGCAGATGCTCTTGATCCTAGCGGAGCTTGCAAGCTTTCACCATTCGCTGGCGTTGTCCTTATGGCTTGTCTTTTCGGTAGGAATCTGATACATCTACATCGCCCAGACGAAGATGACCGAGATCATGACTTGAATGGCGAGTTTTGGAAACGGCATAGGCAGATGGATAACATACTTCTTAACACTACCCTCTCTTTACCGTCACATCTGAAATTACCAAACGGCTTGTCCAATCCTAATATTGTGTTTACAAATATGAACATTCACACTTCAACGATTTGTTTGCATCAAGCAGCAATTTACAAAGCGGACAAGAATCGCCTGCCTCCTTCTATCAGTCAAGAAAGTAAGGTGCGATGTATTTCTGCGGCCAATGAAATTGCGAGTATCATGCGGATGGTATCGCATATGGATTTATCATCTGTGAGTTCCCAACCCTGCATTTATCGTGTTGATATCAAGCTAATCAAACTCAGATGAATCCTTTTATATCTTTCTGTCTGTACGTTGCGGCACGTGTGTTTGTACAATACCTCAAAAGTCGACCAAACGATAGCCAAACCGGGGACTCTTTGAGATTTTTGCTTTCCGCTATGAATGCTTTGAAACGAAAGAATCCTTTGACGGAATCGTTTCTTGTGCAGTTAGACGTTGATCTAGAGGGGTTGGGTATGAGGAATATCAAGTCTAAGAACTCGTTCACTTATACCGATGACAATGTAAATCCTCACCCCTCTCCATTTACCTCATCATACACTAATCATGCAATGATACAGGCCCCAGCTGCGACCGGCAAAGCCTTCGATTTCTGTAATACACGAACAGAAGGATGTATCCTCATGAAACTGAGCCAGGACCTAAATCTAGATACCACCAGTCCTGTCAGGGCAACAGCCCGCATCCCCTCAACCACCTCCTTCACACGAGAACAAGAGCCCCTCGAAACCACCCTCCAAGATTTCAACATGACAACTCCCTATGATCATAGCGGCTTCCCACATCCCACCACCTTCCCCAACAACGAGAACAACAAAAACGCCAATTCCCCCGACACCGGAACAACAGGCGCATCCTCCAACCGACCCACTCCCTCCTCCTCCACCCCCTCTGACTCACGCTCCAACCTCCAACCCCGATCCGTGACCTCGGGACCTGCTTCCCACGAAACGAGTCCGGAGGTCTCGCATGATGACTCCTTGCTTTCTAACGGTGAGACAGCGGGGTTCTATGGTACGGGCTTGGGGCCTGATCCTCAGGGTTTCTCTCCTACTAATGGTGGCTGGGGGATTCATGCGCAGAGTGAGGGGTTGACGCCCGTTGGGGAGGGGGTTTTTAGGCAGTTGATGGGGATGGGGACTATTGGGGGGATGGATGAGATGTTAGTATTGTACCTCTTCTCCTTCCTTTCCTTTCCTTCCAAATTCTTCAAAGAGAGGCTTTGATTGTGCAGGGTGTGACTGACTAATGATGTATAGGGATCTTGGATGGGAAGGTGGGTCGTGAGGGTTTGTGATGGAGGGGTTGGGTTTCGGTTTTGATGATACCTACATACGTAAGGGCTTTGCGGAATCTGTTTATTCGTTGTGGTGTAGGTTAATAGTTTTTTTTTTGTTTTGGATTGGGTGGGGGTTCTTTGTATCACCTTATTTTTTTTCTTTCTTTGGGGGGCTTTTGGGGAGTTTAGGGATTTACGGATCTTGTCTTATCTTATCTTATCTTGTATGAATATAGCGAGTTAGCGAGCGAGCGATGGTGATGGTGATGGATACCTTTCTTTGGATTCTGGGGGGAAGTGGGGGTGTATATTTCTACTCTCTATTTTTTCTATATATGTTTTTGGGGAGTTGTGTGAGAGACAGAGACGTACGACTGGGTGGGTGGACGGGCGGGATAACAGATACCGAACGGGCATGATGGGTAGAAGGGTAGGGAATAGGAATATGATACCAATTTTTGATGAGAGTTTTGAGGGTTTGAATTTTTATTATTATTTGACCTTTCTTTTTTGGCCCTTTTTGGGGGTGGAGAGAGTGGGGGGTTGTGTTATTGTTTCTTGAGATAGATTGTACGATGTATGATATAATCTTACATTATGGGATCTAAGGTTGTCAGTAAGTATAGATTAGAGTCAGTATGAGAGTGAGTTAGTAGGTGTATGGATGTGATGTGAGGGGATGGGATGGGATGGGTAAAATATAACTAAATAAACACCTTCGATAATATGTAGGTAGTATTGTGTGTATGTTTTATGGTTCAGGGTGTATGATGTTTTTCTACCTTGCTTGTTTACTTTACTTTACTTTACTTTACTTATTTTTCTTCACTTCTTTAACTTTACTTCTTTCCACATATTCACGGTACTTTTTTACTTCTTTATATATAGACAGATATCTGTCCAGACTGTAGATGAGAGAAGGAAGTCTGGTTATAATGATTATAGCATTTACAGTAGGCATTCATACTAGTTTCTCAAGAGAGTTAGAGTGTCGTTATTACTAAGGCATTCCATAGCGGATGAGACCTAGGCAAGTGAAGGTCCGGTGTGTCATGGTATAAAATAAGATATGGTGAGATAATATATTAGATACGAAGACGAAGAAGAAATTTCTTTAGATTTACAGAGAAAGAGATTAGAAGCAGTTAGCTAGATACAGTGCACAGTAATAACTAACAACTAGACACAGACGTAACCCGGAGGGACTTACAAGGTAGAAGTGTAAGGATCTATCAAAGAGTTTGTTACTAGGTAGCTATCTACCATAATTTGGTAATACCTAGTATCACGTAAAGATTCTGAGATTTTAGCTATCTATCTTGTGGTGAAGGTTATATAAAAAACGAAATAGGTGGTTGGGGTTGAGGTTGGGGTTGAGGTTGGGGTTTGTTATTTTTCCTTTCCTCACTCACTCCCACCTCATGCGTACCCCCTATCTCCCTCCCCCTCCCAGCAAAACCCAACGCCCCCTCTCACCCCAAAAAATATCCAAAAAAAAATCCTCACCTTCATACTGTAGAAGGCGGTCCCAGCCATTAAACCAGACGAACTGGGTTTCTTTGCTCTTTGCGGTTTGACTAGTCAATCTTCAAGTACTGTAAAGCTCTCACTCAATGTTACCTTGCCATTAAGCTACGCAGATATGTACTGGATGACTCGACTTGGTGAGAGGGGTGTTATAGGTACGCAAGGTTGTGAGTGTGAAGGGGGCGGGGNCGGGGGGGGGATGAGGTGAATGAAGGGAATGTTTTTAGGGGCACCAGGGGGATGGAATGGCTTGATGGGATGGGATGGGATGGGTTGTACAGTCAATTTATTATATCTGCATGCTGTATGACGATGGAAGGGGGATAAGGTTGCTGTGGACAGGGAATTAATAGAGGGGGGTGGGGATAGGTAGGTAAGGATTATTGTATTTTTTACTGGATTTGGAGGGTTAGGATGGTGTGAGATGAGGAACAAAGCTCGCTGGGCGAGTTTTTATGTAGTAGTATAGCGCTATAGTGGGGAAATTTGGGGTTAAGGGTAGTGAGGTATACTGTAGAGTAGTGAATGCAAAGGTGGGTGAAAGAGTTATGGGAAGCTGCAGCTGGTCTTCTGGATGGTTTTCAAATTACTCGCCTATTCAATTGATTTTTCATACGTATCTTGCATTTTAACGTCCTACTTTTTTTTGTTTGGAACTGCTCATGATAGTAGTCCTATTTGAGATATTATACATGATGTTGGCCCTCGAGTGCCTTGGTATAAAAGATGATGGCTCGAAAAGATCAAAATAGGAAGGCCGGAAGGATGATATGCATACTCCCAAAGGGCTGCATCTAATTGACACGACGTTTCCCATGATTTCTTTCCCTAGCGGTGACCACCCATTTGTTGGGATTCCTCTTCTTACGAGTTTTGTATCCTCCTTTTGCCTAAGGAGCATGTCAGATTAGAATTTGTTGGGAGATATTGTGACAGTGTAAAACTTACTGGTAAACCCCAAGGACTGACGGGGTTGACGTTACCCTTGGACTTTCCTCTTCCACCACCGTGTGGATGGTCGCATGCGTTCATGGCAAGACCTCTGACTGTTGGTCGGATATTCAACCATCTCTTTCGTCCTGCTTTTCCAAGTTGTCGATGTTGGAAATTGGGGTTGCTGGCTACTCCGATGGTAGCACATGCATCTTTGCTTACTCTTCGGATTTCACCACTCTGTAAACGGACGGTGACCCATTTGTTGGCGCCACCCTTGGATGATGACTCTTTGCCAATGACGATAGCATGAGTACCAGCACTTCGACAAAAGACGGCTCCTCTCTCCTTGGCAGACCCAACGCAGTATACCATGGTTCCAATGGGAATCATATGAAGTGGTAGACAATTTCCTCGCCATGCAGTTTTCGCAGCCAACACACCGGGATCTATAACTCCTCCCATACTATCTAATAAGTCCTTTGGAATTCCAGCTCTGTAGCTCTGTACCACATCTCCAGCTCTCATCCCATCCGCAGCCACTATGTAGCTCTTTCTTCCAGTAGCCTCCTCGTTGAGTAAAGCAATATGTGCACTTCGTCCTGGATCATGCTCGATTCTCTCCACCGTGTGTTTCCCCGGTGTTTTTCTTGCAAAGTCCACCGTCCTTATACGTCTCTTGTGTCCACCACCACGATGTCTAATGGTCACTCTACCAGAGTTGTTTCTTCCACCCTTTCCATGCCCCTTCTTTGAAAATGTCAATGGAAGAAACGGTCTCCCTTTCCATAGATGGTCGTTTATAGGGCGCTTGAGATGTCGTACACCGGGCGTTCGAGGTTTATATGTTCGCATTGCGAATGCAGCACTTGTCTTCTCAACTGTTGGAGGTGCTGCAAAGCCTGCTGCTGCCGGTGATGCTGGCCGTACCACCTCTATAGCAGTGGAATAGTTTCGAGGGACATTCTGCCGAATTGGTAATGTGAGGTAGCGACATGTTGTTCGTTGCTGGGACTGGCGTAGGAGTACCCGTGGTTGTAGCATCTTGGTGGGTATCCAATCCTCACGCGAGTGAGGAGGATTTCGAAGGTTTTAATTTTATGTTTGATGGTTTCTTCGCCAGTGCAAATAACCTCGGACGGGGTGATGCGATGGACTGGCCCCAATTGCTGCTTGGGGTGTTCAGCGGTTCGATATGATGTTATCCAAAATTCTAGAGAAGCTCCAATCGTGCCTTGGCGTCGGGGCGGAAACTGAAGGCTTGGCATCTCTATACATTTATTTTCCACCTACTCAAACATGACTACTACCATTCCAAAGCAAGTTTTCAAAGAAACGACAGTAGAAGATAACAAATCATTTTTTAAACCTACCTAGGTATAATGTACTCCCCAAAAATCCCCATTTCCGACAGTGGTATGTTTTCTGAATCAGTACGTACCTACATACTTCGCAGGTACTTGTAGTCGTTTCGACATCGGCACTCCAGCCACTTGGCAGTTCCAGAAGGATGGGAATGTTTCCTGGGTTGTCCTACAAAGGGTTCTTGAATTCAAGTAATTACAAGTTCAAACCACAGTTTGGTTTCCTTCAAGTTGAAGTGAAACTTGGAGAAATCAAATCTTTTTGTTCTGCCAGTCTACCACTCCCCGTCGAGGGAAGAATGGAAAGTAACGAGGTAGCTGTCCGAAAGAGACGTTGAATAGATCCTTGATGCTGGAACAAAGCGGCCATACTGTACCAGACTCTCTGTACGTGTGCAACATGCTTTAGATAATTGGAATCCTCATTATTTCTCAAATCGTACCAAAATCTCGTGAAACTATCCAAAAGTTGAATTCCTTATAAACATCTACACACTCTTTCCGGCATATCAATTCCTGTATCAAATCTTCAACAGGGGTCAAACTACGAATCCTGTCCCTGGAAGCTTGCCCTGCCGTACCCGTACCTTGCGGGTATCCACTGAATCGTCAACTCAAAAGTGCAGTGCAGCGCCGGAGCTAGAAACCCGGACACGTATGGCTGTATCAAGACCATTTACACTTCTACAGTGTGATTTTGCGAATACCCTCCAGACTTCAGCACAACTTAATTCACCAATGCTTCTGTCCTTATAAGCTTTGACCTCCTCACTTCTCCGCACCATCACATCCATCAACGTGTCTTGAAACCTTCGACGTACATTCAGTCGCATTCGCATGCCTCAGCGATAGGAATCCAGCTAGAGCGACAGCTTCGGCCTGCCGATCTCGGTATTGCGCAGTGTAGTGCACTGAAGTGGTTGAGGATTAGTAGAGGACAAATAGTGGCTAGTCAATATGGTATGGCCTCGAATATCTCGGTCGGCGAGTCCAGGCGGGACAATCCCAATGACGAACCTACCAACGATAAACGACGTCCACTCAGAACCACCATCGCGACCAAGATCACGGAGCCCTTCAAGGTCAAGGAACGGACATATGCGAACCACTTCGTCCTTTGCAAAGGTTGGCTTTGACTCACTCAGTGATGCATGGGCGTTGCTAATATAAATAAAGTCAATTGCAGATGAATATTCCACTCTTACTCCTGCCCAAACGGCACAAAGGCTGCAAACCTCTCTAACACATGGGCTTACACCTGGCGAGGCTCTCTCACGATTACACGACCAGGGGCCGAACGAGCTTCCCCACGATGAGCCCGAACCGTTATGGTTGCGATTCTTGAAGCAGTTTAAGGAACCGTTGATCTTGCTATTACTATGTTCAGCAGTCGCATCTGTCGTAGTTGGGAACAAAGACGATGCAATCAGTATTGCCGTTGCAGTAACTATTGTCGTTGCCGTGGGTTTCATACAAGAATACAGGTCGGAAAAATCGATAGAAGCTTTGAGCCATCTAGTGCCAAACCATGCGCATTTGATCAGAGGACAGAGAAGGAATTCATCCATAAGAACTCCAACATGGCCGCCGACTGAAGACGAATCTGCGGAGACGGAAGGGTTAATGGCTGGTTCAACTGAAGATGTGGAAGCAAAGTTAGAAAGTGCTTCAAGCAAAGTTATGGCGGCTCAACTGGTACCGGGAGATCTGGTTCTATTTACAACCGGGGATCGTATTCCAGCCGATATTCGTGTGACAAAAGCTATAGATCTCACAATTGACGAATCCAACCTCACAGGAGAGAATGAACCTGTTAGAATTACTGCCGATGTCAGAGGACGCCCAAGTTATCCTAGGGCCAATGGAAACAGTTTGGAACCGCCTGAATATGCTTCTCCTGGGACGGGCGCTGTGGGTGTCGATACTCGATTGAACAGTACCACAAATATTGCCTTTATGGGTACTTTGGTTAGATCTGGACACGGTCAAGGAATTGTTTACGCAACGGGTGGAAATACACACTTTGGTACAATTGCTGCTAGTGTTACGGATACGGAAAGTCCTCGGACGCCTTTACAACTTTCTATGGATGCTCTTGGTTCGCAACTTAGTCAGGCTTCTTTTGTTATTATCGGAATCATTTCACTTGTGGGATGGCTTCAAGGGAAAGGACTGCTAGAAATCTTCACCATTTCCATTTCTCTTGCTGTGGCGGCAATTCCCGAAGGTCTTCCCATTATTGTCACTGTAACATTGGCGCTAGGAGTTCATAGAATGGCACGGCATCATGCGATTGTTCGAAAGATGCCAAGTGTGGAAACTCTAGGTTCGGTAAATGTGGTTTGCAGTGATAAAACAGGTATGAACTAAACCTGAATGGAATGATAGAGATATTGACAGAGATTATAGGAACGTTGACAATGAACCATATGGCCACTACAAAAATGTGGCATGTGGATGCCGATGCGCCTATTGCGATTGATTCTGGGGACGAAGAAGTGCAACCTGATACTGTTACCCTACGAATTCTACGAATTGGCAACATCGCCAACAATGCTCGTTTAAGTCGTATAAATACACATGCTCAATCTGCCTCTTCTGTAGCCATTCTATCATCCACCCAAGGCAGTAGGTCTACTAGTGGTCTAGGAAGCAGATGGGTTGGGCAACCAACCGATGTTGCAATGCTAGATATGCTTGATCGTTTCAACGAGCATGATGCACGAGAAGGCCTAGGTCATCGACTTGGCGAAACACCATTCAGCTCTGAAAGAAAGTGGATGGGTGTCACTGTTGGTGATGGTGAGGCAAGTTCCCACTCTCGAGAAGTCGCCTACATTAAAGGTGCCGTCGACCGGGTTTTGGCAAGATGCGATACTTATCTGACCAAAGATGGCCGGGAGGTTATATTAGATGACGCCGTAAAGAAGTCTGTATTGGATGCAGCTGAAAAGATGGCGGAGGAAGGCTTGAGAGTGCTCGGATTTGCGAGCGGCCCTGTCGCAAAGCATTCAAAGTCTCTCAAACAACCAATGAGTCGAAGTCCTACAACAACTTCTCCAGAGCCGCATATTTCTCACAATGAAGACGTCTATGAGGGACTTACATTTGCTGGCCTGGTTGGAATGAGTGACCCTCCTCGTCCCGGAGTACAAAAGTCGATTAGGCGTCTCATGAGAGGTGGTGTCAAGGTTATCATGATTACTGGTGATGCCGAAACCACAGCTGTTGCTATCGGCAAAAAGTTGGGCATGGCTATAGCAACACCGCGCGATCATACTACAAGGTCTGTGGCCGTGAAGCCAGTTCTGCGAGGTGAGGAAATAGAACAGATGACAGACCAGGAATTGGAAGTCGCCATTGCCAATACATCCATCTTTGCAAGAACAAGCCCAGACCACAAGATGAAAATCATCAGAGCGCTACAGGCTCGTGGGGATATCGTTGCAATGACTGGTGACGGAGTCAATGATGCTCCAGCTTTGAAAAAGGCCGATATTGGTATCTCCATGGGTTTGCAAGGGACAGACGTGGCCAAAGAAGCCGCTGATATGATTCTGACCGATGATGATTTCTCAACAATTCTCAAAGCTATCGAAGAAGGCAAAGGAATCTTCAACAATATCCAAAATTTCCTCACTTTCCAACTCAGTACAAGCGCTGCAGCGCTGAGTTTGGTTTTTCTCTGCACGTGCTTGGGATTCAAAAATCCTTTAAACGCGATGCAGATTCTCTGGATTAGTGAGTTGTTTGATAAGAGGGGCTTTGGGATAAAAGACTGACATACTTAGATATTATCATGGATGGTCCACCGGCTCAATCTTTAGGCGTTGAGCCAGTCGATCCCGATGTCATGAAACGACCACCACGAAAGCGAAATGCTCCTGTCCTTACTTGGCCTCTCATCACCCGAGTTTTAACTTCGGCCACGATCATTATGCTTGGGACCATGGCCGTTTACACCCACGAAATGCTCACGGATGGTGAAGTAACCAAACGTGATACCACCATGACATTCACCTGTTTTGTTCTATTTGACATGTTCAATGCTTTGAATTGTCGTTCGGAATCCAAATCTGTATTAAGAGGGGAGGTTGGTCTACTTAGCAATACCCTGTTCAATTGGGCGGTTTCTTTGAGTTTGGGAGGACAAATATTGGTTATTTACTTTCCCTGGTTACAAGAGGTGTTCCAGACGGAGGCGCTTGGGTTGTTTGATTTGGTGGGCTTGGTCATGCTTACGAGCAGTGTGTTTTGGGCGGATGAGGCGAGGAAATACTGGAAGTATAGGGGGAAGAGGAGACTTGGGAGTGGATATAGTCAGGTTGTTTAAAAGCCCGGTCTTCATGCTGGGCAATGGAGTTGACCCATACAGGACACTGTATATATATAATAGAATAAATGCTCTGTACAGCTTTTAGCAAGACTTCTTATTAGTCTTCTTAAAATAACTTATCCTCGTAGACAGTGAACCAATGGAGTTTTGACAATCTCAACCTACCTCGGGATCTTCCTGTCCTATCGTGACGGAGTTGTTCTCGCTTAACCCCACAACTCTAAATAATGCCACCTTGTACGCCAAAGCTCCGTCCCACTTCAACACACCTCTCCCCAAACCACACCCATGCAGAACCCAAACCAATGCCTCCTACCGGCCTTCCAAATGGCACCCTCACCATCGAGCCCTCCTCCCAGCCCCCGGGAACACCTACAGCCCCTCCTCACATCTCGGAATCTTCCACCTTAGCCTCGATCCGGGCGTCGTTATCGGCCCTGCACACCCGCGATGCGGCCATCACCTCGCGTCTCCAGACGCTCATCTCCTCGCAAGCGGACCTCTCGCGCGAACTCGGACGGCTCGATCTCCTGCGCGCGCACCTGGGGACGCAGGTCGTGCACACGAGGGATGTGAGTAATGGGATGTTGGACAGTGCTGCGAGCACGGCGGAACATCTTAGTAGCAAGGTGAAACAGCTGGATCTTGAGAAGAAGAGGGTTGAGGAGACGCTGGGGGTCGTGGAGATGGTGGGGGAGTTGAAGGCGTGTGTTCAAGGGGTTGTGGGGAGTATGGGGGCGCCGCAGGATTGGGAGGCGGCTGCGGGGTATATTGCGCGAGCGAAGAAGATTCCGAAGGATATTGTGGAGGGCAGGTTTGCGGCTACGATTGTGCCCAGTGTGGAGGTTCCGGATGCGCCGGGGGTGACGATTGAGAATGCTAAGGAGAGTCTTTGTGGGCTGTTCTTGAGGGAGTTTGAGAAGGCTGCTGGTGAGGGGGATAATCCTAAGATTACGAGGTTTTTTAAGCTTTTTCCGCTGATTGGGAGGGAGGAAACGGGTTTGGAGGTCTATGGGAGATACGTTTGTCAGGGTGTTGCTATGAGGGCGAGGAATAATCTGAAGGAGGGGACGAAAGGCAGAGAGGGAAAAGAGGGGTTCTTCTATGCCAATGCCATTACGAAACTCTTTGAACATATTGCCCAGATTGTAGAGAATCATGGGACACTGGTGGAAAGACATTATGGGCAAGGAAGAATGGTCAAGGTTATCGAACGATTGCAGGTCGAAGCTGATGTACAGGGTGGCATTATATTGGACACGTGGGGGGACGAAAGAAATGTCGATAGGAGAATGACGGATGTGAAAAGTTATCCATTTTCGTTTCTGGTACAAAGCTTTCTACCTCCCCAGAAGAATCTGGGGATATCAAGGACCGCTTCCCCTGCCGTTGGGGCTGGCACCAATGGGCGGTTGAGTGAGGATGAGGGAGTCGATATGAAAGAGGTCGATGGGTTATTGAACGAGACAGCTATGATGCTGGGTCGTTGGTCATTATACACAAGATTTTTGGCTGGCAAATGCAGGACGGCTCCACCACCAGTTCTTCAACAGGCCATCTCACAACTATCACCGGATCCAAATGAAGATGACGGACCATTGGTAATGCCAGAACTGCTCATTAAGTCGGCCCTTGGCCGTAAAATATCAGCGAGGCTGATAACGCCGTTTAATGTCATGACCACGTTCTTCTTTCGACGTTCAGTAGAAAAGGCATTTCAGTTGGACGAGGCGCCAGTTGGGTTATCTCTCAACATGTCGAAACCGCTAGATGGAAATCCACCTTTTATCATCACGCCTGTTGACGATGTAATGTACATTGTCAATACAGTCCTCCAGCGTTCCCTTTCCACCTCTCAACGGGATGTCATCGCCTCTGTCATACCTACAGTTGGTCGGGTTCTTGGTTCCGATTTCGTAGGTATGGTTCAACGAAAAATGAGAGATGAATCGTATCCAAAACCAGTAGTTTCTGGCGGATTTCCTCCCGAGGACAAGATCGTATCCTTTATTGTTCTTATCAACTCGCTTGATGTAGCAAATGATTATATCAGTCGAATTGTCACCTCACGCCTTCAACCACCAGAGTCAAACGGTGCCACTCCAGGGAACTCACTTTCCGAGCTCTTCCCCTTCGATCACGACGCCGTCTTTGTAACGAACGCTCTCAAGAACCTGAACACAACATTCGAATCCAAAACATCAGAACTGATATCTGAAGGTCTCCAAGTAATGTTTGAACGAGTCCTCAAACCACGCCTACGAATAATCATCCCGGATACATTCCGAGATGTAGATTACTCCCTCACGGATGAAGATCTCATCGAAATCGCCCGTCAAAATGACACAGATGATGACCCCGAGGTACTAGCAGAGCAGGTATCCCACCGCTTCGAGACGGCATGGGAAGCCCTCATTAGACCAATCCAGCGTCTTATGACGCCGAATTGTTTTGCCCTCTTACTGAGCCAGACGGCTACGCATCTTGCGAGGGTATTGGAGAAACGCATCTGGGTTCATGCGGGGAAGACTAATGGACTGGGTGCTACGAGGATGGAGAGGGATTTTGGAGGTATTGTTAAGGCAATTGGGAGAGGGGCTCAGTACAGTGTTAGAGATAGCTTTCAGAGGGTCAATCAGTTGACTATGTTGATCAATATGGAGGATGATGAGTGGGAGGCGCTTATGGAGGAGGGAGATGAGGGGATGGTTTGGGTGTTGAGTGAGGAGGAAAGGAGGAGAGGGAGAGCGTTTGTGAGGTTGTGATAGAAAAAAGTAGTGTTTTGTTGGTTGGGTGGTTAACGTTATGCGTGATAGAGAAGAAAAAGGGACTGCAATGGACTCAGAAAGACTGAGCTATGAATGAATGATAGGAATTGATCTCCAAATGAGATATTCATAGGAGACGTGGCGGTATATCTTTATGAAATGTGCGCTCGTATTGGAATGCAGCACTTCTAATTTCCACCATCAGGCCATGGATCTCACTTGGCACTTTCTTCGCTATTACTCGTTCCCACATGGGCCATGGCCTCGAAAGTCAAAGATGGATGACAGGAACCTGGTTATCCACCCTTAGGTATCTCAGAATAACCTGTGATGTGATTCTCAGCATTCTGGCGGGAAGGAATTGCGGTGTACGGAGGAGAGACAGAGGGTTTTCAGTTTCAAACTCCTGTTCAGCCTTCACTGAGTTCACTGGGCTGTAAGGCTGCTCTTGGCGGTTTGAGCGGACGCGTTGCTGGAGAAAGTGGCATCGCGACGGTGGGGGAAAGGCGGCATGGGATATTGGAAGCGGCAGTTGACAGTGTCTGGGTCAACTTTGGACATTTGGAAAGAGTGCTTGAGGAGTTGGAGGGGTATACAAGCATCGAGCTTGAAGATTGCCATATGTTTTCTGAGTTATCTATTTGTTCATTTTAGCCTAAATTGACAACCATAAACAAAAGCATATTTGACACCATAAACAAAAGATATTCTTACCGGTAGCTCACAGCTCCAGCTCCAGAATCCAACGCTGCTCTAATTGCCCTGCGCGAGAACGCCAGAAATCGCGGAAGGTGCGGCACTCCTCAGAACTCAGGCACACCTTCCATCTTTTCGTGACGTTGCCTGGTCAATGACCCTGCGCATCAACACGACTCCCCACTTGAAAATCCCGACTGCTCCCCACCTGCGTTCTTCATCCGCCAGAAAACCTCCAAGACCACCACCACCACCCCCCCAAAAAAACACACATCAACTTTCTCAGGCCCGATTTGCCCAATTTTTGAGTAGACCAAAACTCTTTCGTTCTGCATCGACATAGGTACTCTCACCATTCAAACCACAAAAAAAAACTACTTTTTTCCCCACCTAAAGTATTTCTCGCCTCCGTGAAAGGAATCGCGCAAGTTCCTTGCCTGCCTTGGTACCTAGGGGTTGGACTCGCGCTAAGACACCAGCCATAACAAGCGAACTTTGACACCTCCCAGCTCTTCCTCCGTCTCCCGTCACGAAATCATACCTCCCCCCCATCCCACAACAACACCACAACACTTCCACTTCTTCTCACCGGCCCGCATTCTCTCTTACGCCTTTAACTTGAAAGGTATCCCCATATTCAGTTCTCGAACAAGCATTGGGCCCCCCGGAGCCATCGTCATTTCCATCCTCGACTCGGACCATCAACAAAGCCCATGTCCTATACCCAACGCACTTGACAGCACGCCAATTCTTTCGGTCAGCCATCTTGGAGCTTCTTCTTAGACCAATGTACGTTGCATCATCCGTCCCCTTCCGCCCAAGTAATTAATCGCGTGCGCGACCACCGCCGTGGTGCAACCCGGTCGTGCCCAATTCTTTCTATCGCGTCGTACTGACGTGGGTCCATTTTAGCATCTCAACCCCTTCTACCTTTCTCCGGAAATAATCATTTAATACACCATCCACATACAACCAAATCCACAAACATGCCTCCAGTAAGTAGATCCATTCAAGACGCGATGGCATCTGCTAGTGGGTGTTCATTGACGGTGGCAATGATGTTAATTCTCCTGTGTACAGAGTCGAGTAGCAAGCCGGCGAGCGCCCACCAACGAGAATGACGAGAACAGTGCTGCCGTTACCACACGCCTCACAAGATCCAAGTCACAGAAGTTCAGCGGAGAGGAAGAAGCACAGCCAGTCAAGAAGGCCCTTGCATCCAAGAAAGCCGGTGTGAATACACAACAAACTCGCAAGCGTGCGGCTATGGGAGATGTTACCAATGTTACCAAGGGCGATGCCGCAGAGGGAAAGAAGGCCACAGGCAAAGTCGGACTAGTTTCCAAAGCTTCACAACCAACCGGTATCTCAAAGACACGTACAGCTGGTAGACCGGCATTGGGCTCCAAGGATACCAACAAGAAGGCTACTGAACTGAAGCGCGTCGGTTCTGGTGTTCTACCTACACAAAAGAGAAAGTCCGCACCAGCCCCCGTCAAGGAAGAGACTCCTGTCGAGGATGAACAACCATCACGAAAGAAGATCCACCTCGAGTCTAAAGTAAAGGTCCAGGTCCAAACTGAGGAGATTTTTGAGGAGGTCGTTGAGTCCGAAGTGAAGGAGGAAGAATCAGTCAAACCTAAATTCGCACCTGGTGTTGAAGACCTCGATGAAGAAGATCGTGATGATCCATTGATGGTTGCTGACTACGTCGTTGAGATTTTCGAGTACTTGAAGAAGCTTGAAGTCGCAACAAAGCCCAATGCAGACTATATGGAGCACCAGGAGGACTTGGAGTGGAAGATGCGAGGCATCCTTGTTGACTGGCTCATTGAAGTTCACACCCGCTTTCACTTACTTCCTGAAACCCTCTTCCTCGCTGTCAATATCATCGACCGCTTCCTTTCCACAAAGGTTGTTCAACTAGACCGCCTTCAACTGGTTGGTGTCACTGCCATGTTCATCGCGTCCAAGTACGAAGAAGTCCTCTCTCCTCATGTTGCCAACTTCCGTCACGTCGCTGACGATGGCTTCACGGAGTCGGAGATCTTGAGTGCTGAGCGATATGTCCTCACAGCTTTGAACTACGACCTGAGCTATCCTAACCCAATGAATTTCCTCCGTCGTATCTCTAAGGCTGATAACTATGATATCCAAACAAGAACTATTGGCAAATATCTTATGGAGATCAGCTTACTTGACCACCGTTTTATGGATTACCTTCCAAGTCACGTTGCCGCTGCCTCGATGTACTTGGCCCGTTTGATTCTGGAGCGCGGAGAATGGGTAAGTCAAGTTTTGATATATACACACCAGAATACAAGCTAATCATTTCCAGGATGCCACTTTGACTCATTACTCCGGTTATGATGAGGAAGCAATTGAACCTGTTTTCAAGCTCATGGTTGACTACCTGGCTCGTCCTGTCGTCCATGAAGCATTCTTCAAGAAATACGCAAGCAAGAAGTTTCTCAAGGGTAAACATATCCATTCTTCTCTCGTCACATCATCATACTGACTCTCTCCAGCTTCAATTCTTACAAGACAATGGGCCAAAAAGCATGTTGTCGAACTCGATATTGACATCTCCGTGCCACTTGACGTTGCACGATAGAAATCCAAGTTATCAACACATACCCGATACACTTTGCATCAGTTGCTTCCTGGATACACCCTGCATTATTTGGATGGGACGAACGAAAATTACGATAGACGGATGACTTCTTCACCGACACCATTTGCTGTTCATAGGCATTTCGCTACTACATGCCTGTTTTGAGCTGGACCAACGTCATGAGAGAGTGTTATTGTCTCTTGGTCCGTGTTAACTGTGTTGTTGCTTTTTACATTTTCGTTGTTGCTTTTTACTTTTTCTCTTTTTCTCTCATTCTTGGCCGGCGTTGATGATTTTTCCCGGAAGTACGGAGTTTGGCTGTTTATCCCTCTTCTCAAGGCGCGCTATCTGATTTCAGATGCATGGCGAAAAGTGCTGGTGGGTAGTGCTTGGGTTACTATGTGTGCTGGAGGAAGGGGGGTTTTCCAAGATTGTTTGTGTTATGGTACCAACCGGGGAGAAACTCTGTACATATTTTCGTTCAACAATGAAATGGTGTCACGAATCCTCTTTGGCTGGAAGAGTGCGTGGGACCATTTGCATGTTGTATGGACGAATACCTTTCTCGGCGTATAGGAGAGTAGTAAAATCACTAATATCTTTCAACCAAAATGACCTTGATATATTTGATGATGCGATGTTTGATGGTTTTGCGGGCCAAATGATGATTGACAGCTTGACTCCACCGAATGAATGTATGTAAACGATAGTCTTTGCAAGGAGACGAGTTGTACCATTCAGGTAATTTTATAGAATTTTAGAAGGCTCAAACTCTTCTGCTCCCAAGTTCAGCAAGTGAGAATTCCCCGGTTTTGTTGAAGATCACCGTACAGGGCTTCTTCCATAAGGTGGTGACGATGGAGGTGCCTGGATTACAGGGAGCTTCAGTAGATTCAATGGCGGTGCAGGGGGCCAAGCGAAGATAAGCTTTAAGCTGCAAGCTGCACCTACCAACCTACGAGTACCCCCCATACAATACACCACTCCCAACTCTCCGCGCACACAACCTGGAGCCGAGGAAAACCTTTCATCATGTCTTTAGACCCTCCTACTTATCTCTCTTCCCTCCAATACAATATTCGCGCTCGACCGATTCCTTGGGATGGAGCTGTCAGAGCCGGGACCATTAGTGAGGACCAATTGAGCAAGATCCGAGCTGTAGACAAGGTCCGCAAGGAACAGCGAGAGAAGATCATTGAAGGTGATCTGGATGAGTATCGAAAGCTGTTCGTAGGTGGAGAGGGCACCGCTAGTGTGCTGGAGTCGGCTGCGAGGAGTGCTCATGTGGTACAATATGTTTTGGTGCTTTTGGGGGACTTGCTTGAGGGTTTGGATGCCCAACTGCTAATACATGGTGGGAGTTGGCTAATGGTGTTTCAATAGGTATTCCTGCTCTGTCGAAAGCTCTTTCGGAACACCCAGATCCATATAAACCCTTCTTACCTCTGCTTGCGCAATCGAATGATCCCGAAAGCCCAATACCTCTTCTCACCTCTACTGTGCTTGCTAGTATGATGGGTGGGGTTTCAAATACATCCGACAAGGCAGCTGCGGCTATGCCAAAGCTGTTCTCGTACCTGTCTACCTTGACCAAGACGACGGATGGGGGACTACAGGATATTGCGGTCTTGCAGTACTCCACCTTGTTGGGGGGCAAGAAGTCGAGAGATCTGTTCTGGCAACAGAGAAGCGAGACTATTCAGCCTCTTGTTGGGATCCTGAGAACTGCTGCTGGCATTTCTCCGAATGGGGACTCGGCGACGCTTTGGTCGGGTGCTCCTAGTGTCCGGAGTAATCCTGAGGGCTCTTTGGGTGGAGGAGTTGGTCTCCAATTGTTATACCATGTTCTTCTTGTTCTTTGGCAACTGAGCTTCGAGGGAGAAAGTGTTGGTGAAGGTCTTCAAGAGTAAGTTCGTTTCACACAAGCAAATATATACATGCTAACTTGAAATAGCGAGTACGATATCATCCCATTATATGTCCAACTCCTGCGCCTTTCTCCCAAGGAGAAAACTACCAGACTTCTGGTCTCTTCGTTATATAACATTTTATCTGTGAATAAGCAGACTCTCTTGCCTACCGCTGTCCTCGCTCGACTTCCCGCGCTATTGCAAAACATCAACGGTCGACATCTCAACGATCAAGACTTGCAGGAAGACCTCACAGCCCTAACAGAGATGTTGGAAGAACACACCAAAACCCAAACCACCTTTGACGAATACGCCGCAGAAGTCAACTCAGGACACCTCCGTTGGTCACCACCCCACCGAAACACAGTCTTCTGGGCAGAGAACGCACGGAAAATCCTGGAACATGAGAAAGGCGAACTCTGCAAGAAGTTGCAGGAAATTATGAGCAAACCTTGGGAGAATGATAAACAGGTCCTGGCTATCGCTTGTAACGATGTGGGATGGCTGGTCAAGGAGGTCCCGGAGAAGAGGGGCCAGTTGGAGAAACTCGGGTTGAAGACGAGGGTTATGGAGTTGATGACGGAGAAGGATGAGGCGGTGCGATGGGAGAGTTTGAATGCGCTTAGTGAGTGGTTGAGGTATAGTTTTGAGACGAAGTAAGTGGATGATAAGATGTGGGGGTATGAAATGGGGGATGGGTTTTAGCTTGAGCTTTCAGAGAATAAGCGAGAGTTGCACTTGCATGGCTTGTATGTTGTATCATCATGGTTTTTTATTGCTTCCTTGGTGGGAGCGGGGTCGTTAAGTTAGTTCTCTATGGGTTTGTGCGTAGAGGTTACATAACTTGACTTGGGTTTTTTGATGTCTGTTTTGCTGCTCCTTCTCTTTCTTTCTGTATTTTGGTCTGGTTTGGTTTTTTTTGCATTGCTTTTTCTTCTTGGTACTGTATCGGATGAATCAAAGTGATGCTGTGAGTACAGTATCATAAACTTTGTTTATGTTTTGAGGTGTGTTTTGAGGTGTGTGTCGCTTGGGGCTGAAGGGAAGGGGAGATGGCGTTGGGGGCCTGGGAGGGAGTAGAGAGAGAGTTTGTGGTGCTGTAGGGTTGTGGTGGTATGGTGTAGTGGGGTGGTGTGGTGTGGTGGTCTACTGTTGGTAATGATTTACATCAATCCTATCAACACCACTGTAGCTTTTCAAATGGAGGACACGAATGGAGGAGGCTTGGTGCTAGAGGGTATGGATGAGGTCGAAGTCTGTATGTGGAGGTAGGGTGAGAAGGTGAAAGGGTGCAAGGGTGTGTTAGGCATGGTGTGGATGGATGGATATAAAGTGTTGGTTTTTTGGGGGGAAAGGGGGGTATTTTGATAGTTATATGTTGAGATTTAATGTGCTGTACATGGGGATGGGGGTTGAGAATGGGGGATCGTAGTTATTCCTCACTTGCTCGCTCGTTTACCTTTCTTTAGTGTGAATGAGTACGTGTAGGTAGGTGGGTTTTTGGTATGGAGGTTTGGGAGTAGGATTTGTGGAGGAGGTGATGTAGAAGACTAGTGGGTGTCAACTGTTTTATATGCTTGCGGTGTATCTAGATGTTCGGGATATACTTATATGCTAGGGTACTTGTATAGGAATATATAAGGAACTAGGGGCTTGGGGCTAGTGGACTGGTGGCGGCAGAATTGGTAGACTGGTGAGAGAGGTTGTGTGGAAGCCGAACTGAAATTGGGGTGTGGTTGGTTTATAAAGAGGAGGATCCGGGAGGAAGTGTGGGTTTTGCGCTCTTTGTCTTGAAATAAGGAGAGAGGGGATGATGGTAAAGGGGCCAAGTATGAGGAGAGGATGGGGATGTGAGGGAGTGATTGATACTGTAGATGTAATCGTGTATTGGGCGAGATTTGTTTGTTTTAGTTATAAGTTTGTAGGAGTGAGAGGTTAAGAGGTGGAATGAGATTGGGAGGGGATTTAACATAGAGTTGTGAAATGATGATGGTATTGAAATGGGAGGTATTTAACCTGTCTTTTGCAGAGGGGTGGGAGAGGGGACAAACTCTGTGTATATAGATTTGAATTCTGGGTGGATATCTGGACTGATTAGGTGTAAATGAAGTGTTGGAGTATCTGGAGAAAGGGGTTGAGGGGATTTAGGGGGTTTAAATGGTGGGGGTAGAGGTTGAGAGGGAGGAGGTGTTGTTTTAGTACTTAAATCACGTCTACGGCTAGGTCTTCTAATATGGTATGGCAGAATGGAATAAGTAGAAGGTAGCTTGGAAGGAAATATCTAGCGATCAACATCTGGACACGGTCCCACGGAGTAGAGACGGTATTATATGGCATGGATGTTCAGAGAAGAAAGAGGTGGAATTATGGATTTTTGGGGGGATGTATATTGCTTTTTAGAAAATGTGAGAGCTTGATTTGAAATGGGATGGAGAGATAATTAAGAAAATAGTGATTTAGTTAGTCCCTCTGTTTATGATATCGGTGTCTTATATACATCTGTTTAAGGTAGTACGCTCAATGTGTACTAGGGTAGTATACTTGGCTAGTAGTTAAATAGATGAAATGATATTTAAACTAGCTATATAAGAATTACTATTCTAGATTTCCTTTACTAGACTACGGAATATAGAGTATTCTACAAGGTATTCCAAAGAACACAATATTTCCTAGACCCCCTTCTATGGAATGGAATGGAATTCAGAATACCGAATTTTGTAAATATCTACGTTACATAAAAAGAATCACCTCGGTTATCGCTTAGTCGGCTATACTAGGTAATACTATAATAAGGTGTATTGTGTTTTGGTTATTGTAAGAAATAAGTAGAGCAGAGTAGCTACACATACTCTACTTAACTCAAATGGGGTTTTCACCGTACTCTACTCTACTTACCAAGTACTCGAGAACTACTTAAGTGCTACTCAAGTAGCCGAGCCTCGGCTAGCCCGACAGCTCGGACTTAGCGGCCTCTTATATAGGGTATAAGCGATAGTATAGTATAGGTGGTTTTTTTTATAGAGAAACATAAGGAATAGGAGATAAGAGACCTATTATTAAAGAATAATTGTTTTGTATTTTATTTACGTTTTAGTTAATTTACTAGATAAGTAGTACTTGAGTAGTACTTAAGTAGTTAACTAGTTCTTTCTTACGTTGGCTAAGCCACGAGCTAAGTATAGCTATAGTAACTTATAAGATTACTACCTAATTAGTTAGCTGTACTACTCAACTTGAGTACTACTAAAGTAGCTAAATAGTTCTTTCGAATACTGTTCAAGAATCTACTTACGGATTTTTAAATAACACTTACTACCATACTCCTCTTTCACCCATTATTTTCTTTTCATCGCAGAGAACATGATAATGGCTTTTTATATTCAGTGCTCACAAATAGTTTCACATCCCTAATTTCTCATCCCTTGAGTTAACAATACATACAACAAGACAAGCCCTCCCATCACACAATGTAAGAGAGGCGGGCACTACTCTGCACACACCTAGGTTACAAAAATATTTCCTAAAATCCCGACACAACTAAAACAATTATGAATAATTTGGAATAATTGCTACTTTTGACTCCTTATTAATCTTAGTAAAATAGGACAATTTATTTACTTGTACTAGGCTTTTGGTATAATGAATTTCGATAGCGTGTACAGAACAATGCCCGCCAATCTTACCTAGTCCCCAAAAACATCAAACCGTAACACAACCCGCGTTATTGCCAGCCGAAGTATAGAAGGCCAAGCCCCATACAGGGAAACCCTTCCTCTATGTGCCGTACATGTCATGTTGGGTGTTCTTACTACCTTGGGTGTGTTACGAAGGTATAGTTCGCTTGTGAAATAAGAAATCACTGTGGTTTTAACTTGACGCTTATACCATGCAAACTGGTTCATTTGATATATGAGATCCACGATTGATGCATTTGAAAGAATGGACATAAAAGTCCATATTCGATTGTCCTAAAAGACCTAAACAACTCCTACCATATCCCCTAACACCAACCCTGAAATCTGCCGCTCCCCTTATTCAGCCGCCCGCAGCATCATACAAGTTTTGCGGATTAAGATCCATTGCTGATAGGCCATCCGCAGACGCAGCTTGACATTTTTCCTTTTTCTTCCTCGCACTGGGCTGTAGTGATCGGCTATAGTGGTGATGATTAGTTATTGTGTTGTATGGGCATAGGGCAGATCTGGTACTTACGATATCTCCACAAGTCGCTTTACATAATGATTTAGGGCATTCTGGGTTGTCGGGTAATCCATATTCTTTGGGCGTTTCTTTGGTCGAAGTGCTAGGGGTGGGAGCGGCCATAGCTACAGAGGCGAGAGCCAAAGCGAAGACAGTGAAAAACTTCATGGTGAGATTGGTAGGATGGTAGAGTGATGAATCTTTGTAAAACGGATGGTAATTGAAAGTGATATAGATAAAAAGTCCAGGTAAATTCATGATAGAAAAGAGGCGATCATATCGAGCTTTAAATATTCTATTTATTTCTATTGTTGTAACCAAAATACCCACTACCCCGCCGGTCCGAACGCTGCTGAGTGGGAGGCCCACCGCCCGCATGTTACACGTCAATACGGACTCCACTGGTTCTATTTCGTATTTACCCTGTATTTCGCTGAAGAACTCCTGGTAAAGCCACACATTTTAACGTTTGTTTCGCCTAGGACGAAGGACTTCCAAGTATTAAAAGACTATAAAACAAACCCTTGCAAGCTGGCTATGCCGATTGGGTGAATGACCGAATTTCCGCCACCCAAGGTAGGCTCTGGCGCTCTTCCGTAATGTGTATTATATTATCATAGAATTATGTAATAACTGTGCAACAAGAATATCTGCGAAGTACTGCAATACGTTTTGTGTTAATTGTGAGTCGCTTGGTATTTATTGATTTTGATTACTTTTTCTCAAGTGTTAAGCATATTACATTTATGTTTTAGTCCGGAGGAATGCGTGTCTTTACGAAGGCAGCGTAAAATCGGAATTTTGCGTGGTTTCTAAAGAGCGGCATAACTGAACTCTAGGTCATAAAACTACTCAGGACTTTGTACTTGGCCAAACTGCCTTCACTCAAGAAGGCTTCTGGCTTTTGCTATCCAACTACGACGTACCTATGACGAAGTAATACTAGGTGTATTCTTAAATTACACACTACGGTTGATTACTAACCTGGATATTACTTGTATTAACAGCTTGGCTCCTTTAGCATGTAGGCGATTCTCGCTTATTTACCCTTCTTCGTCCTAGGATGGTGTAAAAGCATCGCACTCGTAAAGCCAAGGGCCCAGGCTATGGTGTAACAAGAGAAGTGCGAATATAATCTTATTGTCCTTCGTATTTGGTAAACGCATCTTTTGGATTCGAATTAAAGCATTGCTGCCACGTAGCTTGGGCACTTGACTGTAACTTCATCCTTCTACAGATAACTGTTTTGGAAAAAGTGGCTTGTGGCGGGGTGACTGGGTGGATCATTGTGTGTAGTAAACACGTGTTTCTATTGATGGAATTGGGCCTATGTACGTCAGCTGCTTCGTAGATCTTCTTGGGTGAGAATGTGGGGGAAGTGATAGAGTTCTGCAAATTGTTGTATTTGTAACAGATTTGATTCACACCCTGACAGTATTTGACACACTTCCTCCGTGAACATGTTCCCTTTCTTGGATCTTAATGATCATGTGGGGGAATGAGGAAACCGACTTTTCTAATTCTCTTAAATCTTCTCTTTTGGTAAAAGTTTTGACTGGATTGAGAAATTGTGTATGAATTACACCCAGTGATTGGAGATTGGGGAATAGTGATCAAAAGCCTAATACTGTGTCAGATTTTCTTTGCCGAATTTCCTATGCCAGTGGTGAAAACACAGTCTCTCCCTACTATTTTTCTGGACGTAGTCTTTTTGCATGATTAGATTGAGGAAGTTTTGCATTGTGTATTACTTTATTGAGTAGTGAGTCAATGTCTGCGGCACAAAATCTCATCAATGAGTATGCAAAGTTGTTTGTTGTCTGCATGTGCATTGTTTTCTTTGACTGTTGAGTTAGATAGTGTAGTGCATAATCCTGTGATTCACTCAACCATATTTCCCTACAACTCCACAGCTTCTGCCAATCAATCTCTTTTTTATTGTTATCACAAGTGTATCAATCTATGTGTACCCTACCATTCACCACTTCCACACCCCATTATTATACTCCTATAGAATTTGTTACTCACTGAGATCCCCCACGCAATTAACAGATGACCACAGATCTTGCTTCAATACCCATAATGTATATAATCACCACCACAATACCATCCCCCCACCTATTTAGCAGTAGCACACATTCACGTCGTTGCAAAAGGTCTTATATATCAAACCACTCCTTTCCTTCCAACCCCTCCCCGCTGGTTTGCTCATCCCATCACAAGAAAGACTAGCATCTGCGAAATACCACCACAAGATTATCTTAACTACAAAACAGAATCACATACTGAACAAAAACAATGTCATCACCACCAACCTCTCGCTCCTCATCCCGTCTCTCAAAACGAAAGGGAAAGCATCGCAATGAAGGGACAAAAGCCTTCATCACAGGCTCAGATCCAATCCTTGAGCCAGAGCCAAGTCTCAAGATGAAACTAACATCTTGGTTCCGTACGCCTAGTTCCTCACCTACTTCTTCGCCTATCGTTCCTACCACCCCCAGGGTAGAGAAGGGGAAAGAGAGAGGTGTGAAAGGCGGGACTCCTTCGTCGTCGCTTGACGATGTTGGGTATCTTGGTGATCTTGAAGATGGAGGGAATAGTGGGAAGAAGAAAAAGGAAAAGAAGAAGGATAAGGGGAAGGAGAGAGAAATTGAGAGGGGTCTCTTGGAGGGACCAACATACATTGATCACGAGGGACAACTTGCCGAGGCGAGGAATATGGTTTGTGCTTCTCCTGTGACGGAATATCTTCCTGATTCTTCGGGAATGGCAAAGGAGGGGAAGGGAAAGCGGAAGAGGAGAGGTATTTGGAACTTCTTTTCGAGGAGGTGTGGGGTTGGAAGTCAGGATGGGGGACTGGGGGGATTGGGGGATTGTGAGATTTTGGTTGATGAGTGGTATTTATGTTTCAATTTTTCTTCTCGCATTCATTCATCCCTTCCCTCCCTTCGTCCCTGACCTTTTCAAACGGGGTTTCATTTTCAGATTTTGAAGTTGTTATGTTGAAATTTAGCTGAGAGGGAGCTCTGTGGATGAATCCTTGATCGGGCGGATACTGATGAGACTGCTTATACAGTGATGATGACTTCCTCCTCATCAGAATCAAATCGCCGGACAAACCGGACCTCGACAATCGACAAGAAAACTTCATGAGCACAACTGTCAATCCAAGGAACGTGAAGCGAAGATACATCGATCAAAACACCAAAAGTTCAACCAACACAGATCACCAAATAGGAGAATCTCAACCCGCACTCCTTCCAATTACACACTCCAATAAAGATCACAAGAGAACCTTTAAACGCTCATATCCCCAACGCAAAACCATCTCTCCACGTCCCAAAAAACGAAGCTACTCAGTCCACAAACACACAGCAGAGCGATCGAAATCCATGGCAAAACTCCTCTCACCACAAGCGAGACAAGAGAAATATTCATTCCCAGTACATAGTAGAAATTCTATCCAAGTCGAGCGACAAGCTGAAACAGCTATCCGTGATGAGATGCAGGAAGCGATGGAAACCAGTCTTCCAAAGACACCATGGTATCTTTCTTTACAGAAGGATACGGGAGCAGGGCCTCCTTACGTTAGCGAGGAGGGACTGTCTTTGAGACCTGAAGACAATCCTCAACCAATCCCAATACCCAACACTCCACCACCAAACCCCGAACTAATAATCACCTCTGCATCTCCTCCAAACACCACCTTCCACACAGACACCATCCTCAACTCCTACTCACCCCACGAACTCTCCGCAACCGAAAAAGAAGAAGTCGAAATCGAAGAGATTCTCCGGGCGCTAGACAAGCCACCTGTAGAATGGGATGTTGCCGGTGTCTCGATTCCGGTAGGAGAAAAGTATTTGCGAGCATTGGAAAGTTCATTGATTGATGAGATGCCGTTGGTTTATGATGCTTTTGAGGGGGGGGGTAGGTATTTGCTTGCGCCTGTTTCTTCGCCTATTAGGGAGGGGTTTGAGGTGGATGGAGAGGCGGAGATTTGGGAGGAGGGTGCTGATGATGAGGATAGTGGGTTTGTTGCGGGTTCTTTTGAGGGGAGGTTTGAGAGGGTGGGGGATTTGCAGTTTGATTTGGAGATGGAGATGTGTTTTGCTGAGGAAAACGAGGAGGTCGATGAGTTTGAAGATAAGTATGGTGATTTTGGAGAGGATCTATCTCCCAATGACTTCTCGACAAAACCACTACCTCGCTTCTCATATCTCCGTGACTACTCCAACGAAAATACACCTCCAAGATCCTCAAGTCCACTACTCGACAAAAAGCCAACAACGAACCCTCTCATCCCACGAAGTCCTCTAAGCGAAACCACCAACAACTCCACACCCCTCCAACCAGAACCCTCCCGAAGACCCGTACCCTTCCGCATCCCAACATCCAACTCACTAGGAGATTCAATAACAACAACTCACAGTTCCCCTCCCAAAGAATGGTGGTACGGCACCACCCCACCTCCCTCGACGCCTCCCCNTACCCTTCCGCATCCCAACATCCAACTCACTAGGAGATTCAATAACAACAACTCACAGTTCCCCTCCCAAAGAATGGTGGTACGGCACCACCCCACCTCCCTCGACGCCTCCCCCCGCACCTCAAACATGGATGGAAATGCCCGTCCCAACATCGCGTCTAAGTCCCCGTTTACACATACGCGGTGGTTACATACCTTCTCCCTCTTCCCCTTCCCCTTCCATATCTTCAACACTACCCGCACCCACACCCGCACCCACCCCCTCAACCTCAACCCTCTCCCTCCGCGGCGGCGGCGGCGGCAAGAAATCCCCCCTCTCACTATTCAACATCAACGTCCCCGTCGGCGATGCCTCGCGCGGAAAGAAGATATTGGATAAACAAGTCGGGTTCCCCTTCTACGTGGTGGGTGGTCCACCGGGTGTCGATATGACATGGCGGAGTTTCGTGAAGCAAGCGAGGAAGAAGGTGGAGAGGGAGAAGAGGATTGAGGCGGAGGAGGAGGCGAGAAGGGAGAAGGAGGAGGAGATTGAGGAGAAGATTAGGGCGTTGAAGATGGATTTGAAGGAGGTGAAGAGTGGGAAGGTTAAGGGGAAGGAGTTGGAGGTGGTGGCTGGTGGGAGCGGGAGTGGGAGTGGTGAGGGAACTGGATCTGGGAATGGGAATGCGAATGGGTCAACGACTGAAACTTCTGGATCTGAGGGAGCAACAGAAACTGGTGATGGAGAGACGGCTGCGGAAACTGCTGCTCCTGCTGAGGGTGGGACAGAGTAATAAACCAATTCCTCCCACTAATCTGACTTTATAAGCAAGGAGGGGAAGAAAGCCTCCACATCTACTATCAACAGCGCCGTATATCTTCCATTTCAGGGCAATCTAGTAGCCCTTTATACTTTGTGTTTCTTCATTTCAAGGTATATACGTGTATCTCTTTCCGTCGTACATTAGGAATATAATTTCGGCAAAAGATTCAGACTATTGATCTTTCTGATTGATTGAGTGCTTAATTGATAAGAAACCATGAGTCTTAAACGCATGAATAAAATATACGTAGACGAGTAGGATTACTCAACCACTAACAAAAATCCACGGGGGCATTTCTTGTGTTGGTATCTCAGTAATATCATACAGTAATATTACTTTGAAATTATAAAGCCAGGAGAGACTTCAAAGCTACACGCACGCACCTACCTACCTACTTATTCAACACACCAACACTCCAATCAATCTCCCTCTCTCGCCTCTTCCTCTCTCTTCACTCCCTCGCACCCCACCCCCCCAAAAAGTCCTTAATTCCCAGTACAGACAACGTGAAAGCCAATGAGAATCCGAATACCCATCTAAGTATTCCCTCCACTCAAATACTTCGACTTTTCCTCATCTCTCTTCTATATATTTAGACCCTGTTTGGTAACCCAGATTATATGGCCAGATTATTTAACAGATTATTTAAATAAGCGCGGATTTCGTATAAAAAATAAACTATAGATTATTTATATAGATTTTATACCGGAATTTACTTTGCTCGAGTTCCGATAGCGTGTAATTCACCCCCCTATTCTAGGCGGATATTTATCCCTCTATTCTAAGCGGATATGCGAGCTATTATTAGGATATACTACTTTTTATTATAATAATACTACGTCGCTACTACCGCTAGCTATCACAATAGCGGCAAGGGGGTTAGAATATAGCGATTCTCTCTTCTTGCTATTAATATATTATACTCTAAGTATAGCCGCTACGATAGTAATACGCTCTCTTTCCTCCTTAAATTCGTTGTCCGAATCGAAATCTAGATAACTAGGATCTATTATAATAGTAAGCGAAGTAGTATTTATAGTTATAGGCGTTGTGTTATAAGTAGGGTTAAATATTAGCAGAGGGTATAAAAGGGCTCGATATAAACCGTCTATACAAAAGTAAATTAATCTATTAAATAACCTTGTAAAAGTCGATTATTTTATTTTAGTAGAGCCAGCTTATTCTTTATCGAAAAAAAAGTAAATAATCTGAAAGTGTTTAGTAAATCGTACTTTTTAATAGATTATTTTTAAAGGTCATATAATCTAGTTAAATAATCTATTGCTAAACAGGGCCTTAGTTACCTTCTCTACCTAACACATCCACCTACTTACCCAAAAAGTCACCCATTCACAACCCTCCAAAATATAGGTTGCCTACCACAATAAGACCACAACTCACTCTCCTCCACCCCACACCCATAAATTTACACTCATCCATCCACACACCCAAATAACAAAATCTCAAGTCCCAAGCTCAATTCTCAAGCTGAACAACCACAGGACCTACCTTACCTACCTTCTACCTTCTCCCCCCAACATATATATGTATACAACCAATACAATAACAAACATCCTCAACTCACCTCCCCTCTACCCAAACCAACCATTCAGTAACCTTACCCCTTACCCCTTACCCCTAACCCCTAGCTCCTTTACATCCAAGATGATTCCCACACCATTCCTCCACACCTCTACACCTGACCACGCACTCACTCATCTTCCTCAAGAACAGGAACTTTACAACCTCACAGCCCCAAATCCCATACCAGTACCTCCCCTCCCCTCCCTTAACATACAACTTCACAACCCCAAACCCAGCCACCAGCAAAAAACACCCATTCCCT
This sequence comes from Hymenoscyphus albidus, assembly GCA_911693285.1. NCBI lineage: Eukaryota > Fungi > Ascomycota > Leotiomycetes > Helotiales > Helotiaceae > Hymenoscyphus > Hymenoscyphus albidus. The sequence goes on along the minus strand of CAJVRM010000041.1, from coordinate 314,242 downwards.
ACCATTATCCCATCCCCTCCCCTGCCCCCTCCCCCTTCCTCCCCTCACAAAACCATCAAACCCAAACTCACAAGGTCCCCCCTACCCCTCACACCATCACACCCGCACACCAGCCCACCCCAAAGCCACAAAAACCCTTATTCATCGCCAAGTGGTTGACTAAAGGAAAAGTCGTAATATATTCGGTACTCGGTTACCCGGGTACTCGGCAATGGTGATTTGTAAGTAAGAGTCCGAATATAGAAGGGGTAGCAAGTAAATTATAATAGTAAAGTGGTACCCGAGTAAGGTAACATCATCTCAAATTTTGTATTTCCCATCTACAGTTAAATCAAATCAGATCAGATCAGATTATCTCATCTCAAATAGCAGCTCACTCACAAACCTCCTTATCATATATACAATATGACGACGCTATACACACAGTAAAAAACCAGAGTTCAGAGAAGGAGAAAGGAGTGAGAAGAAGAAGAAGAAGAAGAAGAAGAAGAAGAAGAAGAAGAAGAAGAAGAAGAAGAAGAAGATAGACTCATCACATCAATCCATCCATCTATGCTGAATTTGTTTTATCTATGACGCCATTCCCATTTAAATGCACACAAAAAAACACACACATACAAAAACTTCCTTGGTATCAAACGTAACTTCGAATGCTTCCGCAATAGAAGGGGGAGAGAGAGAGACGAAAAAGACGAGGAAAAAAATCCCACACAAGACAGATGTTTTTTGGAAACCCAGACCCAACCCCACGCCCAGACCAAGAAACCCAACATCAAAAACCACGTTAAAATCAAGAATCTCCCTTTACGTTGTATACAACCGTACCGGCCTCTCCCGACTTTCACTCCTCTGATCCCCCACCAACTCATTCCTCGGATCCAAGGTATGCTCTTCCATCGATTGTGTTCGTCCCAAGGGGAGTAACTCAATATGATCATCCTACCGAAAAAAATCAAAATGTGTTAATATACATCATGCGACAAAAAGCACCCAGGGCTATCAATCTCGGATTTTGGATTCCTCGGTGAGACCCACATCGTTGTTGGTCGCCCTCCGCTTTGGAAGGCTCATTTCGCCCGTCTCTATATCTGACTTCTTGGCCGTGTCCTCCGTGACACGGTCTCCGGTCCCTGCATAGCTCCCAACTCCAATACCGGCCCAAAAACTTCTCTCTGTACTTCGAGGTCCCCATGACCAACCTGCACCTTGTCTGATTGGAAGGTGGTAAAATCTGAATGCGAAGACGGCGGTGATGAGTCCAATGGTGTATCCGAATAAGATGTCGAATCCGTGGTGTCGAAAATCAGACCATCTGGTAGCAGATATATAAATAGAGGCGAACCAAGGGATAATGGCAATTGCGAGGAGGTATACTGGCGGTGCGGCTGCCTCGTTGCGTGCTGCAATGATACGGTCGTTGTGACCGGTTGATTCGTCGTGTTCGAGGGGTGTAGGTCCTCTTGTGAGGGAAGCAGCTTCTGGAGATCTCACAGCCCGAGATGGAAAGGCGGACAGATGGGACTCGTCGGGGGTGTAGGCTCTTGGGGAGAGGTAAGGGATACTGATGGCCAATTTGGAGGCAAGATAAAGACTGAGGTAGATTAAACCGGCGGAAGAGAAAGAGGAATGTCCAGATGGAAAACTTCGGAATCCGTCATCCAGTATATGCTTATCCTTTTGCATGCATATTGCGGCTGAAACTAAGATTGGAAGACCTTGATTGGTAACATTGTAATGGTCGGATGAACCCGTCAGATATAGGGCAATGTTATCTATATCTGGTTGACAACGAGAGAGTAAATCTGGACGAGGTTTTCCAAATAAATTCTTCATGCCTTGAGTGATGAGAAAAGCTGATGATAATGACAAAGCAAGCCCCAACCATCCAGTATGCCACTCCCACAACTTCCGTCTCCATATCAAACTTTGTGGTGTGTTTTTCGATACCGATGGACCTGGGACCAGGAGGAAAGTGACTAGGAAGATGATGGCCATGGGAATGGCGGCTCCGCAGATGCCCATGAGCACGGTGGAAATCTTCTCCTGCTTGACATGAGGGAAACTGATATTGGGATCGATGAGAGAAAACGGGCGCATGTTTGGCGTTATGGTTGCCAGCCATGCCCCAATGCCCGCGGCCGCAACTATTATAAACCAATCGAAGACATAACTGAGGATGAGGGTCGGTGATATTCGACCAGACTGGCCGCGCAATCGATACAACATGACAGAATGCGAGGAGGCAGTTGCAGAGGAGGAGGAGGGAGAGGAAGATGACGGAGGAAAGAGGGTAGGGAGCCGGTGGAGATATGTGCGGCAGAAGGGATCAACCCTTCGACACGGCGAGTCCGACTTTGACGAAGAGAGATTACGAAGTAAGGTCGGTGAAGAGTGGTACGAAGTAGTATTAGACGTGGGCTTAAGTGCCGTAAGAATGGTAGTGGAGTCCTCGTAGAGTCGTAGCAAGAAGAGAAGAAAGGAAAATCTTCTGAAAAGGGCAAAAGACCTGTAGGAGGTGTGAGTGTGAGATGTAGCGGGTATGGGTACCTGAGATGAATGCAAGTCACCGTTTGACGTCGGGTCAGTGGTCAGTGGTTGTGTACGTAGTCCGTAGTCCTAGTCCATCCAGCTTAGTGCTTCATGCTCACCTTGGATGCTAAGACTCTAAGAGTGACGAGCCCTTCACATCTTCCCATTTCGCCCCAGAATGTGCAGCACCAGCACAGCGCGAAATCTCCAAGACTTTTGACTTTGCACAGCCATAGGACACCGCGACTATGGAGTTGGCATTCACGTGTGATTGGATATGATCGAATGCCAAGGTCCCGCTGCCCATCCGCTTTGGGAAAGGCTCCATGCGACCACCATTCAGATCGGGTCGCTTTGCCTCAACTACTTGAGTACCGTATTGGCGGTGGCTTGATGACGACAAGGCCGCTCGACACCGACATCAAGTCTATATTCTGAATTCTAGAAAGAGGTTAACTTCGTTGGAACCTCACTTGACTTGACGGCAATCCTACCAGTAGATTTACCTGAGTTTGCGGGTACCAGTACTACTGTACGTAGCCCACGGCAAAAAGATGGGATGAGTGGGCTACCCGAGCTCTTCGGTAAGGACCCCTTGAAATCCCGAATCTTCAATATCGGTGCAGGAGTCAGGACGGTCCAGGGCAGCTCAAGGGCAGGGCAGGTACCAAAATAGGCTTGCCTGGATACAGGAGCTACTCGAGAACGTGTCGAAGTTCAAAGAGAGACGGGCCAGATGCCAGATGGGCTTGCAGACCAACAAATCACTTCCAAGGACCAGACTAGTCTGAGAACGCCTTCGAGCGCAAACGAAAGGGTTGGCCAGCAACAATCTACGAAGTGTTTGGCGCGCGGAGAGAGCTGGAGTGATGCAGATGCAGATGCAGATGCGTAATCTTCTGAGGCTGAGCGGGGCTAACGAGCCGATCCATACGACTGCAGACCAGACGCACCTCAGGGCAAATCCGTAACAGCTGTAGTGGAGAGGCTCAATAATGGCTCATCGCTCTTGTTTGAAAAAGTCTCTACCGAACAAGTGCCGAACCTTAACACACGGGTGACAACCCTAAACTTCTTCAATCATTCCGTCTTCTTCATCCACATCAGTCAGCGATGCATCGAGGCTCGAGCATTTGTATGATGGGAATGTAGTGTGGTAACACATGAGATCATGATCTTCCTCGACTACATCTTAAGCTTAATAAGGTGCGAGCTGACTGTGCGGTTATTTGAACGTCTGATTTGAACGTGTGGTATGAGCGAATACTACAGTCCGTCAACCTACGGAGTATACAATACTTTTCGAGATTCACATTCTGCCGAACATTCTGCTGAAAATTCTACTGATCATTCTACTGATCATTCTACTAACCAGAATGCCTATTTCAACTGCGACAAATCCATGAACCACCAAAGAGGACCACTGTTCCCAATTGCAGCCAACACCTAACCATCACCCTCCGTTACCTACATTGTCGTGCTATCTAGTATCTGGTTCAAAGTAGCTCAAAAGATAAGATGATCAGTACAAGCCTGAAGTACGTATCCGCTATTCGCATCTATACTATCTATATCTTTCCTAGTCGTATATGTATTTGAAAACACGTATTCAAGCTAGACGCATACAAACTAACCAGTAGTAGGCTATATAAGTTCCCATTAGTTCGCCAGGAAAAACACTACAACTAACCATTCCGTTACTACCCTCGCTCTTGGCTAGTTAGAGTCCTATGTAAATCCCCCTCTTCCCGCCGATCATCGCCCCTTTTATCCCCCCGCGCCTAAGCGAAAACACCGTAATCGGTTTCTTTACTACACTACCTCGAATATTGAATATGGAGAAGGGCTCTGTAAATTCAAGTAACGTAGAAGCGTTTAGAAGTAGAAGTAAATACTAAAGTAGTCCTCGTTTTACTTCTAGTTTAATTTATTATTATTCTCTTTTACTTTATTATTAGTTAGCCTTGATATTACTTTTTAATAATAAAGATAATTAAAAAGGAAAATATAAATAACTTTATCAGTTCTCTATAGGAAAATATATTTCGTTATTAATTACCTTAGAAAGAATATAGTGATATCTTTAGATTCATTTAAGTGAGTATATATATATTAGTAGAAGAATAGTAATAATTCGATTACAAGGTCCAGGCCTTCCATCTCTGCCCCTACCTCTACGCCGAGGTACTTGGCTTCCTAGGCTGAAATGGCACGTCACGGACACTCTGTACACTCTCCTGTCATCCCTCCATCGAACAAAAGGCAAAGATCTAACAAGAGCAAGACCGACCCAGAACCATTATCAGGGGCGGGGAGGAGGTACACCAAGATCCCAAGAAGCGCTACGCGTAGAGAGCAGTCTACTGCAAGACGAACTGGACTGGTCCGCTTCTTCCATTACTACACCCACCTATAAGTAATTCTAGTAGGATTCTAGTTCCTTTCCTTCACAAAGACCATTTTCGACGACTCTGGATCCCTTTTCTCTGGGTTACTAGTAAAGATGGTTTACGGAGAGGTTACATGAGAGTTATGTTCTTCACTAGAAAAAACAAACGTGCGTTCCTAAGTGGAGTAAATTCTCCACTTTCCTCACTTCTTCTCCTTAAAACAACGTCGTTTAACCAACCGGATGGGGCTTCTAAGCTTTACGGGGTAATCCCTTTATTTAACCTAGTTAGAAGTAGTAGCCACTTGTATCCACTTATAAGTGCACGTCTCCTAGTTGTTCGTTATTCTCTTTTATTTCGAAGTACTATCGGGGTTTTGTTTTTTATGATGGAAAACAGACTTTAAGCGGGAGATAAATAGCGAACCTGGCCTCTAGCGCTTATGGTTATACGGCTAGCTCGCCTAATTACCTGAGTAGCACGTGTATAAGTACCTATCTTCATACGTAGCGAGCCCTCTACTCTCTATCCTATATCTTTAATACAAAAGACCTTACCCAAAACTCCAGTCTTATACATCCCTCCAGAGTCTATTTACATGCAAAAAATAACGTGCACTTCAAAGTGGAGTACAAATGACCACCTTTCCAACACCGTCCCCAATAACGAAGTCATTTGACTAACCAGCCCACATTCTAAGCATTCACTTCGAAGTAAATCCGAATCTGACCCAGTTCTCGCATTCGCTTGTACCCACCTATACCCACTCCAGCGTGCACAGTCGTTTTTTGTGCGTGAATATAAAACTCTGGAGGGGATATCAAACCCGTCTGGATTAGAGCCTCCATACCTCGTTCTGGGCATTACCTTTTCCATTTTAGGCAAAATAGAGGTAAGCAAGTTACTTATTAGCTTTCACAGTTTCTTTCCTGGTGGTTGAGATGTAAGTACTAGAGTTTTGAACAATTGAAAGTCCTGTAGATAGAGTAGTGTTGAAGTGCAAGTCTGTCAGATAAGCATCTGCCCACGGCCAGAGGTAAAACAGGGTGTGAGGGGCTGGACAGCTAGGAATTAGGAAGTGCCTCCGTACGACGTAGAAGTAAGCGTCACACCATGTCACGTAGATCATATTAAAACCTACTATATAATGGTCCTTTTCATAACTTGTGTACTGTTTCTTGGGCAGTTTTTAGCTAACAAGCATTTGGATTACACGTTCTACTTCGTATTAGCTAAAACCCCATGTTTTTAGCTAAGACATATCGCATAAGAGTGGACCTATAGGGGGGCGTCGATCTTATTAAGCTAGTATGGTGTAACTCTTAGCTGTCCACCCCTTTTGCTTCGTAGAAGTGGCAGGCGTGGCAGGATACTGAAAAAGGCTAGAGGCCATTATTGAAGTCGCAACGACTCACGAGATCGACTGGAGACAATTGAAGCCGACAATTCGTATTATCGATAGCGACGCCTTGCAAGTGAAGCCGATATGGATGGAGCTCCGAGTTTGGTCCCTAGATTCGAGCTCAATTGAGAATAGTGTGGATATGAAATGTGGTTCCGCGATCATCGCGGCTCGAGATGCTGGGAAAACAGGCCCTAGGACAAGTATTAATATCTGCTCGATCCTTCCTTCTTTTTTCATCCATCCTTCATACCATTCAAGCACATTATCCAGGCGATAAAAGTTTTTCTTTCTTTTTCCACCTAATATCCTTCTTCCGGTCAAGAAACCACTACCCGCGTTTGCCATTACTGCGTATCGATCTGCTACTAAGGCCCTGTTTTCCGAGAATATTTTAACACAATCTCTATAACGTACTTCATAAGGAGTCCGGATTTATAAGCAGTCCGGATTTTTTACCCCACCATCCAACTTTTAAAAACCATAGAACTTTAACCACTTAATATTTATTTATATAAACTATACTATCTTTCTTATTCTCGATCTGGGCACCTAGGAGCAGTACGCGCTAGTGATCTACATATAATACAGGATCGTGGTGCACGAATTCGTGGTTCAATTAGCGAGGCCACAGCTTCATCCAAAACCATATTATCACTATTTTGAATAAGTTCCCTCCCTTCCTGACCTGTAAGAACACCCCCAGTAGCAATATATTGACGTCGCACAGTCTTCTTCTTCTTTTGACGTTCAGATTCAGCTCGTAAACGTCGATTTTCCTCTGCCAAAACCGTAGCTGATTGCATAGCCATCTTACACCCTTTAACCAATTGATCTAATGCAATAGCAGTAGGGCTTGAGAGAACGTTTGTACGTCGTTTAATAGATGCTTTAATTGTCTGGGTTTGCTGATCTGCCTCATATGTATTATGGGGTGTCTCAGGGACCCAAGGTAGTAGGTTTGGAGAAAGTAAAGGAGGAGTAGGCGTATGTAATTGAGTATGTAATTTACTCAATACTTGATCTGGGTTGTACGGGACAAGGCCAGTAGTTGCGAATCCATTACAGATTGTGTTTTTGACCATAGTACTTGTACGGGCTACACGATATATTGAAAGGAAGTCTGGTTTATCGATATGATATGTGCCGGCTCGTACTAGCTCCTCGACTCCTCGTCCATAAAGTCGCTTTAAAACTGCAAAGCAACTAACATCTAATGGCTGTAAAAGATGAGATGAGTGCGGTGGCATACAAAGCGTTATGATGTTATGTTCTGAACAGAAAAGATCGAATTCGGGAGTAGAATGACTACCATGGCCATCGAGGATTAAAAGTCGATATACTCCTTTTACACGGTCCTTGGTATATTTCTCAAATACGTCTGAAAGCCACTTAAGACCTAAGGAATCATTGGTCCACCCTTTATCACTAAGTGCAATTGTCCAATCTGCTGGTAATTGATCTGTATACCAAGTCGATATATGCACCTTGCCCTCAAATATAACCATTGGAGGCAACACCCATCCATCTGCACAAATTGATTCGACAACTGTAACCCATTCGCGATTCCCTGGTTGTATATGAATAGCCCGTCCTGTATATTCTGACCCTATAATAACTTTTGCGGTCGCAATTACTCCCATCTGAAAGCCAGTCTCGTCGAAATTGTATATATCCTCCGCTAGTATACCATATTTCGCAACAATATTATGTACTAATCGAAACCAATCTCGGATAATCGTAGGATCCTCGCATTTTGCGCGCTTATAGTCGTATTTACGAGTGTATTTCGTCCGTAAAGAGTCGTGGCGCTTTATAAAGTTGTCAACCCAGCATTTTCCGACAATAATTCGACCTACTTCAGTTCGCTTTTCCAGTAGTAAATCGGCCATTTGGCGTATCGAATCTTTCCGTACTGGCAGACCTCTAGCTTCCATTGATAACATCCATTGTATAAGTGCTGATTCCTCGAGGTCGGTGAGTTTCTGGTTTCGGGGTCGGAAATCGCGTTGTGGAATAGCTCCCTTGACGCGGTCGTAAGTAGTAGAATATGGCGCATCGTACCTTGTACAAGCTGCTTTTAAGCTTGTAAATTGACCCTTATTGTATGCACTGATTGCAAGAGCAATTTGACCTTCTTTTCGAGACATTTGAACAATAATTGGGTAAGTTATGTAGATTGAAAGTGTGTAGGGTGGTCAATGGTGGGGTAAAAAATCCGGACTGCTTATAAATCCGGACTCCTTATGAAGTACGTTACCTAAGTTAAGAGCTACTCTGACTCAAGTAAGTTATTTACTTAAGGTTAGCTTGACCCATGAAAGGAGGACATTGAGCGGGAGCTCAGATAAAGTTGAGGCACCAACATGTCTTATGTAAGACGCCCTTTCAATGGCAAGTTGTAGGTAGTATTTCAGCTCAATTGGTATTCTAGGCCCATCTTTCAAGAAAGCGAAAGTACCTACGTTGCATACAGGAATAAGTAGGTGAGAAATACAGTAATACCCACAAGATACAGGCCATGTCATGAGTAGTTACCCAAAGCGGAAGTCCGATATTTAATAGTGGAGCATTGACCAATCAGACAGACTCATTTGAAATAAGCTTACACAGCCCAGACTGCTGCTTTGACAGCCTGGGCACCACCCAATCCCGGCTCCATCGGACTCGTACCCAGTCCAACATCTTTCCCCACAACTCGCACCGCCGCTCCTCCCATCGGTTTTAGAGGGTCTGTCTTTAGTAAAGAGTAGGCAAGTTCTCTCTTCTCACTTCACACCGCGTGTCCTGTCGGCGGGAGAAACGACTACGAAAATATCACCAAAGAATTCCATTCAAACTTCATAACCGACCTACCTTGCTTTGCCGCAATCATGGATGCCGCTCTTCGTCAATCAAAGTCGATGTGTCCCTTCTTGAAGAAGACTTCGCCTGCGACTCTCCGTTCCCTCTCAACTTCTGCCACAACTCGCCAGGTATCACCATGCGGCGGCAGCATGTCCAACTTGCAGACAATTGCCCGTCGCTGCCCCGTCATGGGAAAGGCCCTCGCCATTCAAACCGCAAAGGTGAGCAACGTGGGATTAGGAGGTGTGGCGGCCATTGGAGCCATCCGCGCCTTCACTGGAAAGTGTGGCAACAATGGATCTGGCAAGGCGCGAATCCATACAACGCGTGCTCGTGAAGCCAGAGCCATTGAGGATACATTGTATAATCGCGAGCGTGGTACGTTGAGTCTGATGGCAAAACTCCAATTGTTACCCCGCTAATCCCTGAATAGTTCCTCTTCCGCAACACATCAAACCTCCAGTGGTTCACCAGCCCAACGCACCCAAATTTGGTTATGAGGCTTTTTACAATACTGAATTGGACAAGAAGCATAAGGACAAGTCTTACCGCTACTTTAACAACATCAATCGCCTCGCTAAGGAATTTCCCCGCGCCCATAAAGACAATAAGAGCGAGAAAGTCACTGTTTGGTGTTCCAATGATTACCTCGGTATGGGTAGAAATCCTGAGGTTTTGAAGTCGATGCACGAAACTCTCGATGAGTACGGCGCTGGAGCCGGTGGTACGCGGAATATTTCCGGTCACAACCAACATGCCGTAAGCCTGGAGAATACGTTGGCAAAATTGCATGCCAAGGACGCGGCATTGGTTTTTACTTCTTGCTATGTTGCGAATGATGCTACTCTTGCCACATTGGGAAGCAAATTGCCAGACTGTGTCATTTTGTCGGACAGTTTGAACCATGCCTCAATGATACAGGGAATTCGCCACTCTGGTGCGAAGAAAATCGTATTCAAACACAATGATCTTGCTGATCTCGAGGCCAAACTTGCATCAATTCCTTCCGATGTTCCCAAGATCATCGCTTGGGAGTCAGTCTACTCTATGTGTGGCTCGGTTGGTCCAATTGAGGGAATATGTGATTTAGCCGAGAAATACGGTGCAATCACCTTTCTCGATGAAGTCCATGCTGTTGGCATGTACGGACCAAATGGAGCTGGTGTAGCAGAACATCTTGATTATGAAGCGCATCTTAATGGCCGTCCCCGTGGTACGGTCATGGACCGAGTTGATATTATCACCGGAACTTTGGGTAAAGCGTACGGCTGTGTGGGAGGTTACATTGCTGGTTCCGCGAAAATGGTTGATACCATTCGCTCCCTTGCACCTGGTTTCATTTTCACAACTTCTCTCCCACCTGCCACCATGAAAGGGGCAGAGACAGCAATCCAATATCAAATGAAGTACCAAGGCGACAGACGATTGCAACAACTTCACACCCGAGCAGTCAAAGACTCTCTTGCTGAACGCGACATCCCCGTTATTCCAAATCCAAGTCATATTATACCCTTGTTGGTAGGCAACGCCGAACTTGCCAAGAAGGCATCTGATTTACTTTTGGATAAACATGACATTTATGTTCAATCGATCAATTATCCCACCGTTCCTGTTGGGCAAGAACGTCTCCGTATAACTCCAACCCCAGGTCACACACGCGAATTCCGTGAACACCTAGTATCCGCTCTCGAATCCGTCTGGACTGAATTGGGAATCAAACGTACCAGCGAATGGGCCAGCCAAGGTGGATTCATCGGTGTTGGTGAGCCTGGTGTGAAGGATCCCGAACCTCTCTGGACTGACGAGCAACTTGGCGTTGACAAGGTCGTTAAGGAGATGAAAAAGGATAACATGGCTCCTGTAGGAATCATGGAGGCACTCCTCGAAAGAGAGCGCCAGGAGTCGGCTAGGGCTGTTGGTGCTGCTTAATTTCCATCCTGACCTTTTGATAAAAGGGATTTGTGAGAGGAAGGGAGCGCTCATCAGACCCGACGCCACATTCTTTGGAGCGGGGGAGATGTGATTGATGTTGACATCAGGACTTCAGGGTATCTAGCTAGTCGAGATGAATTTCAAAAACTATTGCTGCCCGTGTTTATCTTATCCTATCTATATACGGATATCCATTTACTTGAATTTTTTCTAACGTATATTGTAACGAACTCTATTAGTATGAATGTGTTAATTCATGCGACGCACTCCTCAAATTTACGACGACAGTACGCACGGGAGACTAGTCTTGCTTTATCATCTGATCCTTAGGATGAAAGCAGCTGTTGGAATATGTCGAGGTCTCGATCCTTTCCTACTAGCTCAACCTCATACTTTTAACATTCTAATCCTTTATAATAATCAAAACTAACTGCAAATCCTAGGACAATTAAAGTAGTTGTTCTCTATTGATTGTGAGTAATTCTGTCTTAATCAACTTGAGGTGTTTGGACAAGAAAAAGGACCTGGGCCCGCTTGGGATGTTTATAATCACGTGATTTATCTCAATTTGAAACACTTTGGTAGTGTGGTGTGATTGCGATCAGGACACCAACACTTGTCTCCGCATGTGGAACTTGATGAATTTCATTCTGTACAGAGTGTATCGTGTATGTATTATGATCATCTCAAATCTCTCTAACCGCACTTTGACTTGTAAGAACTAATACGAAGTAAGCCGTTATTCCGTAATGGGGACTTGCAATTCCGCTACTCGTACGAGTACGGCCCGTTAGAAAAAAACAAAAAAGCGGGAATATCGTCATCGCGCATACCTTCAAACATGGAGTAAGCTTCTTATTACGAAGTACGAGTAGAATACGAGTACTCGAGTAGATATAAAAAAACAAGACGTCTGTTATCTCCGGATGCTCTCACAAGTTGTTGAGAAAAGGCGGGCGAGAATGCCCAGCAAACCTGTTGCATGTGAATTCCAGGTTCCTTGAATTTCCAGCCACTAGAAGATATGTACCAAGTACCTACAAGTATATGCAGCATGACCAACCTCTCCACTCCCCTACAAGTGTAAAGGACTCGAGACTGGACTTGCTGTTACTCAGGACTCGATATTTTTCATCGACAGCAGATTCTTCTCTCGCGTGTTACTTCCCCTCGTACAGTAATTTACAATTCTATCAATCACAAGGAAACAGCGCAGCGCAGCAGCAGAGCTTCATATCACGATACGACGACAACTGGAAGGATCGAAACGCCAATCGTACGCTATCGATAAGACGGACTGACCGCCTGAACCAGTTCCTCTCTTCTCCTAACCAAGCTTCCCCGCTATCTATCCTCAACCTTCCATTCCTGGATCAGACGAAGTAGTCTAGAGCTAGTCTAGAGGACATTCTCCATCCAAGAACCTAAGGTTACTGGTCGCACCTGTCCTACCATTGCACCACTACTTTAGTTCGGCTCGACTATTGAGGACGAGTACAGGTACAGCTACAGTATCAGAACAACAACACAGGCAACAACTACAGCAACAGTTTCAATCAGAATATACTCGGTACTTCATAAAAACACTTGCACAATCACAGTTTCTGTCTTGCCGTCGCACGGTCACCACTATCACCCATCCACCTCTCCACCGTGCTCTGAATCTGATCCTCAGATCATCATCAGCCACTCCACGTACCTGCTACGAAGAAACACCATCAAAGCTCCGTATCCAAGCAGTCCCAAAGGCTTGAGGTCAAGAGGATTCTGCACGCATGAATCATATTTGTACCCATTAAAACCCCCGTTGGCCAATCCGCTGTGCTCGAAACACCCACAACCCATCCGAAAGAAGAAGCGAATCCTTGTTCACGATTTATGCAATCGTCGATGCATTGAACCCCGTGTCACCCCGATTGTTGTCATAAGCATAATGCATAGCGAAAACCCTCCCGTTCTGCTCGACCTTGACACCTCCCTTCCACCAAACATCTCGCGCAAGGAAACACATCAGAGGGCCCAGACGACACTCAAGTCGACAATACCAATACCTCCGAGAAACTCCTCATTACCGAAAGAATGCTCCGATCTTTACACCGAAAATAATGCCCACATACAAGAAGCTTTCCTCTACTTCGAACCAGACACAATCCCACGATCAGCAGTCCTATCTGAAGCACAGGGCACCAGCTCCGCAGCAGTCCATCAGTCAGGGACACGTCAAATCTGGGGACACCAGCGATCAAGCACCACACTATCACCCTCTAGATTAAAGTCAACTTCGCTTGAGAGGAGCACGAAAGAGGAGAAGATCGATTCGGGTTTCATGGCGACCCTTACAGGAGATAAAGACGGGGTTGCAAGACCCACCAAAAAACCGAAGGGAGGATTAGGATCTTGGTTTTCTGGAACCTCAGCACCAACAGGAGATATAGAAATTCCCTCGACAGACACAATGTCAACACGATCCACCTCATCCGAAGAAGTAATGGCAAAACCAAAAAGGAGGCAGACAACGGCGCTAGAACTAGGAAAACTGCCGCCGCCTCCTAGACCAGAAAAGTCAGGGCTGTTCGGATTCTTCTCCCCGAAAACCGCAGAAAAGCCAAAAGACCTGCCAGCAGATGTCATGGACGATGAATTTCTCGCACTCGACATCAACGCAGGATTATTCCCAAATGGCACAGCCGACCCCTTCTCACCAGCAGCCTTCAACGACCTCCTCATGAACGCCGAAGGCCTACTACTCAAACTTCAAACAGCATATAAACTCCGAACCCTTTCCCTCCACGAAATTACAGCCGAGAAATCTGCCCTGACCGAAGAAATAGACGAAGCAGGTACACGAGCGCAAATGTTGAAATGCCAACTCGACGAAATGGCAGCCCGAGTCCTAGAACAAGACATCGCCATCGCAGAATTAGCCACGGAATTATCCCGCGAAAAAGCAGCACGAAAGAAGGAACAAGAATCCAGGGCTTTTCTGCAAACCAATGCTCGAAACTCGCAACAGAGTATCCCCGAAATCACGGAAGAGGATCTGGGTATTTCAGATGCTGCTTCTCCTTCATCCGCTCGCGGAAAGTGGCGTGGTTCTGCGGACCTCAGTGCGGAAGGGGAATCAGATGCAGAGAGTGGGGGAGCCGAAAGTGTATTCTCACGTTCTCTATCCCCAACCTTTACCATGAACTCCGTTTCCACACGAGAAACTACTTCAGATATGCAACAAGATTCTCTTGGGAAGTCGTTGCCTCCTAGTCCCAACCCGGCCACTGCGAGGCCTAAATCTGCCAACTCGCAAAAGAGTGCCTTCCAAAAGCTCATGTCGGGTATCTCATCCTCGGTGATTGAGGAGGATAAGGAGTATGAAGGTATTGGGATGGGTGAGCAGGGGTGTAGTAATTGTCGTGGCAAGGATGCTAGTGTGGCTTGGGATACGGTGGGCTTACTAAGGGCTGAGAATAAGGAGTTAAAGGAGCAGGTTGGGAGTATGGAGGACGCGCTTGATGGGGCGCTTGCGGTGGTCAACGGGTATGCTCATTGATTCGCTGCTTCTGCCCCGTTGCCGTGTATGTGGTGGGTGATGGAGTGAAGTGGCGAGAATTTCTTTTGGGCGGGATGATTCCTTTTTTTGTTCCGCCCTACCCTTCGAGTATATATCTTCTCTCTCTCTTTTGTGTTTTTTTGGGAGTCATGGGATATATTCGCATCGCATTACAATGGCGGCATGATATTGCGGCATAGGGATTTTTTTCTATTTTTAAAAAAAAAGATTGCATGGGGTACTTATGGGTACGGTTTTCTTTTCCATTTGTTAATGGGTGGAAGTTGGAGATACAAATTGTTAGATGAGTCGCTTTTTAGAGTGGTCATTTTTTGGATAGGGACATTGTATTTTCTTTTGTCCTCTTTTCCTTTTTAGTTGTCGTAGATAGGACCGTCACCGGAGAAAGGAGGTGGGGAGTGCAGAGAGAAGGGAGGAGGGATGAAGAGAAATTGGAAGAATTAGCTAGGTAGGTTATTGATACCCAAGACATTAGATGGTTGAGTAGAGGAGTAGAGGAGTAGAGGTGTAGAGGAGTAGAGGAGTAGAGGTGTAGAGGAGTAGAGGAGTAGAGGTGTAGAGGAGTAGAGGAGTAGAGGTGTAGAGGAGTAGAGGCAGCTTGAAGATAAAAAAATAAGAGAAAAGTTTGATATTTATCTGTGATGAGATTTTTTGTTCTTGCTTTTTTGAGGGGGGAAGTGAGAAGTGAGAAGTGTCTTGTGGTTTTTTGAGTTGAGGGAGTGGGGGGGTTGCTTTATTGTGAAGGGGTAGGTACATATTTTGATGGAGGTGTTGGTACTTGGTGCTTGCTGATATTTATATGGATTTGATAGGGTTGGTTGTGGGAGAGGATTGGGGGGTTGACGGGAAGTTACTCGTATTGGTAGAGGAATCTGACCGAGAAGGGGATATAGTGAAAGCATAGTTGCATATTTGACGGGCTACTTGAGGGATATTGGTTATAATACAGTATATAAACAATTCTTTACAATATTAGGATCCATATAAGGGGTTGTAAGATTGCTAACGAAATCTTACAGCGCTGCTTGACATGACTTGAGTTTATCTCAATTCCCTCCCATGTGTGCCTCACATACTACCTACGTAGGTATTTTCTATCCCTTTTTTACGTGGGGTTAATTGAGCGTATCAGAAAAGGGGGATGGATTGAGATTGGGTAGGTGGTGGGTATACTGAATATTTTCAAGGCGCCCATTATTGAGATGTTTGGTATTATACCTAGGTATTTCTTACAGTTTTATCATTTTGAAAAACTTATCCTGTTCTGGCAACTTAGCAAAGAAAAATTGGATTATGTCGTCTAGAAATGAGTTAGTAGAGGGGGTGTTATATGTGGATGCGTGGGTGTTAGTGTTCGCGGGACCGTACCCAAGGAGCCTTAAGTCACTACTGTTCGGGA
This sequence comes from Hymenoscyphus albidus, assembly GCA_911693285.1. Taxonomy (NCBI): domain Eukaryota; kingdom Fungi; phylum Ascomycota; class Leotiomycetes; order Helotiales; family Helotiaceae; genus Hymenoscyphus; species Hymenoscyphus albidus. Next base: position 298,178 of record CAJVRM010000041.1, on the reverse strand, counting down.
ACGTCATGTCTCTTTTGCGTTACGCGTGCGAAATGTAGAAAGTGAGGGGATGCTTGCATCTTGATGAATTCTTTTGTTGGTAGATTTATATTTTGTCCAGAAGGATGGTGGTGTCAACAAATCTATACTTTGTTCAATAAAGGCTCCAGTCGTGTTGGTAGGTTTGATTTCGAGTTATAATCGAGAGATGTTTGAAGCTTAGGGAAACAGGTTTTTGTCTATAGGTATGAGCAAAGATTCTAAAGACATTGAGAGACGGCTACTAATTGGAACATTAGATATGGGAACTCAGGCAGTCCCGAGAATTGAAATTGCCCCTACCTCCCCTTTGGTTAGAATCTTGCTGGCGAGTGCGACTTCAAGTTGCTCCTTCGCACGTTTTCTCAATCTTGATTTCGGTCTGGTGTAGGTCTAAGAGAAGAATGAATGACGTGGACTCTCTGGCTCGGATAGGATCAACTAGAAGTGATTCAATTCGGGAGTCGAGACCTCAGTCGGTAGACCTTGACTCTCGCTTGTCGATCAAGTCTCTGTAACATGTGGCGTCTTCGAGATGGGCCACATTGAGCTCGTGCCACACGAGAAGAGCAGAGGAGGAAAGTACGATTGCCAGACCCCTGTCTCTCCCAAATTATAGAACCCCCAAACCCCCCTCTTCCTTTCCAGTTCATACACTTTTTTATGGTCGAAAAACTGGAGGTGATCGTGGGAGGTGACGATTAGACGGGTAGCAAAATTCATTACCTTTGCGATGATGATTTCAAGGGAGATAGGATTGATCTAAGTAAGAGACACTGTCATTACTTTGAATACACGTATATTGAAACAATGTTATTCTAAAAGCCTCGTATATCTAAAATAGTCATCTGAATACTGAAGAATAATTCTTACTTCTTACTTCTTATTAACCTAGGTAAGATAGGACAATTAATTTACTTGTACTAGACCTTTAGTATAACAATTTCGAATGGTATATATAGTAATGACTAGGTATCTTATTCGCCCCTCTTTAAAAATATTAGCCTAAAAGCCTCGTATAACTAACGTAGATATATTGAGAATGTATTATAATTATTAATTTTAATTAGAGTAGGTATACTAAGATGATCTTTTCACTTATACTAGAAGTTTAGTAGAACAACTTGTTATATAGGTTGTACAGAGTAGTATACAGGTATCCTAATATAGTAGTATGCTTTTTGGGCCTCGCTTACCACTATAAGTCTAGATACTCCTTGCGAGCCAGTGGAAATAATTATCACTACAAAGAGGCCGTAAAGGATTGACAGACAATAGTTCACAAACTTCAGCTAAGGAGAATCAGGTCTAATATTTTTAGTAATTTGCCACATAGACAACCAACACATCAAAGACAATCTAGCGACTCGATCCATCTCCTTGATACCCAGAAGAGTCGGAAGATGGTAGTGGAGACTTATTTGGACCTTTTCCTTTCTTCTTACGACGTGCCGTTCCCAACTTAACAATACTAGTTGACAAACATTCCATCTCTTTGTGTATGTCTGAGATTTCGGGAAGACTTTCCAAGCGCTCCATTTTACCAGATCCGATGTAGCGGTTCCAGAGTATGTCGAATGCCTTCTCCAAATCCTCAAAGGTTCGGTCGATGCCAATATTATTAGAGTTTTTGGTAGAGGAATCTTGGTGAGCCATTGTTGCCCGGGCGTTTATGATACCGCAGACCTTTGGCATTTTTCTCAGAGCATCGAAATCGAACTTCGGATCTAAAAAGATGTCGATAGATCGGTTGTATAAGCGAAAGAACATTTCAGCATGTTCCTCGCGATTGAAGTAGCCCGATATAAATAGAAAGACGTCGACAAGGATGTTTCCACAATGCGCAACAGTATTCCCTTGCCAGATGGCACGATCCAAGCCCCTTCCTCCATCCTTTGAAATCAAGAAAATGAGTCGGATGTCACAAAGAGCTTGTGTGCATGGCCCTAGGTCTTGGAGCTTCTTGTTAGAGCCCTTTAGCTGCAGACGCAGATGCTTGCATTTCATACATCCAGCCGAGGATGATAAAGGTTCTTCGTTTAAGAACTCTCCTTGCGAGAACTTCTCATCCTCCATTTCAAGATTAAGCTCACACAACTTTGCCTTCAATTCTCTTGCTTCCGAGTAGAGTTCCTCAATCTTGGCTGTTTTCTTCTTCATCTCCTCTTGGTAATCTTCGCACATCTCCTCATGCTCCCTTTTATTGGCTTCGAGTTCTATCTCCGTGGTTGTAAGAGTCATCCGTAGCTCATCGTTGGAGCTTCGAAGCTGCATAATTTCTGACAGTAAACTCTCAGCCTCCTTTTCCTTCAACTCTTGATTCTCACGTTCCAGTCTCTGTCTCCGGTCCGTCTCTGATTCGAGGCTCAACTGAAGCTTTCGAATACTTTCTTGCAAGGCCTGGATATCTTGATTTTGAGAATGGTCTTCAGATTCCGGCTCGAGGCTTTCCTGCTTCTGTTCCGAGACAGATCGTTCTTCATGGTTCACCGAGGAAGTTCCCGAAGACTTGTTAACGCCATGTTGCCAAGCTCCAAGTTCTTCTTTCTGCATACTCTCCTGCTCGGGATATAAAGGCTCGGCCGGTTAGTATGATGAGCTGGGCCGGCTGCTGTAAGATTCCGGGTCGAATCTGTTGTAGGTAGCCGGGATAAAACTCGTAGCGAGCGGTTTCTGGAACGGTCTCGTACATTTAGGCATCTCGACGGTTCCGTGATGGATCTACGCATTGTAACATTAGCGTCATATGCTTCTTATGCTATTGGAGATGGAGTTCCTACCTGGTGGAAATCTATATTATTTTGATATAGAATAGACCCCCGAGTCGTAAGTATTATTATTCCAATGGGTGATCTGCCTCGCAAGGTTGCAAAGAGCGGTGCAGTGGCTACTCCGGTAAGTAGATGAAGCGCTGAGGTTCGCTTCTGGACTAACACAAAGATCTCAAAGGAACTTGTCATCTAAGAACAGAAGATAGCATGTTAGCCTCCCTCACACATGATCCACCAGAGTATTTCTTACCAATGTGTTGCCCAAGGAGATCCGAGATGATGTCTCTAGCTTCTGCTATTGTATTTTAGAGATCATACAACACAGACTGGCAAGTCCTACACGAAAACCTTTCTGTAGGTAGGCTTGTCGATGGAGCTGACCAGGAGCTGTTCTTTTGGGAGGAAGCTAACTTCGACATGCATTTGAACAGCAAATCAGACTAGGCTAGGCTCCATATTTTCTCGCACATGAAGATGCACAAATCCACAGTGAAGTGGGATTTCCTCCATGGCCTTCTTAGCGGGATACTTACGCTATTGTGGAATATCAACACGCATTGTAAGTGAATACAGTTCTGTTAAGCTCCCTGGGGATTTGGTTTATACTAGTCTTGTTTCATGGTCCTAAGCCTGAGAAGCAGCGTTGTTTTGACCATTAACAGTAAGAATGTTGAATCAAGCTGTTCTTTTACAAAAGCTGGTGTTAAGAAAAGGATTACCTTCATTTGGAAATCAAGAGAGAAGACAGAAAAGTAGCTGGAATCTGCTTTTTACATTAATCTAATGCAACGCAGGATGCTGATGTGTTCCGTTGTTGTAACGCAGAGTTCTTCTACCTACTATTGTTAGAAGGCTTATATTTGGGATTAAAGCCTTATAAAAATATTGATTTCTCACTCTTTGAAAGGAACTCTATAGCAGAAGTTGACCCTACCCACAAAATTCTCGTAATGATCTAGAACATTATTTTGTCGTTAATTAGTGTAGACTTTTCTACTAGAAACGTGGACTCCCATATCCCAAAAGAAGACAAATGCATGATTTGGGTTGCACAATATAAAAAGTGTACTGCCAAAAATGCCAAGCATTTAAGTTCAGAGTAATTTACGATGTTGTGGAAAGAATATTATTAAGAAATTAACGTGGGAGCCTTAAAAAAAAATCCTGGTTTGACCATTGTGGAGCTCTATTGAATTAATCAGCTGTCGTGTCGTAAAAGATATTTAAAGGAGACATTGTTGTTACCCCTGAAATTAGCTGAGAAGAAGATGCGAGGACCGTCATGTGTGTGAGCACCAACAATCTGACTAGCATGTGCCAGTCATGCTGGATTACATTCCTGGAAGAGAAACGGTTCAGCCACATTCTTCTCTTTCTCAGACATAGATTATGGTAAGTGATGGGTTGGCTTCTTAGGCCCAGACACTGAATATAATCTTCGTATATTTGTACGGTGTTCTAAGAGAGTATGGGTACTAGCTAATAATATAGTGGTGTTGTAGACTGTCTTAGACAGTACTACGTGACTTCCCCTCCTGGGACTTGAATGTACCAACAGTAAGTATGCTCAATGGCTTTGCTAGTAGATCTACTTGTGACGCCATTTTCCCAGCACATTCAAATGAAGTTGCCAAGGATTTCATCCTCTTGTGAGCTGAATCCCCACCAAAATAGAAAACACGAAGAATAAGAAAGAGAAACTAAAATAAGACGTCTCTAAGAAGGTCGCAGCTATTAGGTAAGATGGGAATATTGAAGAATTGGAGCAGAGTTCATGGGGATATTGCAGGTGGGAACTAGTCCTAGCGATTGGAGAAGCCGTTGAACGAGTTTTTGAGATTGTAAGTAAATCAGAGTCATGATTCTCATTATTTCCGTCAGCTCCCACCTCACCTGTCTTTTTGCTATTATCCTTGTGAAATGGCAAGCTTCTAAAAATCGACAGTAAGAAACCAATCAACAGCAGCTTGGATGCGAATTCATTTTGCTCAGATTTCCAAATATCTGATAAAAAACTTGGGGATTTGGTGTAAAAGTTCCGTCGGTGAATCACTTGCTTTAAAGCTCCATAATCCAATTGTAAGCTATGTTGACCGCCCTGAGTAGTAAGTACTACTGCCATTCCTCCTGTGAGGTTATCTGTAAATATTTTCCTGTGCAAGCGTAATGATATGGGCAGCGACCACAATTGTAATTGTATGGATACTCGTTGAAAGATTCTCAAACAGAACTTGCGCTCTGAGCTGACTTTCTTTAAATTAAATTAAGAATCAATTTCCTGACGCAAAGGCTAATCTATGATGATTACTGCAGTCCATGAGCATATAAATCGCGTACTCGGCTTTCAAATATCATACAACAAGTAGATAGAGGGATCCATACCCCCCTTTATATGGCGACGACTCTCAATGCGCGCGATAGGAGGAGCGCTTAAAATCCAGATCACACTCTAAAAATAGCTACGTTATAGGCATGCACAAAAAGGCCGCAGTCACCAAGTAACCAAAGATCATGGATGACACAATATCGAAGAACGTTCTAGATGTAGCAAAGAAGAAATGTTTTTGCACAAGTTTTGCTTCCAAAAGCCAAACTCTTGTGACCAGAATAGAAATTCGATCGTGAAAAAAGGCGTGATTTGACAGCAAGATTTATTTCCACCACAAAAGAAATGTTTTTGAGGACTATTGAGGACTGAAAATTGATGATGTAGATTATATGGTATTCCTCATTACTTGGATTTGCAATCAAGGGGGGGACCTGAGTCTTCTTTAATGCCAAGCTTTAGAACCTTTTACAGCAAGACATTCCCATATGCAAGCTTCCCCTGGTCGATTCCAGCATTGCTAAAGCGTTCTTTTCCAAACTCTGAGCATTTAAGAGGCCTGTTTTCAGTAGTAGGAAAAGAGTATTTAGAACTATAGCATATAACTTACAGTTCTCGGTTTGGTCTAAAATACTACTGAGGTCCGACGAAGATATACTCAATCAGCCCAGCCAAAAGCATGTGCTGAGTTTATTTCAGGACACGATCCTTAGTGGAAGTTCAGGTATATCAAGATGCTTGTGTATTTGTAGTAATAGTCGGAGAAAGAATTGCGGCCAAGCCTTCCTTTACCGTTTGGGTAAGATTACAGAGTCCACTTCTTTTGTTTATGTTTGGATGACTTATATCTTTCTACGAAGTCAAAACTGTTATTCAGATATTCAGAGTTGAGGGGGTATATCCAACACCGTCCCACCGCATAAGCCCTTACCCAGAAGATTGACCTCCCATGTTAGAGAATTTCGTTTCCCGCGCATTTCTCATAATCAAGTTCCTACTTGCCAATCATTCTCCCTACTAGAAAACTGCTTCGTCCCAACCCCACCCGTTCCCTCAAACCCCGTCGTAAAATCTCCCCAAATCGCCCAATTGGCATTCTCATTCACCCGCCCCCCAGCAACACCCATCATATCCATCCCCATCCCCATTCCCATTCCCATGCCCATGTCACCGAACCCATCGTTCCCCAATATCCCATTTATACCCCCCATCCCACTCCCGTTCCCAAAAGTGAAACCCATTCCCATACCCATATTCTGATCCCCCTGCCATCCCGATCCCCAAAAGCCTTCCGTACTCTGAGGTCCTGCACCCATCACTTCCAGAGCCATCGATCCCGGTGAACTCCCTGTCGTACTGCCTCTCTCGTCTCGTCCTCTTTGAAGCACCTCCATCAAGTCTCCAATCAAAGACGGTCGTTTTTCTACATAAGGTAGCCTAGCAGCTTCTCTCGCTTCCCAAGCCTTGATGGTAAGATTCGCCATGGCTAACTGAACTGTAGAGGTACTCCTGTCCTCGGCCCTCCACTTTCCCCAACTAAGACTTCTCCGAATCCTTCCGTGCTCGATGAGTGCATCCCATGCGCGATCCGATAGAGGGCCAGTGGTACGTGTACGTAAAGCGACGAGCAGGTGGACGTGTGCGGGAAAAGGAAAATTCTTGAACACCATCCAGTGAAACCTTTCGATATTAGGGGACGTAATCATAAGATGGAAAGTCTCCACCATTTCCAGAGAGAGGGTAAAAACCTTCTCCTTTTCCGCCTCCGAAGTGTTAGGATTCCGCACGTAAGAACTTGGCGGACGACCTCTCAGTTTAGCACGCAGGATATGATATCGTGTATTCAAAATTGAGGATTTATGCAAAGGTATCTGAGGATCGGAGCACTTGCGGTATTTTTCTGTCACGTAATCTTCGAATTCTTGCATTTCTTTTTGGGGAATCTCTAATATTCCGGGTCCCACTGGGGGATGCCGGCTCTGATTTTTCAGAAGGAACTTAATGACTTCGCAACGAGGCAGGACGAAGAGCATTTCTGTGGCGCCGGGATGTTCGACAGGTGGCTCACGCATGTCTGGAAAGAGGTCGGCGTCGTTTACGTTTAGAGGTAGGTGGACACTACGGATGTGTTGAAACATCGAGGTAGCGCTACCAGATAGTTCTCCTATACGAGTGTCGAGGAATACAATTTGCCACCAGAGACGGCGACGCATTTCGGTTTCGAAGGGAGGCATGGCGCAAAGTGTTCCATCAAAGTTTAGGCCCATACGTTGACCTAAGCGGACTGCTATGCCGGTGAGACAATAAAGGGCGCGAGGGTCGACGGTGAAATTAGCAGCCGAGTGCTGGAAAGTGTTAGTGCTAGTTGATGGATGGGAGACAGCTCCCATCCGAGACTTACGAGGTATAGGACATAACCTTGGAGTATGGTCATGTCTGAAGTTCGGAGAAAACTGGCTCGTATAAGAGCTTGTCGGCAACCGTTTTGATAGCGCTTCAAGAGGGGTTTCCTTTCTTCGCCGAATATGGCGTTGCATTCATCATAGTTTAGAGATGAAATTGCCATGGCGTAGATACCGAACATAAGTACGTGCATGCTTTTAGAAATCTTGGAAAGATCTGCGCTTGCATCGAGGATCTGCTGTTGAACTGTCGGGGCATGGAATAACTTGAGTAGAGGATTGACATTGTCAAGAAATGTTTGCCATAGCCGAAAGATCCTGACTGGTGGAGGGTGAAGTGATGCTATGTCATCAACTGAAGACGCCGCAAAGATAAGATCATCTGGTTCTACGTCTATCTCGTCATATGTTTTGGTGATGGGATCGTTGAACATTTCATCGTCAGATGAGCCTTGAAGTAACTCTTCGGCGTCTCGGAACTGTTAAACGTCATTATGTTATCGAAAGACTACCAGTGCATGTGTTGGTACAAACCTCGTCATTCTTACTACCCCAGAAGTTACTATCAAGAGCATCAGCATGAAACGTTCCAAAAGAGGCTCGAGGTGAACGGAAACAGCGGCAGTAAATGGCCATGTCCTTGGGTAACTTGGTTTATTCCAAGAGCTTTAGGTAATCAAAACGATTAACCGAAAATTCTAAGACGAATAAAGCAGTAGTCCGAAAGGTTGAGCTTAGTTACCCAAAGTTGCTCTAGAAACTAGAAATAATAATGGTATATTTTACTACCGCTTTTTTCGTCCATCACGGGAAGGGGTAAGAATACATACTTGTCAACATGCGTCAAAGATTTTCCAACCGATAACGATCGGCAACCAGCTTCAAGTTGTTGTACAGTAATATTTGACTGCTCCTTCGAAGAGGGTGGGGCTTCCTCTCGGTTAATTGCTTCCAGGTCAGCACCGTAGTTCCTCAAGTGAGCTTCGTACTTGCGTAATCGTGCAAGTAGTTCGGCCTCGGGAAATCGCTTCTTCCGTCTCTTGGGGGGAAGATTGGTTGCTGATATACATTCTACTCGAGATCTGATGCAATTTGCACATGGATCGTTTCTGTCACACTTTACTTTACGTTGTTGGCATAGTACGCTGTATAAATCTGATTAGCAATCAATGTGTTGGACTTCTGGGGCTGTGTTAGCTACGCCTAAGGGGAAAATGATATACCATGGATGTTTTCTTCGGATCTGAGCAACATCTTTTACAGACGAGCTCTCTTTATCAGACATTTTGAACTCCTGGATAGGATGAACTCCTGAGGGTCTTCGTATCGCACGTGGCTAGCCTATCACTAGGAGTACCTTGAATAAAGCAAGTCAGCCAGGACTGTTGCGCAGCAGCAACAACGACAACGCTATAGCCCATAACATCGAAGTTAATGAAACTGAAGGCAATATCCAAACATACAAAAACAGCAGGTAGGGTCACACCTTCCAAGCAATTAACCGATGGTGTGATGGGAGAGAATAACGTTGTCCTGAAACATAAGACACCAAATTATTGCTCTCCAACGGTCCTAACGGGTCCCCAATGGGAAAGATACGTCGTCCGAACGATATAGGACACCGAGAGGCAACACAAAATGATGTAAATGGGCACAAGCAACCTCCAGAGGCACAGAGCAAGACGGATGACTGTTGGAATTTGAGGTTTCCAGAAAGATGTAGTCGGAAGAATAAGTGTCCGAGGGGTACTGGTGGGTGGAATGAGCTAGACCAATCTTGGCACGTAAGCGCGAGACGTTACGTACCTCCTAAGAAAGGTCAACCATGATTTTCAGTAATTATGAATCTTATGACTCCTATTATCTGTACCGTAAGCTGATTGGAATTTGGGAATTTGTTAAGATGTATCTTGAGTTTACCTGTAGCGCCGAGAGAAGGAGTCGATCAGCTTCCTCCACCTCCGTATATAAAAAGTCAGGTGATCATTTTGGAAACACCTGCAACCTCGATACCCTTGAAGAGTAGGTCTGTGTCGCTCAGAGAAAGAGACGCACTGACAACGAAGCGAGGTATGCTCTGGGTATGTGAGACAAGTGGCCTTTTCTCGCGTAGCTTGATTGAGACATTTCTACTGCTCTAATTATTTCGCTAAATCAAAACAGTTAGCTATAATACTGGAGCAGTTATTGCCCCGATACACTTGAAACCCTTAGATAATATGAATTGGCTCAGGCTAACAGAAAGCGAAATAATCACTGCTACTTCTTTTGTCTAACGGGAGGTGATATTACGAGGACTTCTTTGTTGGTAATTATTGATTTATATAATCGAATAGGTAGGCGTGATGGCAGATACGTTGCTTGTATTCTGGGAGGAGAGACAATGCAGCATTATCCAGAATCCGCCACATCCAATGGAAGCGTAAAGATGATTTTCCCGCTATGATTTGAGTCCACGAAGTCGGGTCATCAATTAGACCTCACTTCCAGCTCCAGGACTGCCCAGCCAGACTGAGGAGGTATGTCATGTGACCGTTAGAAAGAGCCGTGGATACCTCGATGAGGTTGGCTTGATCCAGGGACAAAGGTTTCTGACAAAGGCCATGAATCGTCTCATCCCAAAGTGTACTGAAAAAAGCTACCTACGAGCCCGATATACCGTACTAGTAAAGGTGAGGTATTTATAGATCACGTGTTTATAGGCTGACCAATTGAGCAAGTTCTATCCAATGGGCGCATGAATGAATAATCTCCACTCTGAGTGCACCAGTGGGTGACAGAATTCGTGGGACAGCACAACTTCTAAATTACGTAATCAAGAACACTAAAAATTACTACTATTCAAACTTTTATTACCACTTCGCAGTCTTTATAGGCTTCCCACTCGTTTTAATTAGTAATTTACATCGCCGAGGCATATCCGCTATACGGGCACGAACTTCCTCCATTGTAATCTTACTCCATTCGTCCTGAACCACCTCCTTAAGCTCCGCAATTGTATTCCATACTCTCCGACGTGTTCTTTGCTTAAGGATATTCCAAAGAGCCTCTATAGGGTTGAGATCTGGGGACTGGGGAGGGTGGACAAGGTTCGTGATCCAATTAGCCCTTTTGAGTACTGATGCAAGGCTATCTGGGTTCTGTATACCATGAGACTTGTCCCCATCTTCCTGAAGAAGCCAACTACTGTTTATACATTCCTCTGTAATCCTTAGGTGTTGAATTGCATCGATATAAAAAGGAAGAAGGCGTTCTACGTAATAGAGGCCGGTCATGGAGTTCCCCTTTGGCTTAACCTCTTTATCGTGTGCCTCGCATTCAGCCTCCCACTTTAGTATCAACTCTGCATATTCCTCGTCTGTACAGTACTTGGTTTTGCGAGGCTTCCTAGGCTTCCTAGCTTTAATAACTTCATCCTCTTCGTCGTGGTAGAACTGGAGTTTCTCGCATTTGGCATGCCAATTACACCACCCTGCGATGTGTAGCCGTACGCCCCGTTTCTCCCCCCTTTCCTGTATATATTCGGGCTTATAACGCTTCCCTTGCTCACGGAGGTAGAAGTCTTGAACGTTAGAGGTAGGATCAATATGTGCCTCGTCTGTCCAGAGAACCCTACGCCAATGGTTCTCAACTGTCTTGTACTGCCACTTCCTCCCGTATTCTGTCCGTTTCTGCCGGTTTGTATTCGAGGTTTTCTTCTTTACGTACGCAGCCTTATAGCGACGGGCCTTGTTTGTATGCCTGAGCAAAGCGCGCTGTAGAGTGCGGGCGGAACCCTTGATCTTGTGGTATTTCATTTGAGCTTCGTAGTGCTGGTTTTGGACGGGGTTTTTGGCTGGGTTGACAAGGAGTAAACAACTCTCTTTTGAGATAAGACGACGCCTCCCAAGTATATTTGACCTCTTCCGCGTCCGCCGGTATGCTGCAGACCCTATTTGAGTACGCTCTTTGAGCCATCGTGATGCCGTAGACCTGGTTACTCCCAAATCTGCCCCAATAGCCTTATGTGTTTCTGCGCCGTGCCGGGCGTCCCAGGCCTCGTAAAACCGGGTCTTTTTGGTAGTAGTAGCTTCGCGGTGGTGTATTTGACGATCTGGCGTGTCCTCTCTACTGTGAGTAGGCGTGTTAGTGTCCATTTGAACGGTTTAAAGAGTATGTATTATTAAGGTATGATATCTAAGCATTTTTGGTGTTTTTGATTACGTAATTTAGAAGTTGTGCTGTCCCACGAATTCTGTCACCCACTGGTGGTGCTATCCAGGGCTGACTGCGCTTTCACTTGGTATGAGCCGCAACGGCGATTGGCATCCACCTGCAACTTACCTTAGCGACGTGACTTGATCGAATTCTCCTGAGGGTTGAGAAGTTTGCTGTTCTTGAGAATTAGGGATACGAACGGATTACCTCCGCATCCAGTACCTGGTATTGTACCAATACGGCACGCAACCACACAGACGCTGCCCTCCTTTTATACCAACCGACCCACATAATCTTGAAACCTCGGATCCCCCTTGGGCCCTGCAACCTGGGCGAATCCCCACCCGCCGTGCGAGATGGCGACTCGAGGGACTGTCAAAAGTCGTGTCATGTCCTCTCAGACCTTTGGCATCATTACCGCGATCATGTTTTCCTTCCCTCGAGATGTAACAGGACACGGCGGCCACGGAATGTCGGAAAAGATCGTGCAAGGAGAAGCGGCCAGTTCAGATCCAATGGTATGTGATATTGGCAGAGGGATACTTCGGAATTGCGAGTAGGACGGCGATGTTGACTGCAGATTGTAGGACTCGATATTATGGATACATATCCTGTTGATGATGCTAAGTTTTGGCATCATCTTTCCCACGGGAATGGTTCTGGGGGTATGTAGCCATCTCGGCCACTGCTAGGAGAACACATCTAATTGCAGGAGTAGATGACGAAGAACCGATTTCACGTACCAGTGCAAGTAACGGGAACGGTCATTGCGATATTGGCATACTTCTTGGGACACCTTCACAAAGGAAAGGAATTTGCGTCGAATGTGCACGCTGATTTCGCCAATTGGTTGATGCTCATGCTTGCCGTTCAAGTCACTTTTGGCATCTACCTTAAATTCCACATCACAAAGGGGTTCCACGGTAAAATCAGGAAGGTGGCGGTTTATGGCCACGGAATTGTCGGAAAGGCCATGCCAGTGGTAGCTTGGACACAAATGCTCTTTGGTGGTATCACGGCCTTGGGATTCTGTCGAGACGATCACTTGGGACAATGCCTTGCACATTTCATCATGGGAAGTGCTTTCATCGCATACGGAATCCTCCTCACCGTGGTTATGCTGGTTGGTCAGCATTGGTTGAAGCGAACGGGACGGTCACAAGAATTCTTTGACTCCATGGTTATTGCTGCTTGGGGGTGCGTAAACACTTTCACTGAACACAGATGGGGCGGAGCGTGGGTCGCCAATGATATTCAACATACCACAATGGGAGTCATCTGGTGGGCCGCGGGTCTTGCTGGGGTTTGGCTGAGCAGAAAGAGGGATGGATCTCCAAAGAGAAACTTCATTCCCGGTTTTGTTATCTTCATGACTGGTTGGGCTATGTCGGGTCATCCACAACACTTGCCCCTCAGCACGATGGTTCATACCGTTTTTGGGTATACATTGATGGCTGCAGGATTAACCAGAATTGTTGAGATTGCGTTTGTCTTGAAAGACCAACACACTATCTCTGAGGATGGGGAAGCTAATAGCTTCCAATATATTCCAGCATTCGTAAGTTTCCTGTCCAAACCTGTCGCAGAATCAATTCGACCAAGTACTGACGAACATAGCTGTTATATGCATCTGGATTTCTCTTCATGGGAGCTACAGAAGAACAAATGCAACTCATCTCAGATGCTGGCATAACCCACGTTTCTTACGTTCTGGTCTTGTATAGTTTCTCTTTCATCATATTCCTCTTCACGAATATGCTCCTTCACCTGTACGCGGTAAACTCGGCCCCAGCAGTTCCACCAAAGGACGGCGAGGCACCAGCGCGTGCGCCTCGAATGGGAAATCATTCGCATTCAGACTCGAGGCAAATCAGGGATGCAGAAGAATTCGAACTAGCAGGTTTAATGAGCGATGACGAACCCCCGGAAACCCCTAGCGTGTACGGAAAGATCGAAGGAAGGGTCGAGTAGGCATTTTTAGGCATGATACCAATAGGTGGTTCGATACAAGTTTATAGTTGGGATCATTGCATGGCGTGCGGCGTTTTGGATGTTTTGGAAATATAATACATTGTGAGAGTATACGTATCAATCCTCCCTATCAGTATGTTCTTTCAGACGGATTTTCTTGTCACTGTAGAGTAATTATCGGGTCACGAAGATTTCGATAGGGAGTCTGAAGAGCTGAGGGTGTGCTTGATAGGATAGACACACAGTGGTGCCAGCGATGTTAGTGATGTTTTTAAAATGATCAGTCGAGACGGACTCCGTTAGCATGGCCCAACAAATTCCAAATCTCACGCTTGTTAATTTTCAATTACTACTAGCCCAATCTACGTTTTGGTGGTCGCGCCGTCAAGATACTAAAGAATTCAGACGTCCTAATTTTCTGTTCCTCTTCTTCCCACTCTTTTCCATTTCAGCACTTTCCTTTTCAAACATTCTCTACTCACGCACAATGCGCTTCTCTCTCGCTCACTCTTTGAGCCTTGCAATTACGATTTGCGGCGTCGCAGCAGGAGTTCCTAAGTCTCAAAATGCCGTTTCCAAGATTCGTAATAGTCAGAGTCAGACGCAGAATCAGAGGGAGATTTATGTTGGAAATTCATCCGGAAGGTACTCTTCACGAGTATCTATTGCGTATACTGGGACCTCTTCTGGACCTTCACGAAGCGTTACAAGCACCAGCTCCTCGGTACTTGCCAGCTCGAGCACGGAGACAGTTGTGATTGTTACTTCTACGAGTGCTGAGTATTCTACTTCCACTTCGGGGGTCTATTCTACGAGTACTGCGAGCAACGATTACTCTACTTCTACGTCTACGAGCGAGGATTATTATACTAGGACTTCTGTTACTCCTAGTCGTCCTACTGTATGTATCTTCACATCTCCCCATCTCACATACATATGTCTTGTCCTTTTCCTAACTGCTTGCTTTAGGGCGCATGCGCAACCCCTATTACCAACCCAGGATTCGAGCTCACATCCCCTCCCGCTCGCTGGCGAAGACAATACCCAAACCCAGAGACACCTTATAATTTCCGAGCCACTACGAATGATACGGATCCCCACTCAGGTGAACAATGTGCATCGGTTATGTACACGAAAGGCGCAATTGGGTATGAGACTTGGTTCAATCAGCATATTAGTCTCTGTGAGAAGACGCTCTACAACTTCCAATCGGTTTGTCTCTCCTTTCCAACTCCTGCGATCCATATCACAGATATCCTGTTAACACAAATTCAGTTCACCAAAGTCTCAAAAGAAGGAACGGGCTGCTCGGTCCGCTACCAGGTTGCTGACCGTAATGGCACTGTTCTCGCTGGTCTCGTAGGTCACTCCTCTCAGGATTTGACGACGGAGTGGTTGGAGGGTAATGCGACGTATCTTTCAGGAGCGGGAACTATGGCGACTAAGGCATCGATTGATGTTAGGATTAATTGCTATGGTACTGCGACTGAGGATCGGGCATGGTATTTTGATGATATTTCGTTGGTTGCGGCTTAAATTTCCTCTCAGGATGTCTGAGGGATATATTTTGTTTTTATTTTGTTTTGAGGGAATTTGGGACAGGTTGTAGTAGAGGGTAGATTTAATATAGAGAATCTGAGGAATTTAGGACAGGTTTTAGTAGAGGGTAGATTTATTATAGAGAATCTGAGGAATTTGGTTGGGTGTATAGAGGTCATAATGCATGCATCTTCCTTTTATGTGCATCCTTGGGACGCTTCGAGATCGTGAAGTTTGTCAGAATCTTTATCTTTCTTACATTGCGTAACTTCTAGAAAGGTTTTAGTGGACCATCTCTATGTCATAAACCAATGGTTTTCTAATAACCTCCCTGCCCTGATGTAATGGAAGTTCCATGATGGAAATTCGCTTATATCGTCCACGTGATGAGAAATAACAGCTGATGAAAACCAACCCACCTTATTTTATTGTCTTACACCAACATCGGAGATCACGGGTCCCAAAGAGGCTGAGCCCACACCTCGTGAAGAAAGCAGTCATAGAAGCACTGGTTGGGTCATGCGAAGAAAGGTGATGATACGCTTAATCAAACATCCTTGTTTGATGTGACACGAACTTCTGTTGACAGTTCCCACATATTGAGGAGTGGTTCACATCTGATGCTATCTTTTGCTCAAAATCTCGATCTCTTTTTCGCCTGAGGAGTACTGTGGTGGGGTTGGAAATGGAGTCAAGTCCTCGCTTGAGATGTTGGAGTTCAGCTTGAGGGTGCTGATGGGGGGTCATGACCGTGTTTACGAGGCGTCGGCGTTGGGTTTCTTATTTTGAGATTTGAAGGGGCCATAGAAGGTCGTAGGGCTGATCACTTTCATGACGGAGTTGATGAGCTTCGACAAAAGGAAGAGAATACCCAACTCTCCTCATCTCCCACATCTGACTTCCGGAATTAACTGTCGTTTCCATCCCATCTACCAATCTTGAAATTGTCGAATCTCGTTTGCGGTGAATTCCGTTATTTATTATCCACCATATATATTTACTTGGCCCCTGCTTCTGTTTTGGTATTCTGCAAAGACAATACATATTGTCTAACAACACATCTTGTCTTGCAAGAGTCAGACGATCCACCTTTACAATGGGCAAGATGAGGAGGACAGATCCTCATTACAAAAGGAATCCTTTCACTTTGAGGGATCTGTTTTCTTTGCACTCTCCGAGAAAGCATAGAAGATCTTCGCATTCTCATCATTCAAGTCACCATCATCATCACTCGGGTTCAAGTCGGAGAAGAGACTACATGACAAGAGGAATCCCAGTCTCATCTTACAACTACGACTACACTCCATCTGGTTCGTTTACCAAAACCAGACATCACAGTTTGAGACTTGAAAGTAGTAACCAAGACTGACATTTAATAGATTACTATACCCAAGCACCAACTTATTCAACACCCTACACTCTCCATACACAAACCTACACACCAACCCCCTCCCACTCCCATTCCCACTCCAAACGCACAAACCTCAACACCCTCCCCCCAGAACTAAAACACCTAATAACCACACACCTCGACCCCGTCTCCTCAACCTGTCTCGGCCTCTCCTCAAAATCTTACTATCCCATCCACCGCAGCCACCATCCCAAAACCTCACTCTTCACCATGTCCAATCCCCAGCCTTCATCACACCATCACCATCGCCATACATCCTCTAACCCATCCGCTCACTACTATCCCACATCCTCGCACCACGCGTCTTCAAAACATCATTCGCACCCACTATACATCTATCTTTCCCGCGACGAAAATTCTGCGTATGCGCCGCGTGATAAGATTCTTGATCCGAGGACAGAGAAGTATATTGACTTGGAACGATACAAGGAGATTGAGAGGGAGAGAGACGCAAGAGGGGAGCGATATCTTTGGGAGGAAGGAAGGGAGGAGAGAGAGAGGGAGTTGAGACGTGTTTGGGGACGGGAGGGAAAGTTGGGAAGACGACGTGCCAGAGAATGGGGTTGGTAAGTTTTGAAGGGCAAGGTTGTTGGTATTTATTTTGCGGTTGGATGTTGGCGAGGTGGTGTTACATTTGCGGACGCATGTGAGAAGGTGTGCAGGTGGCATTTCCGGAATTTTCGTGGCTTTGACATCTAAGGTTATGTATTTGTATTTGGGAGATGATTTTGACGGACGCATTTTGGGGTTGCTAATGAGGTTATGACATATGTTTAGCATTTTGTATCACGCAGCATAGCTGGTACTTGCTCGCCTACGTGCGCTACATAGGCATTCTCAGGATAGATTGCTATAGGTAATATCTTACCTAAATACACTCGTTGAATAGAAATTAAAGAACACCAAGATTTGTCTAGTTGCGTGGGCTTGGTGACATTGTTTACATGGCCATTACCCTGTGTTTAATTTCATGGAGATAGGAAGGACGAAAGTCCGGAGGTATGATTAGGCGGTCTCCACCTCGCTACCCCAGACTCTCTTAGGTATGAGATAATGGCGTGTTGTTTAGGCGAGTGAATAGAAAGCATCTGTTTACATCTTGGTAGGGCTGAACGGAAATAATCCCATGGACTACTCTATTCACTGCCATAGTTGCACAAACTGATTTAAGCTGAAGAGCCGCATCACATTACGAAGGATGAATTCAAGGGGCATGTGAAACCCACCAAACACAGTGAACTGTATGAAGACCTTCACTCCTCGATATGCGTTTGTGATTTGCTAGTGATTTGATATTCAATGCAGTCAAAGTCAAAGTACCCTCTCAAGAAGTTACACCAATTTCATCAGAACATCTTTTCTCAAATCGAAAGAAGTCCGAAATGTGTGATTAGTACCATTCAATTTGTGAGATTCGATATTGTAACGCTTAGATTTTCCTTCCAGAGTATCGAGAACTAAAAACCGTGGGCTCGAAAGTGGATAAGGTATATACGATAAGTGGGTCAAATTAAGGCTTAAATAATTAGAAATGTTACCCAGTTGGTCAAATGACTTTGTTTTACTAGGGAGATGTTATAAAAGTGGGTAATTTTACTCTAATTTTTGTGCACGTATTTTTTGGTTCTCGATACTCTAGTAGGGATAGTTTGCTATTGGATTGATCGTTCCTCGGTTGCTCTAATTTTGTCCGTTGGGGTCAAGAAGAAGAAAGAGCACCATTCTTAAAGAGTAGGAAGGCCATGATAATGGGCCACAGTATAAGATTGTACGGAGTATGTGGTATAGTTACTTGGCACAGGCAACGTATTCATAATCTGAAGACTAGATATAGGGGACGACTCAAAGACACCGCAATTGAGAATCTAGATATCCACTAGCGTTAATATTTCTCACCACTAACTACTACACCAAAGAGTTGCCGAACGATTCAGATCTTCGCAAAAGCTCGAATACGATCCTATCCCCGCCCTCTCCCAACCCTGTTCCCGATAGTGTCTTACGGACATCATAACCTGGGTGTTGGCACCTTTTGGCTTGCGAGTAGCGAGCATAAACTTCATTACCTTGGGTACAACAAGAGTTGTAGGCCAAGTTGTAGGCCCACGCCCGCCATCAAAACTCCTCCCCTGCCTTTCAACGCACTGGTCCCAAAATGTGGAACGTTTTTCCAGATGACCTCGTACCTTAGCGACCACTTCATCACTTTGCGCTGCAGACCATTTCGCCTCACTCTTAGATACCGGATCGTATAACTCGAGATCGATCTCAGACTCCTTGTAGGAGTCGTTACCGAAGCGCTTTTCGTAGCAGAAGTCTTGGTCGTAAACGAACAAAATAAGCTCGTTTAAGTTGTCAAACTGAGACAATATGAAAGATAAATCGTTACAAGCCGTGAATTCAAATTCAAACTGGAATGCGAGCCTCTGGATCCTGTGCCTCTCTTTGTAGCAAAGACTAAGAAGACTTTCGTTCCGGTCGGTACGTCCTATCTCGGGATAGCAGCTATCTTGATGCGAAAGTCCTATAGGGTGTTTGAAAGAATACTCATCCAATACTAAGATTTCACGGTCAACGTCAAGATAGTTGTTTCCGAAACATCCAAGAGAGGGAAGAGACGTGCGGGAGCGAGATGCAACAGCGAATACTTCTCGGCAAGTAAAGATAATAGTTGGCAATGCACAAGTCTTTCCCC
This sequence comes from Hymenoscyphus albidus, assembly GCA_911693285.1. Classification (NCBI taxonomy): domain Eukaryota; kingdom Fungi; phylum Ascomycota; class Leotiomycetes; order Helotiales; family Helotiaceae; genus Hymenoscyphus; species Hymenoscyphus albidus. The sequence goes on along the minus strand of CAJVRM010000041.1, from coordinate 278,848 downwards.
ATCCGCAAATAGGTTTTGGCACGCACCTCGTATAGCGATCCTCGAATTCGATTTGGACCCAGCCATAACCAAGAAACCTTTTTCTATAACGAATCCAATGGCCATCATACGCAGGAACGATCAGGTCCGTGTCATAATATGAGGATCCTGGGCTGCCCGGCACTGTGTCATAAAACGGTATGCTGTGCTGAACTGGGTACGGGTGACTTGGTTCAGGTAATTCCTTGTTCTTGCCCAGCTTTCTGAAGTCACTTTTCACTTGCTCGTACTGACTAGGACTGAGTATGACCATTCTGAACAGTCTTTCGTCTGGGTAATCTTCTCCAGTCACGATGTCCGACCGAACTCTATAACCCTGAAACTTAGGACGTCGTTGCGCCTTCTCTTTCAGATAAACATTCCTTGGCCCAATCGCTGCCAGAGCAAACCCCCATATCATTTCTCGAATTTCGAAGGGGAGCCTCTGAAACAGACTGAACTGGACTGGTGAGCTGGATGGTGGTATGTTGTCGTCTTTGCCTGGGCCTGCTAAGGGTGAGGTGGCATTCTGTTCGGGCAAGTCAATGATTGTTGACTAGGAGAGTTACAAGATTGCTCTTACCCATGGATTTTCAGCTGCAGGGTAGCATGCAGACCATTTAATGCGGCCAATCCAAGTATAATCATTCCAGGGATGGCGGGGCTCTCGTTGAGGGTTGTATTCGTTCTCCACGATGAGATACATAGTTATTGTGGGGTTCTTTCGATGAGAGACGAGTATTTGAGACTCCAAAGAAATCTGCATGTTGGTCTCTGAGTATGTCTGGTTTTGATGCGGAAATCGAAGGTGAGCGGTCGAAGTTGAAGAGTAGTTGCTTTTAGATGCGAAGGTTTTAGAGAGGTAGTCAGACTGAGTCACCACAGGGTGGAGTCAAGTGCTTGAGCCCTAAAGTGAGTACGTTTGCAAACAGTCACAGCTTAACTGCTGAGTCTCATGGCCATGAACATGAATAGTCGTTCATAATTCACCTTTGTTATCAAGAAAATCACGATCCCCTTTTATTACTTAATATTGAGATATCAAAAGATTGTCACTTCAGGCACATATGTAAAAAGATGCAGCCATTGCAGCAAATCGCCATCTTGACCTATATTTCTCTTCTTAAGTAACAACTTCCTACCACAATCCTGTATAGCTCTCAACGCAACCTTCTATTTCTCTTGTTCGCAATCCAGAAGAACCTTATCATAATCGGATATCCTCTCACTGCGCTTCGCATGGTTCTGGGATATGTATATATATATATATATCCAGAGCATAATGAGTGGTTCTTCGTCAAGCTTAAACGCTGGCATGTAGCTAGAGTCCGAATGAAAGGAGCAGATTAATGTCGACAAGTTTGCAAACTTTGTATAGGCTAGATAGTTGTTATCTAGTTAAAGCCGCGAATAGATTTTGAAACCAAAACCCCGAGATCTATATTCTCCCAACTCTCGCTGCGCCGCGTATATACGATACGAACCGCTTTCCGAAAATCAATATCATGACTCGTTGATAACGCCGCCTCCATCAAAGTAAGCTGATTGGATGTAAAGTCGAACAACTACGTGTATGAGACAACATTGAATCGAGTTTTGTGAGACACCTTTTGAAAGCCTACTCATCCTTGGGCAGGATGAGTTTCTTTTTCTACTTAGCCAAGGAGTGGAAATACATATTGGGTAATACTGTAGCAGAATTGATGAGATTTACTGTGGCCGGTAATGGAGTCAACGGTGAACAGACGCTTTGAAGATGAAAATGGTTTCAACAAGGTGGTATATACTCCGTATTCAGATTCCAAGTGATGAAGATCCGTGGTCTCGACACAAGAGATATATCCACGTGACCCATTTCCAGGTGAAGACTTCTTTGCCACAGCTTTAAGTATAGCCCTATTGAGATGAATCGATAATTTCACGGTTTCTGTATGCTTAAGATCTACATAGTACCCCCCATAGTGAGTACAGTCAGCTGACCTGCCACATCATTCCTGTCCACTGCTGTCTTACAGGCTCCCTCGCTACCCCCTGTCTTATGCGAGGAAAAAGAAGTCAAGAAGTCTTACAATTTCCCCGACGTTTCTCCGCAAATCCACATATTTGCTCCCACGTATCCATTCAGGACTCACGATCCCAAACTCTCACGAGACCCTTTTACGGAGTACTCTTAACCACGGAAGTTTAAAAACTGATAAGGGCCCCGACAACAGATAAACCCTTATGTCGTTCAATTCATGACCCTTAGGAAACATGCACCATGGGAACCAGCGAGAAGACACCTTTACTTCGGCCAGCCTTATCGAAAGATGGAGGTAAATGGGGTGAGAAGATTAGGGTCAGGCGCACGATAATTGTGTTGCTTCTCGGATTGGGTTTCTTGGGGGTTGCATGGCTATTATTTTGGGATCCTGTTCTGATCTTTGAGGGAGTTAAGGGAGGTTCTATTGGAAAGGATGTGGAAAGGTGGCATTGGAGTAAGGCACACGCGGAGAAGAAATTGAGGTGGCATAGTTGTTACGATGGGAACTATGACTGTGCAAAGCTCGATGTTGGTTTTCTTTTCACTCTTATCACCCTTCTTTTCATATTTGATATCAATATCTTGGACAGTTTTTAATAAGATAATAGGTACCTCTAGATTGGCTAGATCCTTCTGATGCATACCGAGCCAGTATTGCCGTTATTCGTTTCAATGCTACCAGCAAGAAGAACTATAAGGGGAGTTTGTTCATAAACCCAGGTATTATACACTCATTTCCGTCAGCAAATTTTGATACTGAATACGAAAAGGTGGACCAGGAGGATCAGGAATTTGGTTCGTAAAAAATCTAGCACGATATTACCAGGCAATTGCAGGAAAGAACTTTGTAAACGTCTTTACCCCCTCCAAACTAGCAAGAGCTTATGTAGAATCAGGACATCATATCTTTTGATCCACGAGGAGGTAGGTTTCCCTGTATCACCAAACTTCCGAGGGCTTATCAAAGAGCACAGTTGGTCACTCAACCCCTCAAATATCCTGTTTCTCAACTCCTCAATCTACACTACTTTGGAATTCTCTCTCCCTGCCCGTTCTGGAAAAGGCCTACCCAGAAGCTTTGCACTCAGCCTATGCCCACGCACAAGCATTCTCGCAACAATGTCTTCTCACATCAACCACATCCCCATCATGCTCACCATTCCATAATGTAACGTCTCAGCTGAACCCGTTATCCTACGTCTCTACTGCTTCTACTGCTCGGGATATTCACGAACTAATGACCCAATTAAATCTTGATAAGATCCAATATTGGGGATTTAGCTACGGGACGTATCTCGGTCTCACATTCGCATCTTTGTTCCCAGAGGCGGTGGAAAGAATGGTCTTAGATGGGAATGTTGAGGCGGAAGAATATACATCTTCTAGAGCCACAATCTTCATTACCGATACCGAAAAAATCACGACGGCGTTTTTCCACTACTGCTTCCTAGTTGGTGAAGAGGGATGCGAATTTTTCGCGTCCAGCGAAGAGAACATCCAATTGAGACTAGAGAATCTGTTAGAGAGGTTAAGAAGGAACCCAGTCGTGGTTGTAGGGACGGAAAATTCCCTTACACCAACAATCATCACATACTCCTCCGTCAAGCGTCTTATAACGAGCGTTCTCTACCGACCTATTCTTCTTTTTCCTACTCTCGCCAAGATATTGTCAGCATTAGAGAAAGGGGATGGGGAACCATATCTCAAACTTATCCCACCTATTTCTCAGGATTCATTTCAATGTCCGACGGGGCCATTGGGAGGAGAGGAGGAGGATATGGAAGGAAGTCAGGACGCAACACTTGCGATCATGTGTTCTGATAATGGGGGTGTTAGTGAGAGTGTAGATGTTTACGGCGAGTATGTTGATGAATTGAGGGGAATTGCTCCTATGATTGGGAGTACGATGGCGGAGATGAGGTTGGGATGTGTTGGATGGGGGGCACAAGCTAAGTGGAGGTTTACTGGTTCGTGTTTTCTGTATTACGATGTGGATCTATTTTACGGCAAAGAAAATGCATCTTGTGCTAATGTCGATTGATTCCAGGACCATTTGAAGCACCCAACGGAACCTCAACACCCATACTCTTCATAGCAAATACAGCCGATAACGTAACGCCACTGAAGTCCGCCCAGAGAAACGCAGCCGGGTTCCCGGGATCAGAAATTCTCGTTCAGGATGCTTATGGGGTACGTTTTTCTTGTCTCTACAATCAATATCACTCTATCTTTTTCTCACTTCCTTACCATCACGCTCCACCAAACAAAATTAACACTAACATGATAAAAGCACACTTCCCTCTCCAGCCCTTCCCGCTGCACCGCCAAAGCAATAAAATCCTATTTCCAAAACGCCACTCTACCCTCTCCATCCACGGTTTGCAAATCGGACCTCTTGCCTTTTGAGCCTTGGTGGGATGTGTCTAAGGTTTCGAGTCATGAATCGGTCTCGGAAGATTCGGAGGATGGAGATGAGGAAATGGAATTACATGAAGCAATATGGAACTTGATGAAAGGTGGTTATTGGCGACATGAAATATGATATGATTTACAGTCCTGGATCTGGCAGAGTTTGTTCTAACATTTTATCTTTGTACACTAGATGTTTATAGATTTTTTTTACAGAGGGAAGTTGGAGATTATATCCGTGGATATCTTGATAGTAACTATTTCTTTTTGTTAAGTTTGATAGGGCTATTCCAACCAACGCAACTCGAGTGAAGTATTTAAGGGTAGAAAGCTTCAAGGCTCGGCTAAGGGAAGACGTGGGCAATAATTTCACTAAAAAGTTCTGCAATAGTTGAAATTCTATGACCCATTCATTTTCTAAGGTTCTGCAATCTGGATTTTACAGGTTCTTCAAAGAATTTATTACTCACGTGACACGAACCCCCTTTCCAGCAATCTAGAATAGCTAATGAAAAGAGAACAAGGAGATTGTTCACCCTTTTCTTTCACTCCCTACAAGAAGAAAGAAAATGGCACCAAAGTATTTCTTTATCTCATATTTCACTTGAAAGAAAGCTTCCTCTGCATTTGTTTACTCAGCATTGTTTATTAATGAGAACAACAGAAATAATGGTCTATGTATATTGGGCGAAACTTGGATCTAGCAAACCCAGAACCATCTCACTCTTACTCCGCATTCCACACTAACATCGTAAACACATATAAACCACGATCAAATTTTACGTTACAAACGAGAAAGCTAGGAAAACATGTGTTTTAACATCACTACCATCCGAGACTGCGGCCACCGCGAGACTCATGAATACGAATGCGACGACAAGGAAAACGGAACATGTTCTTCAATGGAGAACATCGAAGTCCCAGTCCACTTTTCGTGTCTGATGTGCCAACCCTCACCCTACGCACGAGAAGTGATGCCAGAAGAAGCCCAGCGCCTCTTCGACATCTTCCAGCCTCTGATCCCGAATTTCTCGGGGCTGACGCACGGTTCGGCTTTGATCTCCACGGCGGTCCTGACCTGGCTACAATCTGCCAGGCTCAACGCGGAGCGTGCATGCAAGAATGCTGTACAGAGCTTAAGGTTCCAAGATTTCTGGGTAGGAGCGGGTCCACAAGGTACTGCACCAAGTGCTTTGCAAGAATCTAATCTCAGGATTCAACTCCTTGAGTTCTTGAACGGTATGGTAGAATCTGCATTCCGATCCCAGGCACAATACCGACTGTTGACCCAGCAGGCCGCTAGACAAGAGCATCTCATACCACTAGTAAGTCAGGTTCTCCCAGAAGAAACTTCGCAAACTGACGCTCTTAGCTGTCCAGTCTGTGGCGACACTGAGAATTTGGTTCGTCTCGCTTGTCCTTCCGGACATATCTTCTGTCGGGGATGTGTTGTGGGATGGGTGAGGAATAAGACCGCTGCGTCGTGTCCCTTGTGTCGAGAGTCTTTTAACCGAGAGGAGTTCTTGTTCCCGGATGGTGTTTGCATCCAGGAGGAGAATTTGCCGACTCCGTTCTGGCTCTTGGTACTTCAGGGCCATGAGACCTTGGAGGAGGAAGAATAACTGTGAGTATTGTGATATTTAATCATTTGATATGATTTCGAACGATCCTAACAATTATTTTGAACACAATTTGACCATCGATATTTCCTCCACCTTACACAAAAAAACATTTACATCTTACAAAGTGACCCCTTGAGTTTTAGAATTTAATGTGAAATAATCATAATCATAGTGATGTCCATTAGTTTTTGAACAGGATTAACTGTTTGTCGCCCATGGAAATATCATCAAAGTCCGATATTCAATACATCGATCAGATATAAATGGCTCGCGTAAGTGAAAAAAGCGGATGGAATTACCCGCCGCTAAGTACCGCATAGTATTGACTAGGATTCAGTCCCATGATCGATTTTATAATGCCACAATCGTATAAAAGGTCCTAATATAGAGGACCAAAGCAGTCAAACTAATCGAATAACAATAATAGCAGAAAAAACAACTACCTAAACAACAACACGCGATGGATTTTCTCTGACTTCCCCATTAAAATAAAGTAATACAAAAGAACTGCAAAGAAACAACGGAAGTCGTCAAAAAGGTCTCAACCAGGTCCTTCCTGCAAATGAGAAACTCAAAAGATCAGAATAAACCCAAAATCCCATTATTGGGATGAACTATCGGCAAAGTGCCGACTAGGTTTCATACAGTACTCGTGGTATAAATAATACCCGATCCCCGGGATGGTTATTGATTTTCGACGTGTGTATATTAAAGCGAGGGGCACTACCAAAAATTAGTCTGCGGCAAAATGGGAATTTCTCAACCTCATCCCTTCAATACCATACATTTGGTATCACCGGAGCAGCTAAGTTTCTTCTATATTACTGGCTTTTTTCTTGTGTTTTCGCTTCATTGATGTTGTGATTTGGTTGCGCCGTCTGACGACATGAGGTTTCTTACGTGAGGATACAGGTGGAGCGCAGCTCAAGGGGGAAGGAATCCTACCAACCAGATGAAGATGAGCTCCTGCGATGTCAGAGACGGGCTGATAGGACGGATGATTGTTTCCAATAATGCCTGTATCTGCGTCGCAAGAGGCGTTGCTATATTCCAATTTGGTCTAGGAATCGACGCGTACGACCGCTCAGATGTTGGCTTCTTGGTGGCTCCTACCGAACCTGTCAACCTGGCCTGGCAAGCTGCTATGGAATAACCTTTTGAACAAGACTTTTTAACCCCCGACAGCCCAGGGGTTCGGTCACCGTCATCGAATCTTTTGTTTACGAAATGGAAAGATCGAAAGAAAAGCCATTTACAATGTACTGCATATAGCAGTTTCAAATTGGGTGAATATTAAATTAGGTAAGACTACAGTACTCCTACATGAGCTCCTATCCCGATAGGCGACGAGCGGCACTGCCACGGCCTCACCAGCGCTTCCAACACCATCATCAACCAACGAGATACCCTCAGCCGGCTCAGGAACAGGCACAGGCACAGGCACCTCTTTCTCGCGCCTTTGGTGTTCCCCATAATAAATGTGAGGGATCGCTCGGTGATCGCCCGCAACCAATCTGGCCTCACCTCATCTCATCACTCCACTCCCACGAGTCCCACCATGTTCCCACTCTCCTCAAGGATCAAAAAGACACTCCCTTGGCCTGTGCCGCATGTTGAAGTTGTCGAGGTCGAGGTCGAGACAGCGCTCCGGACCACCTCCAATTCCTTTTCCTATCTCACCAACACCATTATGGGGAACGTCTCGAGTTGTCTGGATATCAGACGGTTGCGACGAAGTGCCTTGCTACCGGTGGCATTATTTATGCTGGGATTCATATGGTTCTTCCAGTTTCTCTCGGCGACCAGCTCCGATAGATTATTAAAGCCTGCGAAAGGACTCTACGAGTCTGTCACCGCGCCGACTGTTCCTGTAGCGGCGCCATGGAGCAATTCTGAGTTCGAAAGCTTCTCTCACTTGGAAAAGCTTCATTTGACCGAGAACTTCAGCTACAGCAGACGGACAATCAAAACGAAATCCCTCCAAGGTCGCCGGCCCGAATTGACGAATCTCAATGATACGAAACTATCGAGCGAGCCGGTGCTGATGAGCGCAAAGCCAGAAGATCTCCAAAGAGTCACCTTCAATAATGATCTACCAGTCCTAACCTTGGACGTCCCAAAATCACCAAAAGTCAATACAGCGGGTATGAAATTTGGGATTGCGACCAGCGTCGACCGTCTGCCAGGTGCCACTCCCCAATTCCAACATTGGCTCGCCAACACCGAAAGTACTCTTAATATCCTCGTACCCCCATCCGATGACATTGCAAAGTCGCAGCAGCAGATGCGCGACGTGGGAATAAATGCGACTATCAAAACTTCTGACCTTAGCTTCCCCCAGAGATATTTCTCGCTCGTTAAAGAACTTTACGAGGCGCGAGCGCCACAGACGAAGTGGCTTGTCTTGATGGATGACGATACCTTCATAACTTCCTTACCCGCGCTCATCGCGCATTTGGATGAACATTATGATGCCGAGGAGGAGCGGCTCGTGGCTGCGTTGTCGGATAACATTCAGCAGGTCAAGAATTTTGGGTTGATTCCATTTGGTGGGGGAGGAATATTTATTTCGGTTCCTCTGGCTGCTAAGCTCACGGAAACGACAATTTGGAACTTATGTATGGAAATTGGGTTCGATCAAGGTGATGGAATCGTCGCCGAATGTGTGTTTCGACATTCGGCCGTTCGACCAACTTTCGATCCTTACTTTAACCAAATGGATTTCCACGGCAGTCCTGACGAAGCATCCGGCTATTTTGAGAGCGGAAGAAGGATGTTGACAATCCATCATTGGAGATCTTGGTTCGATATTAATATGCCGGCTGTATCAACCGTTTCCAAAGCCTGTGGAGATGAAGGAGTCTTGATGCGCTGGTTATTCGCAGATAATGTTGTCCTACATAATGGTTTCACCATTGCCGAGTATCCGCATGGCATCACTGCCAAGGAGTTGTCCCAGGTGGAATTCACATGGCCGGATGAACCAGAAAGATTCATCCAACGCATTGGACCGCTTCGACCGGCCAAAACGAAAGAGGAGAAGAAGACGATAAGGATGGAAAATTCGGAGATTATTAAAGATGTTGGAGTGCGACAGACATATGTTGAACGAGCGCCAAAACTGACCAAAGCAGGTCCTAAAAAGGGTGAGAAGATTGAAGAGAGTGTAGGGGATGATAGAGTCGTGGAGTTGATGTGGTTGTTCAAATAACCCTCCCTCTCGCCTCTCTGTTCTTTTTCGTACTTGGCTTTGACTGGTTCGCACGGTACAGCAAAGCTACATATTTGCGATGGCGTTCTTGGGACTTGATTGATACAGGAAATCAACGATGTTTTTTGGGCCAAAAGGGTGTGCTTGAAAACCTGGCATTGTTTTTGGGAGCATTTGCAATATGCATTGCGATGGCGACTGGGATTCATGAATACTTTTTGGATGATGACAAAGGGAAGTGGCTACATGCCACAGACGTGGAAATACCGTTGGAATGTGTATTTATAGATGATAGGCTTAGATAATGATATGATCCCGGGCTGGATTATTGAAGAAGGGGTCTAGCGTGTAACTCTATTTTCCTTTGCTTTTTTTTCTTTGATTGAAGAGATGAGGAGGCGAGGGATGCGATGGGGCGGGTTGTTGTCGCATGTACTGCAGTTGTGGTTGGAAGGCAGCTCGCGTATATGTATAATACGGAGAACTGGTCCAGGTTCTTACCTCCCCCCCTATTGTCTCCAACTTGGGGTTAGTAGGTTAGTGCAGATATCCTGGGATTTATACCTAGGTTCTAATTCCTAATTCCTAATTTATTCATGAAGCTATTCATTTATTTCTCCCCTTCCCCTCGTTCAATCGTCAAGACACCAAAGTCCATTTCCTCTTCACTTCCCAATCGCAATGATCCTAGAGCTCTTCCTCGTCTCGCTAGTACTGTATTCTACATATATATGAAGTATCCTCATCACGCTAAATTTCAACTCAACGTAACTACCATCGCGCCTCGCACGAACATCCCCCTCATAGCTGAAGTGAAAGTGAATTTGAGAGGTGGTTCGCATATAGAAAGAAAGCGCACCATGGCTGGCAAACCCGCGCAGGTTTCTACCACACGTATCATACAGAGAAACCAGCCATTTTCCAAAATTTCCTTACAATTTGTGTATCTCTCTTGTACTCCTGTAAAGAGACTTACTACGCTCTCCAATTCCAGTACTAAATTCCTTTCATCGACTTATTCCACCCAACTTTCCAGTACCGCACAAATCTACCCACCAACCAACTACCCGCCAAAGTCCCAAGGCCTACTAGATACGGCTTGAGAAACCTCACCATCTCCCTCCTAATCGCGTATCTAACCATATCCACAATCGACAGCCCCTTATTCGCAAACGGGAACGGCTCATCGACCGGCATCTTCTTGCCCAGAAACTCGCATAATGGCTCCCACCCATCTCCGGGCTGAAACTCCAACAGGTTTTCTGCCGGAACAAGTGACTTTATCAATGCAGTATGCTGGGATATGTATTTAAGAAGCGCTTCTTGGTCATTGTATGGCGCAGGTAGTGTCCAATCCTCCATGTAGAGTTGGACGCAGTCTCGGAAAGGGGTAAGGTGGTTCTGAGGGAGATGTTAGGGGGTCTCCTATGGAAGTGTACTAGAATTGCATACGGGTTCGATATATTTTATGACGGGCCAGATTCTCCAACTAAGGACGTGAAGGATAGTATTATTTACAGACTTAATCCAAGCCTGAGGATCGCGGTGCGTCAAGATAACCTTGGCATTGGGGAACTGTTCTATAAGTTCTTTGGAGAAATTGATACATGGCATATCAGTGACAGTCTAAGCGACGAATACCATCCAAATTAGAAACAAACATGAGACAAAGGGTTCGAGCTTACACTATAGTATTGCAAGATCTTATCGAGATCCAAGGGACTATACGCCCTGCCAATTCCGTAAACTTTGTAGTTGAGGGCCTCGTGCCAGCAGGCTAGGTGTCGGTCTGCTCTGCTACGTGGATCTGTTGCTGCTACGAGTCCATGATAACAATTGTAACCGAGCTTGTTGAGTGCTGTGAACATTGCTAGAGCTAGTTAGTCGGCGGGTTTTGATGGGATGAGCAAGGATTTTCGGACTCATAGTCGCAGTGCGTGGGAGCCCTAGACATAACACCTGCATTTTGACAGGTCGTGGAGTGATTGTTCGGATTTTGTCAACTCCTCAAATTGAAGGCATGCTGGTTTCTGGACTATGGTTCTTTGCTAGTCGTGGGTGTTTGAATTGAATGTAAACAAAAGTGGATATCTCCTTGTATTTTCGAACCAATGTACGGACTGGACAAGTAACTAAGCAATTAACTGACAAGCCAACAAGCCAACCAACACAAGACGTACAACCCGCACAATGGTATCCTCGACCCCAGAACAAACCCCGGTGCACTCATGGTACAAATCTTCTAAATATAACCTATCCTACTAAGCTGGAGATATAGCTGAGGGAGCTCAAACCTCGACTTGCATGATCGCAACATGAGAGAGTGATTCATGTCACGTGACCGAAATGGGAGGAAAGTCCACATGGAAGAAGACCTTCAGTAATGGCTCTCGCTGTGAGAAATAATGCAAAAAGGGGGCAGGTCCCCCCGTTAGATTATTCAGTATATTTAATTAACCCGGCACCAGGCCCAAATTTTAGTTTTCGGTAACCTTCAGACGCTCTTCAGATCTAGCGATTTTTACGATGCCAGTGAATCTTACAAGTATCACTAAAATTCATACTACTTAACAATCTAGATCCTTTTCAGAAACCTTTTCCTCCAGTGCTATAAAGTTACAACCATTATAAGCAAGTATACAGGGGAAAATCCGAATCCTTCGCTTACCGTTCGCCTAACCCCTGATGTATCCGACGAACCCTCGCTAACAAGATAGTCGCCGCTAAGAAGGCCCACCCCTTACCCTAAGACTCTAGTCCACCGCTTGACAGAACCCAGCTCTCTAGTCACAAAACTAAAGAGTCCCGTCAGCACTGCGACACAATTTTCTCCAAGCCAGCGTGAATCTTTGAATCTCCTTCCCTCGCAGCATTCCACGCATTCTCTGCACATTATTTCAAGATACCTATAAGATGAATTCACTCTTCGCCCAAAAACATTCACGCTCTTGACGAGCGATACCGACATCGACAATTGGTCCTCCTGAACCCTGTTCCCTGTCAATTCCTCTTCCCTCGACTCCGACCTCACCAATACGATCTCTTCGGAGCCCACACATCACGTCCCTCCCCTCGAGACATCCTCCTCCGAAACAATGCGACGAAGACCTCTTCCAAAAGAAAATAACTATACCCCCATACCATACTAAACCACCACCCTTATTCAAACACATCCAACACATCCAACACATCCACAAACTTCAGAACCCCATCGACCAAGACGTTCCCACCACAGCCCATCCACAAAAGCTTCAAGCTACACCCCCTCATTACATCTCTATCGCAAGACTCCCCGATTTCGACGCGTGCACGCGAGAAACCAACCACAACATCTCAACACTTCGATTTGTCGAACACGGAAAAACTAGAAATCAGAGTGTCTCGCCTCCTTCACAAATCAAGAGCAGTTTGGTCTCTTGCTGTACACAAGGTCTGAGACTCGCTATTCTTGGGTCATATTGGACTACAAATATTTAGTCACTGAAGATGGCATTTCTACTCCAAGTTGAGTAGTGCAAGTTTCATGAAAGACATTCCAGTTATTCTGGCAAGGCCAGCTTCCACTATGGAGCCATGAACCCGCGGAACTATCCCGAGTAATATTTCGGGAGTTCGGGGTGCTCTGGCTACCTAAAGTAGCGTCTTTGCAATGCTACCTCATATTTCCTGATTTTCCTGATTCGTCTTGCTTACTTGTATTTTTGGGTTTCAATTCTTGTTTGTTCGTCTGCAAGTGGTTTCAATCACAACATGGACAATCTTTTGGAGAGCACCAATGAATTGATTTCTCGGTGTACGCAGTCTGCTTGTTTGAGCCAACGATTGATTCCATCCCTCACAAAACCGGAGGCTTCTATCACTACCTCATTTCCAAGCATTAGGTTGCAATATCCCTCGCTCAATCAACTCCCCTTCTGCCATTATCATCAACCAGAACATCTTTGTATTCTCGAATCGCGGGTGTTTTTGTTGAGGAGAATGAAGGGTCTCGAAGAAGGTAGAATCAGGGAATAACTCAGAGTTGATACTAGTGGCCACTATTTTCTGCTGTCTACAGGAAGCTGCGATTGATGAGCATCGTGGTCGTTTGTGTGTTGTGGGTGGCTCCTGCCATATTTTCAATTGCCAACATCGCCAGGGCCCCTGAACCTCGCGAGAAGTTGCTTTGCATTGCTTTACTACCTGCCATCATTCGATTTTCTTCCACATGATTTGGTTTTCTGGAATGGTATAGACCTTTCAAGGGGAAGCGATAAAAATTCGGCTCTGGAAATTACAAGTTTGCCTTGGGGGATTTTCTGGTTAGCCTTCGTTGAACTTGGACTCTTCAATCATTTTCGTTTTTGTCTAGCTATTTCTTGTATAATAATCAATAACAACCGTTTGCTTCATATTATCTTCTTTACTATGCAATTGGATAATTATCATATTTTGGTTTCAATTTGTGGCAGAACCTGTTATGCCATTCCTGAACAGTCTTCATGCCACATTTTTAATATCAGTTCGAGAAAAAATCATTGAGAATAGTGTCAAATATTACAGTTGGAAAAGGAGTTCTGAACTTCTGATGTTTGGAAGACCTTGGGGTAAATTACTACTAGATTATAATGGAATAATCTTGGGAGCTACAAGCTGGAGAACTTGATGAATCAAATACCTTTCTCTAGTAGTTCTAGTTACTGACTATACTGCTGACAGACCAATTCTCTCTCAATTATTTTTAGTCCAAATAAAGGTTCCTTTAGACTCAAGTCGGAATATAACTGCTGCAGTAAGCGTGAGCTATCTGAGCTAGAGGTTTAACGTTTCCAGTTTACTGTTTTTGACGAGGGGATTAATTTAGCCACGTGACATGATCTGATGGATCACAACCTTCCCTATCCTCTCGTTCTTTGTAAATTGTGAAGGAGTCATCATTGGACAAACCCGAACCAGAGAAAAAACTTTATGAAAAGAGGCGGTATTATTGTATAGTAACACGAGTCACGCTTCCTGCTTTTCAGGTACCTGAGTCGGAAGACTCCATAAAATCGGAACTCCTTGGCTGACGCAGTTCCCATGAACAAAAAGCTTAAGTGAATTAAGCTCAAAAGCGATATATGAACAGCTCTAGTCGTAGACAATCCGTCCAAAAATCCTCTCATTTAAAACCACACATCTTTTCAAGCAAAACTTTCCAAACAAGCAAGAATGTCGACACCATCCTCCATCAAAAAAGCAACCATCATCGGTTGCTGGTCCATCGGCGCATCCTGGGCAGCACTCTTTCTCGCCCACGGCATCAAAACAATAACCTACGATATCAACCCTTCAGCCAAAGACTTCCTCATCGAATTAGTCGATCAAGCCTTACCCGTCCTTATGCGTCTGGAAAATTGTCCATTTCCAAATGCCAAGTCTTCAGATATCATATTCACGACGAATCTAGAAGAAGCCCTGAAAGACACGGATTTCGTGCAAGAGAACGGACCGGAGAAACTGGAGTTCAAGCAGAATCTCTTTGCTGAAATTGCGAAAGTTGTCAGAGAAGATGTTATTATGGCTACTTCCAGCTCTGGATTAAGTTGTTCTTCGATTCAAGAGGGGCTTGGGGTGGATTCGCATCCCGAGAGATGTGTAGTTGGTCATCCGTTCAATCCTCCTCATCTTATACCTTTGGTTGAAGTTGTTGGGGGCTCGAAAACATCCGAAAATACCATTAAACGCACGTTGGATTTCTACACCAATCTAGGGAAGAAAGCTGTGCATGTGAAGAAAGAAGCGACGGGTCATGTTGCGAACAGACTCCAGGGTGCTCTAATGAGAGAAATGATGTACTTGATTAAGAGGATATGTGTACAGTTTCTGATATTGAAGATGCGATGCAATATGGACCTGGCCTTCGATGGGGAATTATGGGACCGAGTTTGCTGTTTCATCTCGGGGGTGGAAAAGGTGGAAAAGGTGGAATTGAACATTTCGCGGATCATTTGTTGGAACCGGCTATGACTTGGTATGCAGAAAAAGATCCGGTTGTTAATGAGGAATTGAGGAGGAAGTGGGTGGAAGGGACGAGGGAGGTCGTTGCAGGGAGGAGTTTTGACGAGCTTTCAAAACAGAGAGATGATGATATTATCGAGTTACTAAAAATTAGGCGAGGAGTCAAGGAACCGGAAGCATGAAATATAATAGACACATAATTTAAGTATCCATGGAAACATTACTTGTTCATGTTTTTCTGTATCAAAATCCCAGCCAAGAGATTAGATTAGATTGTCAAAAGGTTTCATGTTCCTGTCCGGAATTCACCCACACATTCTCATTTTCAGGTTCAAGTTGTCTTTTCTGATGTCATCCCGAGACAACCCCGGACGAGGTCAAAAGTTTGTCTTCACATCTCTATGCAGCTTTTCATTCTAATCGGGCCTTTGAACGTTTTCTCTTTCTTGCTATCCATGATACTCAGTGCCTGACTCGTATTTTCTTGAAGCTCCAGTTTTCACAATGAAAGCTTCGGGTAAATCTCGATGTTGCCTATATCCTGTTTGCCAGTCCAACAGTTTGAATGGACTTTGAACTGACTCAAGATGGCCCATTATAAATGACATCTCCCTATTGAGTATTATCAGACACAGTGAAATCTCGCAAATTATCTACTTACTATCAATTAATATTTGCCCAAATACTATCACCAGTTTATCAAAATCGAGCTCAAATTCTCTCCCATATAACAATAGACACTTTCCACTTTCCTGAATATGGGTTCCATAACCCAAGCCCGCCTCTACTTCATCGACCTAGACTTGTCCTCACACCCCCATCAAAACGGCCGCATCCTCACCAGCAACACAGACGGCACCAACCTCACAACCCTAGTATCCGGCCTCAAACACCTACCAGACGGCATCGTAGCCGATCCTCAAAATGACCATCTCTACTGGACAAACATGGGAGCCTCAATGTCCAATCCAACCGACGGCTCAATCCAATGCTGCAACATCTCAGATGGTAGCCATATCACAACCATCGTCCCGGAAGGACTTCTCCACACACCTAAACAGCTAACGCTCGTCCGGCCTCATAACCCAAGCGAAAGCGCGAGGTTGTACTGGTGTGATAAAGAGGGGATGCGGGTTATGAGGTGTAATCTCGATGGCTCGGATATTGAGACTTTAATACAAACTGGTTTTGGAGAGGAAGATAGGAAGGATAAGAGGAATTGGTGTGTCGGTATTGCGGTACATACTAAATCGGGATTCATGTATTGGTCTCAGAAAGGCGGTTCGAAGGCGAACCAAGGTCGGATTTTGAGAGCTCCCATACAATTTCCTGATGGTCAGTTGCCGGATAAGAGGACAGATATTGAGACGCTATTGGATGGTCTTCCGGGGCCAATTGATTTGCACATCGATGATGCGGGGAGGAATCTGTATTGGACGGATAGAGGGGATTCTCCAAGCGGGAACTCGGTCAACACTTTGGATTTGGAAGCGGACAGAAATGGGAAAGGGGAGGGGATCTACAAGGAGAAGGTCCTGACGAGGAAGTTACATGAGGGCATTGGATTGGCGGTTGACGAGGAGGCAAAGATGATGTATTTCACTGATTTATGTGGAGGTGTCTATTCAGCGAAGTTAAATGGGACTGAGAAGAAAACTCTTTTTGAGGATGTGGGAGATTGTACTGGTATTGCTGTTGTGCCCGCTTATTTAATAGACATGTCTTTACTATTGAGGGAGAGTTGTTTACACAGTTAGGATTTGTATTGGCAAAGGGTCACGTTAGTCGCACTTTTCTCATGTAACTCAACCATTTCCCCTGTATCTGACGGTCGTTTAAGCCGTCTAAGTCAAGTCTTTTCTCACTTGGTCTATATGTAGTCCATGAGGAATGATTGAAATATATGACTTTGGCGCAACTAAAGCGTGACCCTATTTTGCAATTGGCACGAAATTCAAAGATATATCGTTTGTGTTCAATCGTCAGTCGGTACACGTCACATTAAATGAGGCTTATTATTGGTTTTCTTTTGTATTGCTAGCTAGCTTTAAGTGCTTATAATTCGCCTACATATATAAGTAGAAAGCGAAGTATAAGTACCCTCGGCCACGTACCCCTTACGGGGGCAGTTTGACTGAACTAGGGTCCAAAAACCCTCCTAAATCGCAAGGCGCTTAGGCGAGCCTTCTAGCGAGGGGAATGTAGGTAGGACAAATAAGTACGTAGCTTATAAATAAGTACCTAGCCTATAAAAGAAAGAATATAAAGTTCTAATAAAAAGGTATACGCTAAGTACTCGGACTTTAACTATATTATAGACTAACTCGAAGGCTCCATCTAGTAAAACACAAAGTATAGAGTAATATCTAGCTAAGAAGTACAAAAACTAGGGTCTAAAACCCTCCTAAATTATAAGGCGAGCCTTCTAGCAAGGGGAATGTAGGTAGGACAAAAGTATAGCTAACAATATAGTAGATATTGTTATAGTAGTATTAAAGGTATATAGTAGTAGTAGGGTAGGATATATATCCTACTATACGAGTAGCTTACTAAGCCTTCATCCTTATTCATCATAAATCCTGCCATATAATGGGACACCATATCACAATGAGTACGATACCAGCTTTTTCACTCTCCTTTCTCGTCGTCGTGAGGTAATTGGAGGAATATGAAAGGTGCCAGTGAATCAAAAAGCTTCTCCCTTAATTATCCCCTATACTCGCTTGTACGACAATCGCCTAATTAGAGCACTCCATGTTACATATCATACCACAAAGCTCTTTCCCTCGAGATTATCATGAGCCTAAACTTCTCAAATACATGATTATTCCAGTACTACATGAAAAAGTAGCAAGTTAGCATCACGGATCATTTTCGAAGATCTCAAGAACAAATTCGAGCTGTTCAGCATGCTATAACAGAGTCCTCTCAGACTATGAGTTCATCAAAAAACAGCCCAAATCCCTGATTCAAAGCAAATGAAATGCGTACTATCCAAGAGCCCAGCTACAATAAAAGTAAAACCGTGATTCCCCCTCCTGGCGCCCGCTCGCTTAGATTACGACAAAACAAATAAAGGAAAGACAACAACAAGCACCCTTCCTCAAAGCTAGCCCCTCTCATCTTAACACCCGAGGGATTCCAAAGAAAGGTACTCTCAATAAAAACAGACATCGTGGAAGGCTTATTCCCCCACACTGATAGTATCCATAGCCCCCAGGAGGAGACGTACTAGTCGGAGGGGACGAGGATTTCGTGGTCGAAGATAAGGTGGCTGACTTGGTTGAAAACCGGGTAGGGGATAAAGTTGAAGATTTCGAGCTTGGGATGAGGGTTGATGCAGATACTACCTTTGAACTTGAAGCAGGACCAGTGCTAGTGGCTAGGATCGTAACACTCTTCTCAGTAGGCGTTATAGTGACTTTAGAAGACGTTTTTGTGATTTCTTTATTGGAAGACACCGAGATTAAAGTGGTGGGGATGGGGGTATTTGTGCTAATAAGCAACGAGATAGTTATCAAATTCAAGAAAGGTACACAGTGTGTGTTGCGTTACTGGTTGTGTGGGCAGAGGGACCTTTACTGAAGACCGGTCTGTGTAATAGTGATATAACTCACTAGCTCCTCCATTGGGATAAATAACAAGCTCGGGCTTCGTCTCAAGAGGGGGTTTTGGTCCGCACTAGGTTTAGGTGACTGGAATATACACATATGAGTTGAGGAGAGTGAGTGTCTTCATTTGACAGAGGTTCGTGACCCTGGATAAGACGAGATAACTGGCTTGACAAACGACGATGATATTTCAAAAAAGACTCACTCCGATGGCAGCCCCGCTGTCCCCGCTAGCTCCGTAAGTCGAATACCCCTTGTTTCCATTGAAACAAGTGCTAAGTGTAGAAGTCTCATACATTACCCCAGGTACTCCACCACTATCACCAGGTTTCATAAGTCGAAGTTATATTCTTGCCCCTTCATCACCACCAACTGTCCTGATAACTCGATCTGTGATAGCATCGATGCGGTAACTTGGTGTTATACGTAGACAGAGGTATTAAAACTCATCTATCTATTTCCGACTTATCGGCATTCAAAACACTTATTGCAAGCATGATGCATATCTCGCTTAAAGCTAGCCTTCCTTCGGTCTTCTCAACGAGGGCAGTACAGTATATGAAAAACCAGAACCAGTGCCACCAGGGCCTATTGAGTTGGTTCCATTATAACTTGAGATATACCCTAACACAATCATAAACTCCCTATACCAATCCACAATTTCAGATTCAGCACAAAGACCATTCCCTTCATACCCTTTACAATCGCCTTCCTACCGACATTCTAACAATTTACTCAAATTCTCAAATTCCAATCAACAAAAACTTAATAAGAAAAAGAACTCAGTACCGAAGAACTATCATGACGCAGACGTACTGCTATTCCCATTTGGGAAGTGAATATAGATGATAGAAGTCCTATACGAAGTTGATTTATACCCAGAATCGTAATCTTCGTTCTAGTTGTAAGGAGTTGCCAAGTCACAGGAGCTTATAGTGTGGATTCTTGGGAAAATCTGTTTTAGAGGGGTATTACTTAATTACAATAGGTAAAAGGCACAGCAATCCCATCTTCCCAACCGGCATTCATTCATACCTTACATCCACAAACACAGCTTCTCTATATATGACAACAAACAGCAAACAGCAAAAAATAAACAAGCAGCTATTCCAAGTTCCACCAGTCCAGTCCAGTCCACAGAGATGAGCGACGAGGAAGTAAAACCCCGTAAGGAGTAAAGATTTATGACAGACCGATACAACGGACCATCCTTTAGTCAGACGATTCCGTGAAACAAACTATATAGACCATCAAACCACCTCAGATCCACCAAAACACTTCATCGGTAGAGGTGCAAAATGGGGAGCTAAGATCTACTTCTTCAAGCTTCAAGTCGGCGTAAGGAGTTTTCTAGTATTTAGAACGATGATTGGATGAGCATTGTGTAACTATCCCCTTTCCAAAATCCATATCATCTGCACAGAAATCTGAATATCTGTGCCCACCAGGCTAAATACATATACAATAGCAGTCCAGTAGAAATTCACTTCGACTAAGTAACTTCATGAGAACTCGCGGAACATCATCCAGAGGACGTTTTTGTGAGCTAAAATTTATAAAAAGCCGAAAAGAAACAATGCCTTATTTGTTTCAGGTGGTCTATCTTCAAAGACAGGAAATGTAGATACTCGATAAGGGAGAAGAGAGGAGGATCGCATTGTTCGAGTAGAAAGTAGAAAGGTCGGTCATTGAAGCGCCCGAGGAGCATACACAGTTCGCTACCTTCAAATTCCAAAGAAGAAGACGATCTAGCTATTTATTTCAACAAGATTAATATTCTCTATATCTCTCTCTCTTTACACAAAGACACCAGAGGATACTGAGCCAATCTCACGTGTATACCCCATTAGAAACCCTAAACCTAGGTAGCATGACAATGCCACAGCGGTACGGAAGCATAAAAGCCATCATACAGTACCGTCCCACCACAACAAAGTAAATCTATTACAATCCGATGTTTATACATCCTTCCATCCAAGAAAAAAAAAATGCGAAAATTGCCCAGGTGCCCCTCTATCTCATATGCCCGTCCCGTGATATGGTACCATGTCTAATGCAGTATCATCTCATCTCAAGCCCCTCTATTTTACCCAAAATGGAAGGACGCCCTTTCTAACCAAAAAAAAACGCCGCCCAAAAAATCAGTATCCCATATACATCCTACCCCTACAGCCAGTGTAGCAAATAGCGGCCATAACCCATTATTATAGTAGACTCATATCGTGTGACGACGGGTGTGCTCCAGAACACCCCGTCCAATGCCATGCTTCTAGATTTATTCCTCGGGAATAGGCACCGCACAGCCATTATCTGCTCTCCCAACCTCCTCAACCATTTGCGCACTCATCGATCCCTTCTGCAGACTGTTCCTCCTCCTCATACTCCCACTTCCACTCGCGACTTTCTGCAACGTAGAAGGCTCCGTCAGACTCGGCCTGCGACTGGCAAAGGGACTAATTCCACTCCAGATGGAATTGTTCTCTCCTTTCTTCGGCGCATTGAACTCGAAGGCCCGCAGGATGTCCTGGTGTTGCTGGCTCTTTCGAAAGGGGTATTTGACCGAGGGTTTCTTCCACTCCTTTGCATCCCTCTTGGCCCATTTCTCGAGGGCCCTCTCTTCTTTCGTCTTCTGGCTTTTGATGCTCTTCATGCTTTTGAAGGTGAGGGATCGTGAGAGTGACGAGGTGAGATTGATGGAGGGTTCTCGAGGTTTGGTCTCGGATGTGGCATTGGAGGAGGAGGTGAAATTCGAGGATCGCGAAGAGTGCAGGGAGGAGTCGGTGGAGCTACCACCCAGGACGCGACGAACTCGGTCTCTGATCGTCATGGTGAGTCGGCGGAGGTGTGTAGGTTGAAATTAAACGAGTGTTGTTGTTCCGTGAACGATTTCCCACCTTGGTGGTGTAGGGGGATTTGATTAAGCACGGATGTGTATGTGATCGAACAAGAATCCGTTTGCTGTCTCAGCAGTTACTGCTACAAGTACGGGTACAGTACCTATTACAAGCAGCCGATTCTCATAGGGAAAAGGAAAGTCTGGAAGGAGGGAAGGAATAGAGGAGATTGGCCGGATTTAAACATGACCTGGGGATGGGGATGAGGGACCTACTCTGGGCTACAACCAAGCTTTATCTAATGGTGATGTGAATAGTGATGCAACGCAGCCCCACGGGACGATAACGAAGTGGAAACACCCCAAGCTCTCGACCCATCTCCAGCCGACCGTTTTCGCCATATTCCAAGGCCCACCCGAGGGGACCTAGTTGAGAAATGACGGGCGTTTGTTCGCTCCAGGCAGCTCCAGCACCCCAGCGATCTTAGCATTCGTGGAGAAGCCAATGGGGTAAACGTTTCTCCAATGCGGAGACCCCGAAATCTCCTCGGATCCTCAAGCACGTGATGCATTTCGCTCAATGAGGCAAGATGTTCGTTTGCGAAACCTTGGGGGCAAGCCGGCGATGGCCGACTTACAGTAGCAGATGTTCGGGAAGCCTTTTGGAAACACTCCCCATTCTCTTTTTAGTATAAAGTCGTACACCACACCGAGAAGCCGTCTTTACGTCAGGAAGCATGCTGCTTCTCTCAGCCTTACTCAAGTCAAGCAAGCAATAAAGTGGTGCAACGCGGTGCGGGCGGTGCGGGGTAGCACAAAACCGACAATTTTAGAACTTTACTTGACCGAGTACTATAAAGTGCGTGACTCAACTGCTGAGTGAGGAGAGAGCGTAGAAACCTCCCAGCTACAAAGTCAACACGTCGTCAATGTCGTCAATATCCAACAAACACTGGCCACGGCGGCTAAAACACCAACCATTCCTCCACTAAACCGCGCGATGTGTTGTCGCCCCCATAAACTCACGAAGCACGTGTACAAAAAGAACCCACTCTGCTAAAGTAGCGTCGATATATTGAAAGGAGGACTACCGACTAACTGTTCTTCCAGCCCACTTCAAGTCGTTGACCCTAAACTTTTAGGAAACCCGGTTTGTGTAGGTATTCTAAACTATGGCCAGCATAACCATATAGGTCGGTGACCTTAGGTAGTCTAGAGAATGAATAAGACTATTGAAGAGGCACGTGTACAGAGAAAAAAACGGTTCAAAGACACTAAACCTCAACCCACTTTCCCAACTCATGATGATTCCAATGACTCAATAAAGCTGAGAATACTCAAGTTCCTTCAAAGTCACTCTCTCAAATCCCAAGGAAACCAAAGAAATATCGAATCATACAATTCACACGCCCAAGTCCCTCTTCCATCCGTATCAAACCCAGCTCCTCAGGCAAATCTACCTTCTCGCCTGGGACGCACTAAGACCTCCAATCATACCAACCAAGAAGAACTCTTTCCACAAAGTCCTGATATCGAACCCCACCCTATCAAGATCATCACATCAACAACACTCCCCTTCAAAGTGACGAAAAGCGCATAAAGTAAAGCAGACAGAAAAAGAGAAGATGCGGGGTTGGCGTCGCACTTGCACGTCTCAAACCATCCCGTACCAAAGATAACGAAATATCGGTACAGCGTCTATCGTTAACCACACCACTAACCAACCCAGTCCAGTCTTGAGTCCGCAAAGACATCGACGTCAAGAACTCGCTCGCTTAATCTAACGAGTCAGTCGATGCTCGCAAGCTCGCATTACCGCCTGTCTCTACCTTATTAAGTGGTTTTTAATTAGGACCTTATCAAGTATGTTTTAATTAAGACCGTATTAAGTATCTTTTAATTAAGACCTTATCAAGTATCTTTTAATTAAGGTCTTATGAAGTGTTATTTAATAAAGATATTATTATATATCTTTTAATCAAGGTATTATTATATATCTTTTAATTAGGTAAGGTCTTATAAAGTATTTCTTAACTAAGATCTTAATAAGTATCTTTTAATTAAGACCTTATTACGTGTTTTTTAATTAAGAGCTTATTTCGTATCTTTTAATTAAGGTCAATTAAGTATTATTTAATTAAGACCTTATTACATATCTTTTAATTAAGATCTTATTATATATCTTTTAATTAAGATCTTATTATATATCTTTTAATTAAGACTTTATTATATATATTTAAATTAAGGTATTATTAAGTATCTTTTAATTAGGGTCTTATAAAGTAAGTTTATAAGTAACTATCTATTAATAATAATATATTACTTAGATAGTATTTAAATAGTCAAATCGTTATTAGACTTAAAGTAGTTAATTATCCCCTTAAGGTAGTATATATACGTACTACTTTTTAAGCTTATAATACCTACTTTATATCTACTTAGCGATTTAAGCCTTGCGATTGTTTTAACGTCTATATAAAGCCTTATAATTAACTCTCGAACGCGAATTAAGAAGTGATTTATAATTACGGTCGTTATACGCTAAAAATTAGTATTTATCGTATATATTATAAATCGCTCTTTTCGTATATAAATACCCTAAAATAGTCGGAAAAGGTAATAAAGAAGAGCTTAAACAAACACTTCTACGAATATATAGGTATTGTGACGACACGCACAGCTGATGGACCGCGCAAGAGCACGACTACGTCAGGTATCACGAGTGGTGAGATTGACACTGTGGAACTGTCTATTCGAGGATTCTAAGCTAAGGAGAGAAGAGAAGAGAGCAGAGCTCGGGAGCCAGAGGTTCTTATATACAGGAGGTTGTGCCAAGCTATGGCTAACTGAGCCGGGCTCAGGAAGCACGGTATCCGCTGGGTTCCAGCCAGGGGCTGGTCTGAGGTGTAGTGGCGGTTAGAACCGTCACAGGTATTTGTCACGGATGCCAACAAAGGATAAAGTGTATACAGCTTTTGAATCAATTGCTAGAACTAAAACCGTAGGTACGAAGAAATCAAACTAAAGAGAGAAGAGAATCTGAAAGGAGCGAAGTTATTTAAGTTGTTCCAATGCCAAGTCTCGTCACGTGCTTGGCCAAGCGAATGAAATCCTGTCAAATGAAATCCAGCTCCGTCACAGTATTAGAGTACGGCGATAGTATTACTTTTGTCGGTTTAGAAGTACCCTCGATCCTTAACACTAGAATCTAAAGGAAGTAACAAGACTAGAGTATATATTTCACGAAATACTCTTATATAAGCGTTGTTTTAATAGCTATTATAGTTATTCCGGTAGTACTATTATAACTAGGTATTAAGAAGGGGATTCTAATAAAGTAGACAGAGAGATAGACTCGAGTAATAGTAGGGATTCTAATTAGTATAGTATATTCTTATTTTTAAACGTTCCTTATAATAGCTTTAAATTTAAATTTTTAATATAATTATACTTAAAAATAGGCTCGTTTTACGAAGATTAATTAGTAAGGTAGGTATTATAAGCTTGAAAAGTAGTACGTATATATACTACCTTAAGGGGATAATAACTTATTTACTTTTAATTTAATTTAATTTTAATAATAATTAAGTTTTATTAGGTTATTAATTCGTTCTTATAGAATTTAAATACTTATATTTATTATATTATTATACGTTATACGATTCTATACTATCACTATTATATATTCTAAGTTTTACATTATAAAGGGTTTAAAGTTATAAAACTAAGAATAAATATAAACTTATATTTTTAAATATATTTCTTTAATATTAAGTAGAGTTTTAAATATATATAACTTTAAATAAGTATATACTATATTGTAACGAATACTCAAACTGGCTAACTAAACTTGGCTGGGTGTTCGCTGGTTGGTATGCTATGATAAGAAGAAGACTATCGGGTTGTTCACTTGGAAGTGAACTCGTTACTTGTATCAAAGATGTCAAACTAATATGATAAGATTGATAACTAAGTTGAGCACGAAGCTCCTATCTAATGGCAGACGTGCCAGTCTTATATAGAACCTTCGTTCTCTTGTGCTAGCTTGCTAGACTCGTCGCTCGGTCGCTGCTAGACTGGTAGACCAGTCGCTGTGACGGAGCTGGATTTCATTTGACAGGATTTCATTCGTTTGGCCAAGCACGTGACGAGACTTGGCATTGGAACAACTTAAATAACTTCGCTCCTTTCAGATTCTCTTCTCTCTTTAGTTTGATTTCTTCGTACCTACGGTTTTAGTTCTAGCAATAGATTCAAAAGCTGTATACACTTTATCCTTTGTTGGCATCCGTGACATTCGCCCCGTCTAGCGACATATATCACGTGATAACAATACAGAGAAATCCCTGGATCGCTTAGCTACTCCAAGCGATCAAGGATTTCTTCCTTACAGGAGATCATGTGACTAGGGAGTAAGGGAGGCTTATACTACTCTATACTCGGACCATACGCGGGGTATGAAGTGTAACGAATACTCAAACTGGCTAACTAAACTTGGCTGGGTGTTCGCTGGTTGGTATGCTATGATAAGAAGAAGA
>CAJVRM010000041.1:48607-252462 GCA_911693285.1 Hymenoscyphus albidus | reverse complement strand
TATAAGAAACCTGGATGTGCCTGTCGAGGGTTGCGCCTCTTTATTATGACAAGTATCACGTGAGCACGTGATTCGTGACATGAAGGTTCTATATAAGACTGGCACGTCTGCCATTAGATAGGAGCTTCGTGCTCAACTTAGCTATCAATCTTATCATATTAGTTTGACATCTTTGATACAAGTAACGAGTTCACTTCCAAGTGAACAACCCAATAGTCTTCTTCTTATCATAGCATACCAACCAGCGAACACCCAGCCAAGTTTAGTTAGCCAGTTTGAGTATTCGTTACATAAAGGTTAAAAGGTTAATATTATATATTAGTTAAATTATATTCTACTAATATATCGTACTAATTAACCTTTATTCTAAACCTTTATTAAGCCTTAAATATATAAGTAATATTCTTATTTTATTTAATTAAATATTATTTATATATAAAAGATTAATTAAGCTTTTGATTATTTAAGAAAACTATATCTTAAATTATTCTCTTTTTATAGTTCTTTTTCTATAAAGGGGAGGGGTAGGGGGGCTTAGGGGGTAGAAGGGCTAGGGAATATAAGCTGTCTAGACTCTTATATACTAATTAGAGTAGGTAGACAGGCTAGTCACCTGACCCGGAGTTTTAACCCTCCGTCTTGCTAAGTCGAAAAGTTAGTACCTCGTATTAGTAAGGCAGCAAAAACCCTACCAAAATCTATAGTCGCAACCGCAAATCGCTATTAAATACTACTTTTAAATCTAATTATAGGTAAACAACGGGATAAAAAGGTAGGATTTTAATATAGGTACTAATATAACCTAATACAAAGTGCTAAACAATTTAGACACGATTTGCGCTCGATACGGGCTGTTCTTTCGTACTACGCGTGCCCACCAAAAGTCCCGATCACCTGACCAGTTTTTTTCGGGTCCATTCCGGGAACGCTGAGAGCTAATCAACCCGAACGCTGAGAGCCAATCAACCCCTGTCTCGCTTCGTACAAAGACAATGTATATAAGATACAGAATATCCCGGCAGACCTCCAACTCGAATGCCGTCGTGCAGACAGATGCTCAGACCACCGCTTAAAGCTCGACCCTGCCCTGCCACCAGGGGGACAGAAAATTCAATTCTGAGACGAACGACCCATCTGATAGCCTTCCCCGCTTCATGCGTGATGGAGGAACCGAGGACGATCCTGGGAGTTAATCCTGACCCGGCCTCGATGGGATGACATCGTGGTTAGTGCGACAGTGACAGATGTCAAGTTTTGTGCATAGGCGGAGAGAAGTTGGGGAGGAAATGGAAGTTTTGATATATAGAAAAATTGGTATGCAGAGAAAGTGAAAAAAGGAAGCTAGAGATATAATAGAAAATACTTGGAATGGGTATCAAATCATATCTGTAAATTTCCTGGCTATAAATTGAAAGAGATGAAAAATGCCACACGTCAAACCCAGCCAAATTCCCTCCTTGACATGGTACTCATGCCGCGGCTCTGCCGTCGACAATGGGTATTTCCCTCTTCCACAATTTCATCCGTCTACTCCAGGATATCTCCCTGTCCACAACCACCTCTCTATCTGTTATCATTATACGTTATATATATTACATGCCCCGTTTCGTGTATTCAACAAAATCCATTCACAATCACCCAAATCAGCTCCATCTATCGGGCAACGAACAATTGTTGGTTTTGGAGAACAATGGCTGCTGGGTCCTGCGATAGGATCCCGAAGCTGAGTTGTGGCTGTACGACACCAGCGGGTATAAGGTTGTTTTTGGCCTGAAAGGCGCTGAGGATACTTGGTTGGTAATCTTGAACCGGGATCGATCGGCGAGGTAACAATGTGTTGGGAGGAGCATCAGGAGCTGTAGTATTGCTGAGGATGGCGCTTTTGTTGACGTTGTTTGAATTGCCCATGTTGGCCAAATTGTTAACATTGTTTCCAACAAATTGACCATTTTGGAAGAGAGACTGGCCATTGACGACGATTGGCAGATTCTCTTGTAGAATCACAACGTTTTGTTGGTCGGATGCAATGCCGCTGTCGATTTGTCTAGTAACAAGACGTCTTTGATTGATTCCTGGTCGGTTGTCGATGACTTCTTGGAGAATGACTATGACGGTATTTACATTTTGGCCAGCCAAGGCATTTTGGGCGTTGAAGTGATTCCTTCGGACGTTGTCGCACATTAAAGACTGTACCTGTCGAAAGAAAAGCTGCTCTTGGAGGAGTTGAGTGAGCTGCTGTTCTTGCAATAGTTGCTGTTGATTTAATCTCTGATTTGGATTTTGGTTAATAACGATGACTGTGTTTTGAGCGAACGAGTTAAGGTTGTTCTGGAAAAAATTGTTGTTATTCGAGAGACCGTTGGCATTGTTGAATTGGAGAATGAGTTCTGTCTGTTGTTGTTGACTGACTGAGATTACAGTCTCACGTTTTCGTGGTGCCCAAGTAGAACGTTCCTCCACTGGAGCATCTCCTTTGGACGCTGAGGTAGGAGCTGGAAGGCAAACGTCAATAAGTTGATATTCAGTAGTTTCCATAAATCGACTAACCAGAAAAGGCAGTAGAAGCAAAGCCCAGCACAGACAGAGACAGCGTAGAGAAAAGCATAATGGATTTGTTGACTTGATGAAGGGGATGAGTTATTAGACGATTGATTGATGAAAGGAGAATATAAAAATTAAAGGAGTGTTTATGAACGGAAACTGTGGCGGCCACTAGGGCGCTCGGTAGAAAGAATGAGGAAGATGGTTGGGTAGATGAAAATAGCGATGAGTAAAGAATACCAAGAATAGGAGATTCTCGACATATTATACTACTTGCTCTACCATGAGGGTATCGTCAAGAGCTGGGTCCGCTGCGTTCGGAACCAAGGTTTTCCGCTCACAACCTATCCCAGTCATTGAGCATACGAAGTATGAGTTTAATCGAATTAGACTCATAACCCCCTGTGAATACCTCCTCGATTTTCCAACCTTGATGCAATCCAAACCTTTTCAAAGTCCCGACTCCCGTGAGAGCAGCAGTTTAGTGGATAACTTGTGGCTGGGCGAGGTCGTAAGTACCGGCATCAAGTCTCCCGACGCATCTGATATCCAGGGGTGCACAGACAAAAATAATAGCAAACTGTCAAAGTAATAAACACTTAGCATGGCCAATTGTCAGGTTGTGGGGTTTGTGAGGTGCACTACTTGGTGGGGTAATTCCCCTGTCGAAAAGAAATTCGGTTGACACCAACGCAAAACCCATCCAGTTTAATCGACGAAGCTGTGCCCACTTACGCAACGCTTCAGCCAATGTCAGCAGTATGTGAACAATACTCCTGGGCGCAAAGAGAAAGTTCGGGATATTCTCTTTTTTCCCCACATGGATTGACACAATGGTCATCAGAGTTTCCTGCACATCGAATTAGCTGATGTGCAGCTGCTTCAACTTCCAAAGTGAAAAACAACTTGGAAGAAGCAATGGAGAAAACAAAAAAGCGCTGAAAGATTCCGAATTAAAGTATTCGCCTGTGATAGAAGCTGTTGTAGCTAGCGATAAGAGTATGCTTCATGATGAAAAAATCCGTGTATCCATCCCATGATGTTCATATCTGACGGCGTTAAGTAAAACGGGCCCTATCAATTAGAAGACAAATGCCAGGATAAGATCGGATGGGTTTCAAAATATCTCCGTATCAGAGCCTGGCCAGGGGTCGAAAGAAGAGGAGTTTTTCGCCCATAATCATTCGCTGTGATTCTTGGGTTGAATCAATCGGGTGCAGTTGACTTTGAGACCATAAGGGGAGGAAGAATGCGGCTCTCAGATGGTGGAGACTGGGGTCGGCCCAAGATTCAGCCGTTCGATTCCCCAGCACAGTATTGTGCACCACATCAATCACCGCAGGGTAGCTCGGCAACAGCACAAGCCGTGTACGTTGTCTCTCTGTTTTGGGCTGAACAACAACAGAGATTTGCTGTTTTGAGTCGAGGTGCTGAAGATCCTTAATGCCATGACAGCCGACATATGAGCTCAACAAGACACCACCATGGGGTATGAGTGAAAGTCTCCGAGGACAATGACTTGACACACATAGCACATCCGGCACTCAAAGAGAGCTCGAAGAGAAAACAAAGCGCATACTCAAGATGACAAACAATTGCTGTGAGGCTCACGATCCTCGGGGTTTCGTATACAATTTGGCGTTGAACGTCGATGAAGTTGTGGGAAAATGCCCCCAACCTTGGAAAAGTCCGTAGATGAACTTGGAAGTACATTAACGTATTCCTTATAACTCATATACGGAGTAGCTATTGTTGCTGTGTCTACTTCCCCTTGAATTTGGTAACTTCTCCTCAGTCTCGGCTTTGCTCTAATCAGTTGCGTCTGCTCACTAATCTTTACTCTCCTTCTAATTCGGCTTGAAGCTTCTACTTCTGCCCCGTTTAATATCTCCATTAACTGGTATTTCTGACCACCCAAACTGCTTGAACCATAAATCTCATGGATATCTCTTCTTTTTGCTTAAAGGTTTCACGCATAAAGAGCATATTTGATAGCTATTTCCTCAACGGGTGGAAACGTCGCAATGTGCAGGTTTGTTTACTTTCCTCTTGGCTTCAGAGATAGCGCAAGCAGTGGCGCTTACTCAGGGTTCAATCAGGTTGGCATTTCTAAAGTCTGATTTGATTTTGATTTGATTTATTCATACTCGGTTCCAGCCGCCCGCCGTAGGGCGGCTATGCCGGAGTGGTCCAGCTTCGGCGCAGCTGCCGAAGTACGCTTACCGCATTTGGTAAGCGCACTTCACTTCATCACTATACAGTGACCAGCAGCCTCCTCCCCTGGACGGTCTGGCTTCTATCTACAACTATATAAACTATATACATAGCGTAAAAGAAGTGCTTTACTTGATCTTTTGACATATATCAGGTTCCTTGGCTGCCGCTTCTGCTAGCCATCTCATGTCCTAATACCTTCAGTCTCCCCCCAGCGTTCCACTTCGTCTCTTTGTACTGTACTACAACTCCTAAATTGCCCAAGGAGTTGCGTCTGTTCCATAAATCTTATTACCTTTGTGGCTGTTTTTGACTCTTTCAAGATTGCCTTCAGGTCTAACCACCTCCTCCCTCCAACTTCCCTGTCAGGACGCCGCCTGGTCTTCACTCGTCACATGCTAACACGTGATTCGTGACAGCTTAAACTCTAGATCTTAGATTAAGGGATCTTAATACGCGTTTATAAGGTTAAAATATTATATAATAGAGCTATACTTACGCCTATCTGTAACTGTGTGGAGTGAACCACTGCTTGCTGTGATGAATACGGAGTCAAACGGAAACTGCTGTATTGAGCGAACAACTAAGTGAGGAGAGAAGAGAGTTCCAGAGGAATGGAAGCTTAAATACAGGATGCCAGCGGCACGCACGTGCCGTGCTACACGTGACCAGACCCCAGTCCCTCCAACTCCGTAACACTATCTTCGCGTTTTTAGCTATACGAGTATTTAAGGTTCTTACGATACGATCTACTTTAGTTTAATATAGTATTGTAATAGTATTATAGTATTATATTATAGTAGCCTAGTGTCACGAATCACGTGTCCACGTGATACATGTCATTATAGGAGGCGCAACCCTCGACAGTGCACACCCAGGTTTCTTATAATAGGGATCGCTTAGAGTAGCTAAGCGATCCAGGGATTTTCATTGATTGGAAAGGTCACGTGCCCTGGATCTTTTGGATCGTAATGATCCACGATCCAGGAGCGTAGATCTGCATGATCCAGTACGATCCACGAACATGAAAGGATCTATATAAGACTGGCACGTCTGCCATTAGATAGGAGCTTCGTGCTCAACTTAGTTATCAACTTAGTTATCAATCTTATCATATTAGTTTGACATCTTTGATACAAGTAACGAGTTCACTTCCAAGTGAACAACCCGATAGTCTTCTTCTTATCATAGCATACCAACCAGCGAACACCCAGCCAAGTTTAGTTAGCCAGTTTGAGTATTCGTTACAAGGAGCTTCGTGCTCAACTTAGTTTAGCAATCTAGTTATTAAGTTATTACTTCTTTGTTAACAAGTGACGAGTTTAGCTCCGAGTAAACAACCTGGCGCATCTGTACTTCTTACGCGCATACCAACAGTCGAAACGATTACCTTTGTCAGATAGTTTGAGTTTCGTCACACCTAGAGGTTAAAAAAGTAAAGACTAAAGATAGTATATATTCTAGCGTACCTAAGGGGTATATTACGTGGTATATTACGTATAGTACTCTACTACTGGTATAGTAGAGCTTATCTAGTCATTAGCCGAGGGGTATACGCGCTAGTCTATATAAACCTATACTCCCTCCTACTTAGTTCTATAAGCTTTTAACTTAATAGAACTACTTCTTTTATAATCTTGCCACTCCTGCTCTTTACCCTCTAAACCCGTTATAATTCCCGCTACAATCGGCTAACTGTAAGGCAACTCATAAAATTGCATTTAGATGTTATTAAGAGCGGAAGAAATTAGAAGGTGGTAAAGGTGGTTCTGGTGGATATAAAAGCGATTAGTTAATAAGTGTTTTACCTCACCTGTCTTTTGCCTCTCAGGATATTCTTGAGTAAATCGAATCTGCAGCGGATGATTTCTTCGACCGATTTCATAATACTGGACGTTCACAACGAAGTCTTCTAAAAAGGGAAACTGTTTGTACTAAATTTACTATCACGAGCTGCCAGTAAAAGTGGCGTATTGTAGCGATAACCTTGATACAACATCTGGGAACAAATTTGAAATTATCTATTTTGGCATGGGCATACCACTCTTCTTAACCTTCAGCTTGTTAGCATTAACCATCCCAAATTTCTTAGAAGACTGATACAATAGAAGTAAGTAAATACAAATCTGATTCACTGCCGCTTTATCGGGGTGGTTATCATCACGTGCGCTTTAGCTCCATGCGCTATCTGCGCTATCATTGGTCGATTAGTTTATGCTTGAGCTTTTGAGTCCGCAAAAAAAATTCAACCTGGAACTCCAAGCTTCATCGCAAAGCAAAATCATCACCACCATTTTCACCCCGCATTCAATCGGGAAAACTAGCTCCCAAAGGTCAATTAACACTTAAAAGATGGCATATACACCTAGAGGAGGACGTGGCGGTGGTGACCGCGGAGGTCGTGGAGGTTTCTCCAGAGGTGGTGGAGGTGATCGTGGAGGCCGCGGTGGATTCTCAAGAGGTGGCGGAAGAGGTCAGTTTTTACAACTCCCCCGAGCTCTATGTAGCGATTGGAAGGCCCTGAATAGCTTCATGGTCTTTGGCTCTCTACCAGGCTTGAATTATTATGAAAACAAAAGTAGCTGACCGGAGGGTAAGGAGGTCGAGGTGATAGCAGAGGCGGTCGTGGAGGCGGCAGAGGAGCACCAAGAGGTCGTGGAGGACCCAGAGGAGGAGCAGGGGCAAAAGGAGGCGCAAAGACCATAATTGTAAGTTTGCGCGAAAAGATATTCGTTGCGATGGCATTGTCTAACTGGCGCAGGAACCCCATCGTCACGCCGGTATCTTCGTCGCCCGTGGAAAGGAAGACATGTTGGTCACCAAGAACTTCTGCCCCGGCGAGTCGGTCTACGGAGAGAAGCGCGTCAGTGTTGAGAACTCTGGTGGAACCAACGAGGATGGCACTCCAAAAGTCACCAAAACCGAGTACCGAGTCTGGAATCCTTTCCGAAGCAAGTTGGCTGCAGGTGTTCTGGGAGGTCTGGATGAAATTTTCATCAAGCCTGGCGCAAAAGTCTTGTACCTCGGTGCCGCTTCTGGAACCTCTGTTTCCCACGTCGCGGATATTGTTGGACCTACTGGTACGGTTTTCGCTGTCGAGTTTTCGCATCGTTCTGGTCGTGATCTGATTAATATGGCAACCCACCGCACAAACGTTATCCCAATTATTGAGGACGCCAGACACCCATTGAGATACAGAATGTTGGTATCTATGGTCGATGTTATCTTCGCAGATGTTGCACAGCCAGATCAAGCTCGAATTGTTGGAATGAACGCCCATTTATTCTTGAAGGTTGGTGGAGGTATCGTTATTTCTATCAAGGCAAACTGTATCGACAGTACTGCGCCAGCAGAGCAGGTTTTCGCCAGAGAAGTTCAGAAAATGAGAGAGGAAAGAATGAAGCCTTTGGAGCAGCTGACTCTTGGTAAGTTCCTCTGGCCATGCATTTCATGCACGCTTTCTATTTCCCGCCTCTTATCATATTTGCCCCCCTTCTGCGTACATTATCTAACGGACCACCATAGAACCTTTCGAGAGAGATCACTGCGTTGTCGTAGCCCGTTACGTCCGATCCGTCTCATAGACGTCCTCTTTTATCATCATCCCCCCTACAACAACTTCCCGGGGCAATATAAATCCACGATGAACGCCATTTTTGGTGAACGATGTCCTATATTCATGTGCTTCGAATCCTGCAGTTGTGGATTATTTATTTCGCAAGTCAGGATAGGAATGGTTGTCTTGTCTATTGCTCTCTCGGCGGTGTAACTTAAGGTCCTTGGCGTTATCAGGTTTCTTTCAATTAGGTTGTGCTGCGAAAATCGAAAAAATGATGTCTAAACATGCAAGTTGGTTCTGTTTGAAGTTTGAATATTAAGTTGTCAGGCAGTCTGTTTACCCTGTGTTTCGCACATGTGCTCCCTAGGCGGAGAGTTGTGGCACTGGCATGCGTTTGTTTCTGTCCTGCCTTTTTCTGTTCAAGAAAATTGACATAAATCCATGAAAGAACTGCTCCTTTTCCAATTTTTTTTATCTAACATAGAAAGGTTCAAGGGTGCCGAAGGCAGGAACAAGTCTTTGGAAAGTTTCCGGAGTAGTACTCTATGAAATCTCCCTTCTATACCCAAGGAATACGGGCCTATCAAAATTACAATGCGTCTCTTGTTTCATTATACTTGCAAAATGGTGCGGGGTTTGCAATGAGAATAGGAAGGGGTGCTTTGATTGATGCGCTTCTGATGTTTCCCAATTCCTGTTTCAACAATACAGCTAGCCAAAGTTGTCACCTCGAAGGGTCCCGGTTGTGGATTTGAACGTTGGATTGTGATGGTGATATCGCGCAGGAAATCGTACTGGCGCAGATTACTTCTACTCAACCTTGGATTTCGAAAAGATTTCAGAAAGTAGCAGGAGAAGGTGTGTAGAAACCGCAGTGATGAATTCCTATGACGGACACATGTCAATGACTGGCTCTTTTTTTCTTTCTTCTCATTCACTTCGAATGGAAAATCAGTTTTATTGAGAGATGAGTTGTGTTGTATGCATTCGATGCCTCGAAATTATTGATATAAAACTGGGCTTACATTTGTGGTAGGAGTACTCGAGTACGGCGTTTGTCCGTCTCGCATCAGACCCAAGTGACCCTGCCCATGGCCAACTTCTACAGGCACTCCTCCACATCGCTATCATCAAACGGCCGTCTTCTCTTTCGTGGTGGCGACGCGTCAGCTTCGGTCTTATTGTTGGTTTTGTTTTCGTTCCTCGCACCGAGTTCGTCGCTGAATTGGTACTTTCGCTTGAGTTCAGAAATCGCGGCCTGGAAAAGGTGTTGGTTTCTTCTAAGCTGGGATTTGGGACACATACATTGTGACTTGCCTTGAGCTCCGATAATATTGGTAAAGCTTTATCGTAATGCCGCTTGAGCTAGAAAACTTAGCATTCGTTTACATGGATATTGCAACCTACAGTTTCTACGCTTCTGCGGATTTGGTCTCGTTGCAGAAGCTCCTTCTGTCGTTGGGCTGCAGCCTCGAGCTGCTTCAATTCTGCTTTGGCCTCTATGACCGGCACGACCAGTTCCTCCCATTTCGCAAGCTGGATTCGTAATTCGTTCGAAAGCTCATACAAACGGTCGAACTCCTCCTGTGACTTGACCGGGTACAACCTTCTGGGGTACATTAGGTTGTAGGCTTTTCCGACAACGAGAAAACTTTCCTCGGGACTGGGATCGATCCAGTCCCTCTCAGCGATAAGCCATTTGTCGTCAAGTTCATGTTCTCCATTCTGTTCAAGATCACTGTCCATAATGGTAAATGTTGGGATACTCTCGATGTTCTTGCCTTGCATAAGGAATGCACAAGAGCAGTGTCGACCATATACGCCATCGTGAACAACAATAATGAAGTCAAGAGCATCCAGGAGCGAAAGGTGTGGTATATCAATCTTCGGAGGTCAAGGGTAATTGATTGGGTCACGTTGTTTCCGCCATTCGAATTCTTTTGGCCAATACCCTCCTTTTTGGAATGGCTTCGCGCAGCGCGTACTGTCGTCTCAACGGCTGCGCGCATAGCATACTGCATATGTCAAGTGGTAAAACCCACTGGATCAGTTCAGCTCGAGGCAACTCTGTCGCTGCCTGCCAGTACGACTGTGTTTATGTATCCTGCCAATAAGATACTTCCTGAGTCGGGTCAGCATCCGAACCAGGACCCTGGAAAACACAGCACAGAATACGATACATCATCTAAAAGTGCAAACAGATTGTGAGTATGGACTCTGAAGGATGGCACTTTCTCTCTTTTTCTCGTTCTTTCTCATTATTGAGGACTTCCAAGTTCCAACAAGTGGCTTCTCAATTCCCAAAAACCTGTTTATTAATTGCTGTGAAATTGGTCGGTGAGAGTCCGGCAAGCCGAACAGATGTTAATGCCAGTTCCTCCCGTCTGTTTCGTTGCTACTCTCGGTCCGAAAGCCAATTGACTTATTTGTATGTCGGGATCTTTACTTCGAGTGCAGTATTGCAACCGAGTTTCTCGATCATCCTTGGCAATCTGCAATACTGACTCCTTACAGAAGTACGTTTAAGCTCGTTTAAGCTGAAGGCGCGATTTCCCACAAATCAGGCGTGGTGGCCGACGCAATGCAAAGGCATTTTTCAGGAAATGTTTGCTTTAAGGGCAGGCATGAGGTTGTTGACCCCTATTTTCCCGCGATTTTTTCCCTGTGCGTTTATTCTTTTGCTGGTGACATTGCGCCATTCCGCTTCAGAGGTACATGTAGGGATCTTGCGGTGGAGTTACATTGAGGCTCGCATGGCGGGGCATGGTCGCGCGAGCAAACAACCGAATTCATCTTTTCCATACCATCACAAACACACAAATGCATGCTGAACGGGTGAACAGTCGCCAAACCCCTTGTCAAGACCTCGATGAGTGGTATCTGGGGCTTATCGAAGATCTCCCCGCTTTTGAAAAGTGCATCGCGGCTTTCCCCATGTCTTATTCGTCGTTTCTTCTAGTGCAGATCCTTCCTTTTTAAAGCATTCATGCAGCTTCGAATCTCCCCCGGATCAACCTGATTTTATACCGTTATCAAAACAAGCAAAGACGATATCATGTCACACAAGGGCCTCTCCTTGTATGCTCATATTTTCTCGCTCGAGTCTTTTGAGTCTGGAAGCACATCCGTTACATACGTTATTTCGAGGGTTGCATTGCTTTCTCATGGTGTTCCAATGATTATGTATCCAAGACTCGACTCGCTCTCAGCATTCCAAAAACCCGGTTTTGGTGTTTGTCGAGTCGTCTAAAGACGCCATGTTCTATACATTCGTGGGGGAACAAACAATCTGGAACCCCTCGACTCCTCGAGCCGCAGCTACAAGCGTCAGCCGAGGTCTGAGACATTTTGACAAGTCACTACTTCCCTCGAGATCTCCACTTCGAGCGGGCTTTGCTCATCGATACGCTAGGACGGACGGCATATCCGTCCATCGACCTTGATAATCCCAATGATCTGATTTGAAGGCTTAGCTGCAGTAAACCCACAAGTCACCCCTTGTGTAACGTGGGCAATGGGCGCTATGCAAGTGATAGCCCTCCCGTAGACCAAGTCGAAAGTCTGCCTAGCTCTACTGACCCACATTGGAGGAGAAGCCTCCGTTGCTACACAAACAATTTGACAGGGTATTTTATAAGTAGTGTAGTGGCTACCTCTTTACAAGTGATATTGATGTAGTGTCCAGACCAACATTCTGTTTTTACCAGCCGCCTCTTGCTATATCCAACATCCAACATCCAACGACTAATTAGCATTTTCTTATTTTTTTCAGATTTCATTATGGCACCCGGGCCGGAACATCCCGTCTTTGCAGAACCAGGAGACAGCACAGGTATTTACTATATAATCGTTGCGGGATTGCCTTGGAACTGCTCCTGGCAAGAATTGAAAGACTTTGCAAGACACCTTCCTGGTGGCTCTAAGATCAACGTCGATCATGTTGTTGTGTACAAAGGACTAACGAACGGCTGGGTTCGGGTGAAGGACAAGAAAAGTTTCAAGAAGGCACTCGGTATGTGATGATCACTACACAACATGGGGTCTTATGTCGCTGATGAAGAACTTTAGAACATTTGGATGGGGGAGTCTTAAATGGACATGCTCTCCTCGCGGATGGACGCAATGAAACCGAGAGAACTATGCTTCGCTCAATCGGTTCTCCACCCTCAAACACTCAGAAATGTCGAGCATCAAATCACATACAGGCAAAAACAGAAATCTCGCCAAAGGTTACAAAGACCTTCCCATCTACTGAGACTGAACTATTCAGTCTCTTTAAATCCTACTTTCCTCAACATACGCCCCCAGGAACCTTTGCCAGCGATCCTTACTACTATACACCCGAACAATCTCCTTTCATGACACCCGTCTCCCCCACTCAACCCGTGATATCTTATATACCTCTGGGGCCAACCTATCCTCACTGCCCACCCACGCCTGCAGCAATCTACTACCCACTCTGCCCTCCTACTCCGGCAACCATGTACTACTCCTGGTCTCCTCCAAGTCTCCAATCCGAAGCATTGCCACAAAAAGTCGTCATCAAAAAACTCCCTGCCGGAACTGACGAGGCCTCCCTTCAACGGCTTCTCTACTGCGTTCTACCACATCAATGCGGAACCCCACAATCCATCGAAATTCCACGAAGCTGTCGAGAAGCAAGCAGGGTCCACGCCTTCATCACATTCAGCGATCAAGCCGCCGCTCAATATGCCATTGATGCGCTGAACGGCCTTCAATACTCGAACCGAATCCTACAAGTCTCTTTTGCGAAACCAGACCCTCCCCGTCAAAATTCCTACAAAAGACAGAGTGGCAACGATGCTGTGAAAATAACATCTGACTTGAGCTCCACCCCCAGAAGTAGGGTGGATGTGGGTGGGGCCTTGGACCTCAGTGAGGATAATGAGAAGCTGGAGAAGTCTATCAAGAGGGATGTAGGGAGTGCGACGCCGATGATCGTTAATGGGTCAACGGCATCTTGTAAAAAGAGGAGAAAGGTTTGAACCTTTGGAGTCGGGTTGTTTGTTTTGATGATGTCTTTTGAATAGATACCCGTTGGTTGCGGATTTGCTGTTACTCTTTCAAGAATTTGGATTGAAAAGTTCATGGGTGGTTGATTTTGTTGGAAGTTTGCGTTTTGGACTTTTGCTGAGGAATGGGGGGTTGGGCTGGGACTGGATAATTGAGGTTGAGAGCGAAAACAATTTTTTTAGATAGAACATAGATAGCTAATGATAATGAGGAATGAGTAACGATAAATGCACTTCATTACTACCTGTCTTTCTCGGGCACTTGAATATTTGGAAATGTAACTTTTATCTCCACCTCGGCTAGATATTGTTCTTCTGCTTTCTTCGAGCTCAACATGGTTGCCTGTGTCTCTTTTGGATGCGGTTCATTTTCAAAGGAAAGCATTACGTTGGTCAACTCGACTGGCTGTGTGTGGTTGAATTGTGTACATGGGCACATTCGGAGATAAGTTCTGCTCTCAAGTCATCTCACCCTTACCTGATTTAGTCCTGTCGATGAGCGATATCAAGGTCGAGAAGGAACCGCCGCGGAGCTCCCACAGGAAAGATCTAACCTGACCTTGGCCCACCTCAAATCTGGAATGGTCAAGGTCGACTTCGCTCCTTCCCTTACACTTTTGCTTTGCCTCAACCTACCTTGATCTTGTCACACTAGTGTGGCCAAAACAGGGCCCGAATTTAAATGGGAAGGCACGACT
The DNA here is from genome assembly GCA_911693285.1 of Hymenoscyphus albidus. Classification (NCBI taxonomy): domain Eukaryota; kingdom Fungi; phylum Ascomycota; class Leotiomycetes; order Helotiales; family Helotiaceae; genus Hymenoscyphus; species Hymenoscyphus albidus. The sequence goes on along the minus strand of CAJVRM010000041.1, from coordinate 238,417 downwards.
GTCAAGAAGTAGTTGGAAGGATGAAGTGAAACAACAGATGTGTTTCCTTCATTTGCCACATTTCCATAAGTCAAGCTAGACACATTAGGATTCATGGCTACTAGGGTAGGATGCAAGAACCTCGCAGTCAACTATTTTATAAATTGTTTAGTGGTATAAAACAGCAACATCACGCCTCTTTTGTTGAGGAAGTTGTGGGTTTTCGAACCGCCTCCGCATTATAAAATTCAGAATAATCAAAAATACTCAAACCCGTCTTTACGAAGAGTCAGAAAACAATTCTCCGCCCCAGATTTAAAAATCTCAAAGGAACTTCCTCTCCCTTACTCAACTTTGACATAGTTTCTAGGTCGAAATCATACGTAAAACTAGAATCCAAGGCAAACACAGCTGGGAACTTGTGTTACGAAACAAAGTCCTGTCCAGCGAATAACGATTCACTCCAGATTCATAAAAGCAAAGCCAGTTGAAGCGCTCAAAGAAGCGCTCAAAGATGCGCTCAAAGAAGGGTTAGAATCATTTATCTTAGCAGCTTATTCCCCAAGGAGAAAGCTCAATCTAAAGTTGCTAGTTTTACCTAGATTCCGGTACAGTAAATCTCGGCAGGAATACTTCCTGCTTTCTTTCCTATTGACACCCATGCCATTTACATGCTACCACTCTTTTCCGTCGCACATACACGATCGTTTCAAAGGAGTGAAAAGAAAAGTAGAACACTTAAGGCTTCCACATACAGCCTCTATTAAAAAAGGCAAGCCACAAAGTCGGTAACACGTACCCAGTCAGTCGTCCAGGGTTTAAGTTTTAAAAGCGAGGAAGAAGGTATGACGTCTAACCCAAAGGCTATTTAGATTTTCTCTGAACATTACCTAGCTACCATATTCTTCCGAAACTTCCATACTTTATGGACGCCGCTTCATATGGCTTTCAAGTACTGAATACAATCCTACCGACAGTCACTGTTGATTGGATGTTTATTAACAAGTCCACAGAATCCTCCGGACAGGTCTGCATTAGCTGCAGCAAATGAAGATGTGAACCATTTCGTCAAAGTTCATACTCTGTACCGGGTATCCCAATAGCCCGCCACGGAACTTGCAAATTTCGCCTTCCTTCTCAGATGATATCCGCCAGTGGTGCCTAGGTCAAACACTGTCTCATTATCAAACTCTCGCTTACTTTCCGTAGACGCAGGGGGGGCCGTACAAGTCTCGCTTACACCTTGGCGAAAGGGAAACAGCTCAAGACCAAAGTGCTGTCGTCACCCCCACTCTCAAATTCTCTCTCCTCAAGAAGACTACGACTATCAATTCGTAATCTGTGGAGAGTGAGCGTCGGAAGAAATCCTCCTCATTACGCCCGCACATCTGAGAGTATCGTTACAAATCCCGCTATTATTGTTTTACAGTACGACCAAAGTTCACACATATACTCATACTTTGAGGCCATCTCGCCATGCTTCAAACTGATCACCCTTGAATTTGGTTGTATTTCCGTATCCCCATTCCCATTATAGTATGAAAACGTGTTTGAACTTCTCTACTTTAGGAAGAAAACCCCTCAACTCAATATGCTGTTGTTTCTATCTCTAAAATTAGATTGCGACGCTGTTTTTAAGTCATTGGTTCAAAACGATATTTCTATGTGTCGCTCTACGTACGCTTCAACTAGAATCAGTACCAGCAATCCAGATATTACCAATGTGAATTACCCCATCCCCGTGGTTCAACTGAATACCATAAGTCTCACTCACTGAGTCGCCCAGCCAATCGTCCCTTTTGTTCAAACATTTCCAGTATAACATACTCATCATGTCTACGTACAAAACAACTACCTACAACAGTACAACACAAACACCATACTCACTCAGCCACCCCCAATTAAGGAACTTTCCAGAAAACTGATGCAAGCATAAGGAGACGTCAGAGGAGAGATGCATGAATGTTGTACCATACTGTAGAACACAACACATCACGTACCTCATCTGCAGAGTCCCATTGGTATGGTACTACGGTAGTACAGCAACGTGCGGATGGAGCGGAACACAAGGCGGGTGTTTAGGCGCCGAGGAAGCGAGGGATTTTGAGGGTACCTTTTTGGTTTGGTAGAAAGGATAGGAGTTGGGAAGTGGAAAGGACAATATTGTGATACTGAGCGGAATATGTGGAGATCCTCTAAAATATATAGAGCACTAAGAGGATACTTGTACGACAAAGTTTTCGTAGCTTTTCCGTCTGGATTATACTTTGACAAAATCTCACACCAGCAAACTCATTCTGCTGGGCTCGTAATTATTATCTCCTGCAAGATAAATTCATTGTGCATTTGTCTATACCTCATAGAGGGCAGTAATGATATAGAAGAATCTTGGTCAAGGCTCTGCGAACACCCGAGTCAAGTCAAGATTATCCTAAGCAATCTCGCCTCATTAAGTTAAGTATACAAATATTTCAGGATACTGAAATCCTGTATCTTTTGTTAAGGTATACGCGGAGCATTGTCACAATGTAAAAATGGAGGTAAGATTACAGCGGGGTGATTCTTTCAAAATCAGATGCCCAAACTGACTAAAAATCGCACAATCCAATTTCATTGAGAATTTCATCATACGTCGCAAATGCGGATAGAGGCAGAAAAATTAAAACGACATAGACTGCTGTCCGTAGTAGTTGCTCCACCTTGAATGCTGTCAGGATGCAAGCGGGCAGTCTGTGCTACTGACACCTCAAAACCACGAGACAGACACGAGAGCGGCAGTGAACCGAATTGTGCTCGAAGACTAATAGGGCAAATTATCCACTCTCCAAAAAATGAATCGTTTCCATGGAAATGAAGCACTGGTTGATTCGAATTTTTGTCATAGTTCCAAGTTTTTCACCGTATCGACCCCTATTCTACGCTAAGTGCCAACTCATCAGATCGTGTGTCTTGGATTTTTTTCTCAACAGCCAAATCTTCTCTAGTATGACAACAACCCTCGAATAACGGTCTCCGACGTTCGTGATGCAAAATGAAACCGGGTGGATCGAGGTTATATTCTTTTCGTGGTGTTGTTGATTGTTTGCGTGATACGGCTGATCTCGAGAAAAAGTAATGGTAAGTCTTACAAGTAGATTGTCTCCATGGCCAAGATGTCGTCCAATCAAGGACAGCTGATCCGCCACGATATTCCTTCGATCCAATAATCCTACAGGGAAAAATCTGGTAGCGAGTGGTGGTGCCTGGGATGAGCTGCACTGAGGATGAGGTTTATGCGAATAATAAACAAACCAAGAATGGAGGCAGTAAGTCTTACGTAGCAAAGATCTTACGATGTAAAGTAAACAAAGCTTCGGGTACGTGGATATTGTACTGGAATACCTGGGACAACCAAATCAATTGTGTTATAGAAGAGGCACAAAAATCAACTTTCCCAAAATATATGTATATATAGTATACTCTTTATTATTACACCAGTCTTTTTGGTATAACATTGTTTTCAATGAGGTGTACATGTCACTTGCTCACACATCGGAAACCTGCTTTAAAGTGACAACACCAAGCAGTTTTTCTTCAACTTTGAAGACCTTTCTATTGTCTTTATTGTTGTTTTTGTTGGTCAAAGACAAGATACAATAAGTGAAACAAGCCCAAGCTTCTTTTCCTTAGCTGGGTTGTGGGTGCAGTGTGTGGTCCGTTGCTGTTCCAACGCCTGAGCTCATCCCAGTGCAGCGACCATCCCATCCAACAAATTGGTCTTCTTCACCAAGACGCTGCAGATCCCGTCGTACTTGTGCAAACCATATATTCGCCATTCTCAGAATAACCTCATGTCCCTCAAATCAACTCAGCTGTTTTTCGCTGGCGGAAAGAGAGAGGATCTTGGTCATTGAGACTGAGACTGAGAATTTTTTGCTGTGGTCTCCACGGTCGTGGTACCTGTAAGTAAGCCTAGCTTGATCATCCCATTCTCATTCGCTGGGACCTCAGCGACAACACATGTTTCTGAGATAGCTTCCAGTCGCACCTGCACAGCACATCACATTCCAGAGACTCCCAACTTGCACCTGCTAATCGATGGAATGTATTCGCTTCATAGACCATGGCCCCTATCAAAGCCGAGACCCCAAACGACAATGACAGCGAAACTTTTCCATCCTCGTCAGAGAAACCCATGAGCACAACACCAACGCCTGCGAATAATACCCGGCGACGTGGTTCTACCGCTGTCAAACGTCCTCCCAATGGCAACGGCAATGCCAAACCCTCCAATAATACCAGTACACCCGCACGAAAGGCCGCTACACAGAATAAAATGAAGACGCCCACCTCTGCTCCTGCACGCACAAGAACTGGAGCGAAAAAGGCTGAGCCAACATTGCTAGCGGACTTTCTGCTGGGAAGACCAAGTCCTGCGAGGGTAAGAAGCAAAAGTGTCCATGTCTTGAAGGCCGATATGCGAGCAGATCTGGTGGGAAAAGTACAGCGCCCGGCGGGAACCAATGATCGAGTCAAGAATTGGCAGAAGACGAGCGCGGCAGCAATAGTCATTGATCCTCTGGCAGATGTTGCGAGTCTACCAGATGATCTCGGAGGATGGGAAAACGAGGATGATGGGAGTGTCGACGAGGAGGCACGGCTGAGGATTAAATTTCGGGGGGATAAGAGGAGTCATATTAGAGGGAGGAGTAGCGTTTCTCATCCAGCCAACGAAGCCCCGAAAAAGAGAGTTATAAGTGATTCGCAGTGGATGAAGAACAAGAAAAAGACACCCCCGAAAACCTCGGCAATCCCCAAGAACTTTCTACAGGCAACAGCGACGAATCCTCCCCTAGAAAAGAAGATATCAGATTGGGTGAAGAGGACAGAGGCGGATGCGGAGGCCGCAAGCAAACCCAAAGAGAGGCCACGGAGTCGAAAGGTTTCCAAGCATGACCTATTGGAGAAGACACGATCAGAATCGTCGAGGCCAGGAACCCCAGATGATGGCATTCGCATAAAACCGTCACCGGCGCATTCATTCGACGATGGAATTAGAGTAAAGCCTGGGGGAAGCAGCTTGGTAGATGATGGGATCCGGGTAACGCCACTGGAGAAGAAATCAAAGTCTAGAGATGCGCTTCATGACAGCGAAAGGGAGGATGGACCTCGTACCTCCATGTCTAGCTCTCTCCCCAAAACTCGAAAGTCCGATGTTAAAGAGGAAATACCTCGGACCAAGCTGGTAGATCACAAAGCAGAAGAAGAAAAACGGGCAGGTCGTTCCAAGGATGGACCAGTCGATGATGGCATCAGGATTAAACCTGTTCGGAAGAAGGAGAGCAAGATGCAGAATGACAATAGCGACGTTAAGGATCTCCTTACGCCTAGGAAGAAGAGTGAGAAGCAATTGAGAGTTCCCTCGGATGCTGGCAGTGCACGGAAGACCAGCTCTCAAACTCCAACGCAAAAGGATGAACTTGATGACGATGACAAATTTTCGACGATGACACCAAGCCCACCTGAGGGTCGCAAACGCCGCAAGCAAAAGGCCCAGACTCCTCCAGAATCTCTTGCAGATGTTCCTTTTGGAAATTCTGCTTTCAGTACTCTTGACCTACCTCTAGGCGCTGAAGCTGGTAACACGGTCAAGAGACCTCCGCCTAAGCGAAACCCAAGTTTTGCAGGAGTACCCAAAGTTTTGAAGAAAGTCTTCAATGAAGGCATGAAATTGGCTCACGACACCGCTGAGCCACCTCGGGGTGGAACAAATCACCCACCAAGTATTGAATCCTGGCTCAAGGGAACATCAGATCCATTTGTGGATAAACCAACACCACCCGCTTCTATACTTGACGTCCCAGAAACAGAACCTTCGGATTCGAGGAAACCAAGCTACAAGAAGGACGACCAGTTAGAAAAGGCCCTGACTGCTGAACGCGAACGAAGCGAGAACAAACCCAAACGACACGAGCGAAGCACCCCTGAACTGCCTGAAAACAAAGCTCCTTTGGAAGTCCGAAAATCCCGTGAGGCTCTTCCTAGCATGACCACCCCTCCCCCCATGTCGCCTGGTAGTCTCAAACGAACTGGGGCAACTCGCAATACCTCTTCACCTAAAATAGCTAAAAAGCTACCTCTAAAGGATGTTCTTATGGATGCTTTTCGAGGCGAATCCACTACGTCACGCCCGAGAAGCATGTCCAACCCATTTGTTGAAATTACTGGACTACGGGAACGGGATATCAACTCTAGTCCGCGCCCTATAGATCATAGAATAAGCCGTGATTTTGGAGATGATGCTTCTTCTATTAATGACACACCACGCAAAGCAACCCCACGAGCGCTCGAAAAACACCACCATGATGAACCGGAAAAGAAGAAGTACGAGGTACCTCACAGGGAAAAGAATCTTGCGCCTAGGAAAAAAATGTCTCCAGTCAATGGCGGACATCGACTATCAACTATTGCTTCAGCCGAAACATTTAGCACATCATCCTCAGCAATGGGAATATCTTTGCTGTCAGAATTATCACAAACTACAGTTACTCAACTCACAGCTACGACTGTGCCAACAGCCTCAGGCCTATCACGAAATAGCCAAAAGGGCAATAAATCAGGCTTGAAACGGCGCTTGACAAAACACTCTGATCTGGTATCTGTACTATCGCTGCCAGATGTCGTTCAACCTGCACGGGGAAGTAGTGTGAAGTCGATGCGAAGTATTCGCTCGAACAGAAATCGCTTAGAAACAGCGACTTTAAAGGATCACATGAAGCAACTTGGCAACGACGAAGTCAAGTACGCAATGGAGCTTAAGACACTTGTGGATGGAGTGATCCCGGTTCTGCTGACTTGCGTTTTGTCAAAATCCGAATCTGCCATTGCCGCGGGGCTATTCAATCCCAACCATGATGCATCATGCGATCCCGCAATAACCAAGCCTATTGTTGACATGGGGATTGCCCTTGAACGATTAAGGAGCCTACACAAACAGATTCCCCTTGTTGATGCTGATGCATTCATAACATGGGCACAAAGAGCACACAAAACCTATGAAGATTACCTAGTGGCATGGCGTGCTGGATTTCAGGATGTGGTGGTCAATTTGGAGCCCAGCAAAGCTAAAACTGACGAAAAGCTCGCAATAGATGGTATTGCACGAGACAAGAATGGTGATGCAGTTGCAGCCAATGGAGAACGAGCTGATGTCGCTTATTTCCTGAAGAGGCCCTTGGTCCGTGTGAAGCTTCTTGCACGAACTACGAAGGTAAAAAACAATTTTCGAGAAGAGAGTACCAGATGAAGACTAACACGCAAATAGGGATTGAATAGGGTAATAGCATCAGAGAAAAGTAAGTTATTAGAAGAAAAGTACCAAGCTCTGAACGAGACTGTTCGTCGCCGATACCAAGAAGAAAGCGCGAGGATTGAAGACGAAAATGCAAATAATACAGATCCTACGCGAGCCCGAGATCCCAGAACGTTGGACTTGGTGGAAGGTGTAAAGATTGACCGTACAAGACAAGTTTGTGCCAGAGATGTTTTCTACTTGGATTTACAGCATTCAGGCGGCCAGCGTCTAGATTGTAGGATCGAACTGATTTTGCGTGATAAGCCTAATGATGAGGGAGATGTTCTCATCTGCGATGTGGACGATCTGAGGCGCTATCTCCTCTTTCCGCCTATAGCCAAAGGTCTTATTTCAGCTCGTTTGGGCGAAAATCAGGGTCAGGTTGTCATCATGATCAGAGGCAACCAAGGGCCCATGGAATGGAGCGAAGTGATGCTACTAGATTCTGGAGATGCTGAGGCTGCAAGCGAATGGGTTGAACTTCTCGGTACATACCCGATGCCGCCTCACACGGAAACCATTGTGGATAACACAATTGAGCTCGATTCTTTAGTAGTCAATCTTCCCGGTTATAAGGAGAAGAGCGAGTTCTTCATGGCAGGGGGTCTCGGCATAGATGAGGTTCAGGTGCCCATCGGAGAGAGAATAAGACGAGAAGCGAAAGAAAGTACAAGCCCAAAGGAGCTTCGACGATATCCAACTCACAGGACTACATCGTCTATTGGAACGATCCCAGAATCAATCGCTGAGGAATCCGTCATCAGCGAGTCCGTCAAAGATCTCAACGACGCAATGAACAAAGCAGGAACCCTTGTGACTCCAAAACGATCTAACGCATCAAGATATCATGAACGAAGCAAATCTCAACCAACTACCCCTATCCGTGATCGTGACAGCGAATCACTTTCCAACCATTCTACTACTACGCAATCTAAGGAGGATGAGAAGTATGCAGCAACGTCAGCTACCAAAAATCTGGATAGGTTCGGACCAAGAGAACTGAACCACAAAATGCCAAAATCTCGTTCTTCTAGTACTTCATCGAATCCAGAACTCGTCGAGGCGATGGCGATGGTTCCTATGAGAGAACCCGTAAGACCGAAATCAGCGGGCTCGCAACACAGCAGCATTTCAAGCACGTCAAGTCGCGATGAGGCTCCTCCTCCACCTCCTGTCCATAAAGTGCCAACAACCCCAAGTCTGCACAAGAAAACACCCAGTATGGAGGCTCCGGTACCACGCTCGAACAACCGACGAACTTCCTCCCCGTTGAAGCATGAATACCAGCCTTCAGAGGATACGTCGTCCTCCGAATATTCCAGTTCAGAAGATAGTGGCTCGTACTCGGACTCCTCTTCAGACGATGAGATTGACGATGATGAGATCCCTGACGCTATACCATTATACGCAAGAAAAGTGTCACCATCTGGATCCATCTACAGCCTTCCAAACGCCAATTTTCCGCCCTCGAGCTCTACACTCGCCCCATCCAACTCAGCTTCTCAGGGTCCTTACCGAAGTACGCCTGTACAATGCCCGCCAGAGCAGATGGTCAAAAATGTAGTGATGAACCTGTCATACTGGAATGATAAAGGTCAGTGGATTGATATCCATCCTGGACCCGTCTCTGTTGTTGTTGGGCCTGGATGGCTTCGTGCATACAAACTAGATGAATCTCACTTCTCTTCTGGATCTGACGGAGAGCGAATTGATAGCGACAATTTTGAAGCGGAACTTCCACTTCCTCTCATAGCACAAGAGCTTACACCAAACGTGGTCTTATCAAGACATACGATTGATATCCACGTTCGATCACCACTAATGTCCGAGTCCACTCTCAAGATCAAAGGACATACCATTCGTTACCATATGCTCACACCTGGTGCATGTATCCGTTATTATCAAGCACTTTATGAATCTTGCAAGAGCAACATGACCTACAACAGACTCGAAGAGGAGAGAAGAGTTAACGCATATGGTACTTATGGAGCGGCAGCACCAACCAATCGTCGCAAGAGTTGGTTTGGCAGAAGAAACAGCTATCGAGCATCAGCACGCGCCCCATCTGAACAAGCATCTGAACAAAGTGGCAAATCCTCACAGTCAAGACTTTCCGCCCTACGAAGTCGTCTCAGTGGTGGTGGAGGAACCTTCAACATTGCCAAATCATTCATTGATGTTTCCCAAGGAGGTCGACCTGGCTCAGCAAGTCTCGGGTCCTCGGAGTACTCTGGTATCACACCTCCCCGCACACCAACAAGCATGTTTTCGGGCACCACCAACACGGCACAATTAACGGATTTGGGCTCCTCGAACATCAAGATCCGACTCCATCAACAAATCCGTAATCGCTGGTGTGACCAGAAATACGCTTACCTTACCGTCACACCGCCTCCTCCTGGCAGAAGATCCAACTCCACGCTCCCCCAAGGGTTGGAGAAACATATCATTGTTACGAGGAGGGAACACGATCATGCTGATGGGCCGGGACAGGTGCTTATCGATGAGGTTGTTGGCGCCCATTGCTTTGTGATGCTGGGGAATAAGGGGGTGATGGTTTGCATCTGGGATGACATCAAGGGCCCCAATGGGGAGGTTGGGATGGTTGGTAAAGAGGGAGGTGTTAGTGGAAGCCAGAGAAAGTATTGTTTCCAGAGTCGGTTTAGTCCACATGCAAATTGGATTTTTGCTTTGGTTTCTGCGGGGGCTTAGAGTCTCTGGTGGAGAGGGTTTCGAGAGAGGTCGAAGGGGATGTGGATGAGAAGGGGAGTGGAGGTAATGAGGATATGAGTTATGAATTTCCTTTTGGATCTTGGGTGAGAGATGAGTGGAGGTTTGGAGGGGGTATCTGAGTTGAGCGTTGTGGTGAGAAGAGCTTGTTGAGTGGGGAGAAGGGAACGACGAGAGAAAAAAGGCATAGAAGGGAGAAGGAGCATGGAAGGGAGAAGGAGCATGGAAGGGAGAGGTGGCATAGGAAGGACAAGTGAAAGGGCGTATTCAGGCGTTTTATCGATGGGTTGGCATGGATTTGGATTTGGGTTGGGTTGGATTGATGATATCAAGGGCATTCATTCACACATTTTGTTGATGTTTGCCATGCACTTAACCTTTTTTTGTTTTGTATACTAAACTACATTTTTGTTTTTTATCGTGGGATAGGAGGTGGGTGGATTTTTGAGATGGGATTGCATTTAGATGGATGGGAGCGATGGGAGGGGTGGATGGTTCTTGTTCTTTTCTTTTTTTGTGATTTAGTGCGGTTTAGTTTTAGCGTCGTTTAATTAGGAGTTGTGTACAGTGATTTGTCTTTGTATCGTTCTCGGTTTTATTGTATTGGTTGTGAATAGAAAATAGAGGATCCATACTCGCTCGCGAGCTTTTTGAAGATGGGGTTTTTGTAATGTGATGTTTGATGTTGATTTTTAATAAACGTCTTAGATAGCTTACTTATAATAAGCTATTTTTATACTATAATTAGTAGTCGCTCGCTAACTAGAACCCGAGTTTATTCGATAGAATTTCTATATTATATTTTATTCGAAAGTAGGTAGTATATTAAAGAGGTTCTAAATTTCCTATTCCCTTTCTAGGGGAAAGAACCTTAGTAGCGTTAGAAATGATTTGATTTGATTTGATTAATAGTACTTAATTAAATTAAATCAGATTAATATATCGACTGATTAAATCAAATTGCTAAGTAATTAGATTAATTTAGATTAATATAGAGTCCGATCGGTCCGAGACTCGGGGTAGAGTCCCGGGCCCGGAGGTAGAGTCCGGGATAGAGTCCCGCGTGTCCGGGTAGTCCGACCTCCCTATATAACGTATAAGTAGAGCTTATAAAACATTTATATAATAAGACTCTTCCCTTACTTCAGTAAAAGGCTTATAGTACTAATTATTTGTTACAACTAGTATAGAGCCACGTGAAATCATATAACCTACTTTAAATTATCTTAGGTATAGTATAGAACCGGAATATAATAACAAAAGAGACTCTAAAGGCTATACTAGTATAAGCCTAAAAAGCTAGGGGTGTTTCGTAAACAAGGACGAGGATATACTACTAAAAAACGCGTTATTTAAGGATAATTACTCTATAATTTAGTTACTATTTATAGTAACTTATAACTTATATTAATTAATTAATAATCTAATTAACAAATCGGTTAATTAAATTAAATTAACTAGACCTATTAATTAAATCAAATCAAATCAAATCTAAATAATTCAGAGTATTAATCAATTAGTTGATTATTTTTTCCAAACGCTAAACCTTAGGTAGTACCGAGTAATAGAATAAAATAACGTAGTCCACAAGCGAGTTGGATTCCCAAGCGAAATGGATTTTTTTTTCTTGGCACTCCACAAACTTATTCAGAGCGCGTTTTTTCTTAACAAATAAAATGCTTAAGCATTGGACAGAGTCTGATATGATTCTTGCGTTAAATACGCTTCGTACGAACCCACATTTAAAAGTTAAGAAGGTTGCGCGGATCTATAAAGTACCTTATACGACATTGCTTAATCGAACTCATGGAATATTATCACGACAAGATTCTATCGCTAAATCTCGAAAACTTACAGAGATTGAAGAAATAGTTATCGTACGACATATTCTCGACCTAGATTCTCGATCATTTCCCCCACGAGTACGTTGTGTTGAAGATATGGCGAATCGTATCCTCTCGGAGCGGGGTGCAGGACGCGTTGGCAAGAACTGGACTTCGAACTTCGTACGACGACAACCTGAACTTAAGACGCGTTTTAATCGAAGGATTGATTATCAAAGAGTCCAATGCGAAAATCCAGACGCGTATAACGCGTGGTTTCGCCTCGTACGAAATATAATTGACAAATATGGGATTCAGGAGGAGGATATTTATAACTTTGACGAGACTGGGTTTTGTATGGGCCAAATTACATCAGAAATGGTTGTTACAAGTACCGAAAGGCTTTCTCGGCCTCGTACAGTACAGCAAGGAAACCGGGAATGGGCAACAGTAATTCAAGGTGTTGGGTCGTACGGCTTTGTAGTGCCTCCATATATCATTTTGGCGGGGAAGAACCACCTCTCCTCCTGGTACGAAAACAGCCAATTACCACGCGACTGGGTAATTGCTGTAACTACAAATGGCTGGACAACAAATGAGCGAGCCCTAGATTGGATTTTTCATTTCGATCGGCATACAAAGCTTCGTACGAAGGGCATTCACCGGCTGCTTGTGCTTGATGGCCATGAAAGCCACCACTCAGTCGATTTTGAGCTTTTTTGTAAGAGTAATAACATTATTACTCTTTGCATGCCAGCTCATTCCTCTCATAGACTCCAGCCACTCGATGTAGGATGTTTTCGAGCGTTAAAAAGGTCGTACGGTGCTGAACTTGAGAAATTAATGCGACTCCACATGACATATGTTTCTAAGGAGGATTTCTTATCAACATTCTATACTGCCTTTCGTACGACAATGACTGAATCAAACATTCGAGGAGGATTTCGAGGATCTGGCTTAGTGCCGTACGACCCAGATTCTGTGATTTCACAGCTTGATATACGTCCAAGGACTCCGTCACGTCCATCTACCTCAACAAGCCTCCTAGCTATTTGGGAACCAAAGACCCCAAATAACATAACAGAGGCATATTCCCAGACGTCATATATACAAAACAAGGTCGTACGACACCAAGATAGTTCTCCGACCCAGATTCTATATGGCCTAGACCAGCTTGCAAAGGGTGCACAGCGTGCAATCACTGAGGTAGCTTTATTACGAGCTGAGAATGCTACACTTCGTACAGCAAATGATCAACTTAGTCGGCGTCGTCGTACGAAAAAGCGCCGATTACAGGAAGGAGGATCACTTACTCTCCAAGATGCGCAAGATTTAGGGGTCCTTAGTAATGTTGATTCGCAAGAACAAGTGGTTTTAGTAGACAATAGTAATTGTACGAGCCCGAGTCTAGTACCTCGCCGGCGCTGTGGACTATGTGGGAAACATGGCCATAACATACGAACTTGTCAAAAAGGAGAAGAAATATGTGAGGATTCCGATTCTGAATACTGTAATTAATTTAATTAATTGTGTCGTGAGATATTTAAGAATTTATAAAATGCCAAGAAAAAAATCCATTTCGCTTGGGAATCCAACCCGCTTGTGGACTACGTTAGTATAAAAGGAAGTTATTATTAAGGTCATATTATGCTCGAGTACTCGGTACTATAGTTTATAGAGTAGTAAGAGAAATACTCGGTTCGAAGAAATATATCTTTTCTTTTCCCTTTCTTTTATAGGATTACTATATAAGTACTTGTAGATATATATTAGACTAGATCTATAACTAAAATCTAACTTATGTGACGGAGCTGGATTTCATTTGACAGGATTTCATTCGCTTGGCCAAGCACGTGACGAGACTTGGCATTGGAACAACTTAAATAACTTCGCTCCTTTCAGATTCTCTTCTCTCTTTAGTTTGATTTCTTCGTACCTACGGTTTTAGTTCTAGCAATTGATTCAAAAGCTGTATACACTTTATCCTTTGTTGGCATCCGTGACAACTTATATTTTTTAAAAGGTAGGAAGAAGGCTCCCGGTAGACAAGGATAAGAAAAGTAGTAGAGACCTCTTTTATCTTATTCTAACTTAACTAGAAACTATTATATTATATTAGTTATTTCGAATAATTAAAGTGATTTATCGAAAACGATAGGATAATAAAAGGTAATTATTCGAGATATTTTGAACATTTTAGTACTTGGAATTAACTTACGCTAATAGTTTAAAAAATGAATCTCTGCTACTTTTCTTGTCCACCGGGAGGTAGGGTAGGGTAGGGATAAGCTTTATGTACTGTACCTCGGTTCAAGATAGTAGGCAGGTGTTTAAATAGAACCGTTTTAAGGCATACCTTCGACCGAGAAGGGAAGGTCGTCGGCATTTGTTAAGCGTGCTTTTGGTTCAGCCTTGCCTATCGTGGTTCAAGGGGCAACGAATGAGCTGACCTGGGCGTGGATCTCCGTCAAAGTAAAGTCTAAAAGTGGTGTATTTCGGTAGGTAGGGACTGCTGAGTCTTGCACATTTTGGATGATTTGTACTCGAGTATGGAGTAGATGGATAGGAGAATTCCGGCCAATGAGTCTCGTGATCGTCACCCTTCAGGACCGATCTTGAGCTCTTTCTCCTCATTGCACATATTACCGGGTTGATACTAATAATGCTGTTACCATCTTTTCCCAATCATGATTGCTGGGTTGAAGAATGTCGTTGTATGGGTACACCTGCACTGTACCACGGAATATCAACCGGGCCACGAGTCCTTTCTTGGTGCGAGAAAGAAAACAAAGTTAGAAGTAAGACTGGTCACTGGTTACTGTGACACTACCTGGGTACTGGAGTGAGTGGGAGTCGGTCCATGTGTTTACACATCCACATCCGGAGCAAGGCCGGTCCGGGTCCAGAGAGGACCTGAGAAGCGAAATCCTCGGGGATGTGTCTCGTTCCGACCAGACCATGGATGCCATTTGCTCGTCAACTCAGACACGATTGATTGGCAGCAAACGAACGGGCTCTAGAAATTAGGCGCGACCTCGAGGGGTTCTCTTAGGGGGCCCAAGGGGGCGGCTACCAGGTTGGGATGTAATGGGGGCAATTCGGTTCATTCGGAATACCCTCACAGGCTCGCCCTCGCTTCTGTCTGTACTTACGAATAAGCGCGAGAGTTTGGATGTTAGTCGCCTGTGACGCTGGAGTTTGGAAGTGTGTACGTAGTAGGAAGTGGACATAGTTGTTGCACGTCGCAGGTACAGGGCATAGGGCGTAAGGCAAACTTTTTTTTTAATTTCGGGGCTAAATGACAGTGCTGAAGAGCTCAGTAGCAGCACTTGTTTTCAAACGAGTCAAAGATAGCGGTTAAAAAGAATGATAAGGTTCAAGAGGGAAACGATGGTGATAGGTACGCTTCCAAGAACGAGCAGTATGGTAGAGGACGGCCGGCATGTTGTTGATGGCCACATCGTGGTGGACGTGGTGGAGTTGTTGATTTCAAGAAGCGACTTCCGCGGACATGAGCCCTGAGAGCCCCGCCTGGAGCTGAACGCTGGTCAAGTGACTTTGGACCCACATTTACCTACCCAACCTGTTATCGAAGGTCTTTTGCAAAGCTCTCTGTACCAGTACCTGCAACTTTAACCTGGGAATTAATGGATCACTCCACTTCGGTTTAAAGGCTTGTCTGGGAAGGAAGGAAGCGCGTCCTTGACGATAAACGACTTCCGACAAACATGGATCGACAACTTGAACCTTCAGCGTATTCGTATTGAAAAGTTCAATACAAGCCTGCGATTTCGGCCAGTTTCACTTTTTCGACTTCAAAATCGTAGAACGATAAGAGGGATTGGTAATAATTGCCATGCAGCACGAACGCGTGGACAATGCAGTCTCCTCCGTCCCTGGAAACACTTGCGACCGGAGGTTGAATGGGGTGGAGTTTGCGACAACCACGGAAGAATCAAGACTGCAAACGATACCGCAATAATGGGAGGCGATGAGTGCTGGCATGGATAGCAGCAATCAGCAATGAGATCCGCGAGGTCCTGCAAAAGAATCCGTGTTGATCGTCGCGCCACAGATGCATGGGAATCTCTCGAGGGCATGGACTCGTTGTCCTCGATGACATCCAGAGCTGCTCTTGCTCTGATCTCTCTCTTTGACTAATAGCCATTTTTAGCAGACGCAGAGGGTTTGATACACGGATAATCGAGACAAACCTCAATACGCATGTTCAAAGAAAACCAATATCGATTCAAGACAGTCGCATTCTCACAGTATTCAGTGACAAACGGCTGATTGTCCGGACGAATCAAGGGAAAGCCATCATATTCCCTTCGCTAGAGAATGTTCTCTGCCGTCTTTGCTCTTGCAGACTTTGGCATCGATTCCTTTCCGGTATTTAGGACAAATCGACGTAGGGAATATTGGACAGACCATTGATTTTGTTTGCGCCGTCATAGCAGTGGCTTGGGCAATTCCGTTGGATGCGGTCATCAGATGTCCTCTAGAAGCTGAAGTAGCGAGATCTTGTCTGAGCTGAGATGCTTCTGGCGCACACCAAGCTATTGGATCAGTTGACTCGTACTAAGTGGCCATCGAGCGTAGCTTCCAAGATCAAGCGATTCATATCATAAGAGGACCTCTTGTTTGCAGGAAAGGGAATGGTTCGCTTCCACCGTTGTAGTCGAATCAAGCATCGCATGGCCTAACATCGCAGCACCTCCAGACGCAGATTTCGATAGCCGGTGAGAGTTCAGTCAACCGACGTAGCGGATATGCAGTCAGCCTTTATTTCCATCCCTTCTTCTGTTGGCTTGCAGCAGGAATCCATTGGAGTGGTTTTAGGTTTAGGTTTATGTGTGCACTGTGCACTGTGCACTGTGCAGGTCGATGTGGATGAAATGCGGGGAATGGTGATGGGGAGCCAATGAGTGCGTAGGCGAATGCTTCCGCACCGAGGTTGGTTGGCAATGATGGTTTCTTACATAAATCATAAAAGTAATCATCATTCTGATGACGAAGGCTTTTGTGAGAACGGAGAAATATCGATCGCACTGAACCGATCTTAGTGAGCGATGTAAGTGAGTGTGAGTATGGTACTCTGATTTCTGTGGTGATCTGGTACTCGACTTCAGTCTTCACTCTTTCGACTTCAGTCTTGCCGGGCAGGCTGACGCGACGCTCTCCTGCATCCCTGGATTCATCGGTCTGGGCTGTCAGCAGAAGAAGCGGATTCCTTCTAGAAGGCGGCGAAGGAATGGAAGGAGGAAGGAAGGAAGAAGGAAGAACAGCAGCAGCAGCCTCCTCACTGCCGCATGCCACTCATCGCAATTTATCTCATATCGCCCGCGCAAGGGACCCCGCTCGGCTGCAGGGTCAGGGCCTATCAGCTGCGATTGCGGTCTTCCCCACCAGCCTTTGGTCCTTGGAAGCCTGTAAAAACCTGCTGTCTGCTGGAGGAAGTGCCCTGCAGAGCGCACGAGTTTGGTGAATCCATTCCCGAAGACGCCCATCATACAGTATCTGCCCTGTGGAACACTCGTAGCGGTTCAGTGAGCACGGCGACTCGACTCGATTGCCTTCTCCTCACCTTTTCCTGACAGTATTCACCTACCTGTACCTCAGTACCCATACACGGCGACTGCCCACTAATTACTGCCCACTCCCCACGACCTACCAGGTGCCTCCATCGCTCCTGCCCTCCCTGACACCACCACCACACAAGCCCTCTCGCTCTAACCCAAACCTAAGCCAAACCTAACTGCGTGACCCCCAAACACCACTCAAAGTCCACCTGCACCGAACCATCAACCATCCAGCATCAACCACCATACCTCCCCATCACACCCCTCCTCCACTCACATCTCCCATCTCCCATCCTCATCTCCTCCACTCACATCTCCCATCCTCATCTCCTCCCCAACCCTCATTCCCTGGTCTTGCATTGCGCCTCCGAGGCCGTAATGTGGTAGTGCAGACGTTGCACCCTTGACACGATTTAGTCCGCAGTGGCAGTGGTGGTGTGCGTTGCGTTGCGCTGCGCTGCGTTGCGTGAGGCCTGGAACTGGAACTGGAACTGGATTCGGTTGACGGACTTGACGGTCTGCGCCGCTGCCTGTGCCTGTGCCTGTGCCTGTGCTCCTCTTTCTCGCCTGAGCCGACTCGAGTTCCATGTTACCTCGACCAAACTTCCTCGTCGTACCAACCTAATTGATCTCTCCCACAACCTCCTCAACACCTCGAATTGAGGAGAGTGTGAATTTCCCTTCCGAAACACTCGTGCGCGATCATTCGGGTCCCGTCAACTCATCATCGTTGGCCTCAATTCCTATTCCACCATCCTCCATCTCTTCACCACAGCCGATGCATCGCGGCTTCGCACACCTGCAATCCTCGACCTCGACGATCCTTTCCCCATCCCCTCAAAAAGAAATATCCACATTCCAGACCCCCGTGAATTCCACGATTGCGATAGCATTCCCTCGACCCGTTTGCGATTTGGAATTTCTAGAAATCCCTCCCTCAGACACCACTGCATTTCCGTGACGGCATTGTGACTCGTCTGAAAAACTTGCGCTCCACACCCCAGTGCGACGAGGGACTTTTTTCATCCGGATCGCATCGTGGTCCTTTGTTGGGAAGGAATTGTTGACGAAAGAGATTGGCCGATCTGGGACCTTGGGCGGCGAGAGGGCGATAGGCATCCTGCGCCGCCGTGCGCGAAGCGATAATGGAATATGCTGCGTGTAATGTGGTGTACGTGGATCGCACAGCTCAGGAAGAGAGGCTGGTGAAGAGACACGATACGCCAACAACAAATCCGGCCATCAGCGTGCAAGATCACGACGAAGGGAATGCGACGGTGCCTAACCTCGTAGACGGCGATTTAAAAACACTGTTAGGGACATTTAGCGAAGGTACTACTGCCATTTTCCGCGTTGACGCATCTTAACCACTAACAAAACGTAGTCCATGTATGTACGACGGGCAAGTCCTGTATGTCAAAATTGTCCGAATTAAACCAGTCTTCGATTGTCGAATTAATACCCACGCTTGTCTTGATTGATATCCCATACGAAGATCAATCAGGAAGCAAGAGACCATCGAGAGAGGTTCGAACACCTTCGCCCAATTCGAGGGATCAATCAGAGCCACGATATGAGGCACACGTGGATGCGGACGATGAGGAGTACGGGCTGGGCTTGTTACAATGGATAGCCTCAGAAATACAATATCAAAGCCTTTCGAAGCTTATTGTTCCAGTGGCGTTAGTTACAGTTCCGGACCATGAAGAAGAAAGAGGGCGAACTGGTTCGCGAGATTCAAGATCAGGTGAGCATCTCAGTCTGGATCCTTTCGCGTCGGTCCCGAAGAAGCGCAAGCCAACCGCCACTCTGGACCAAGGGCGAACGATGAAGTATCTTGATGCTGGAGCCGTAGATGTATTAACGAGTCCTCTATTACCGGACCGGTTGCCTAGTCTTGCTATCCATGCTTATCGAGCTCATAAGGATGCTTCCAAAGAACACAGGGCGCTGTTGGAATTGAAGAGGGGAAGAAAAAGATCATGGGTCGGTGTAGATGACCAAAAACCATATGCATATTTAAGAGAAGCCATGGTTTCGGGCCTCATGGATGGAATATGCAAACTTGGAGGAGAGGATGAACCATTTAGCTACAACAGAATAACGGTAGCCTTGGATCGACGGGAGAAGATTGCTTCAGCTATTGGGACTTGGTCTTTTTCTGCACACGACTTTACCGACGATGAGCTACTTCATGCCGCTTTACTAATGCTACAACATGCCCTTACGATGCCAGAATTAGAGAGGTGGCGGATATCGACGGGTAAGTGAGCTCCTTTTGGTGGTTGTGTTTCGGATAATATGTGCGATGCATATGCTGACACCCGACGCAGAAAATCTCACTGCTTTCCTAGTGGCAAGTCGATCGGCGTACAATGCCTTTGTCCCGTATCACAATTTCCGCCATGTCGTTGATGTCTTACAAGCCATCTTCTACTTTCTGGTAGCGCTGGGGAGGTTACCACCATTCCCAGATTACAACGCTCACGACCAAGAAGAACCTTCGCCTATTGCGGCTCTCATCAGACCGTTTGACGCGCTCACATTGTTGATTACTGCTATCGGTCACGATGTTGGGCATCCCGGTGTCAACAACGCCTTCCTCGTTACTCTTAATGCGCCTCTGGCTCAACTTTACAATGATAGGTCGGTCTTGGAGTCGTTTCATTGTGCTGCGTATTCGCAGATTTTGAGACGTCACTGGCCCATAGCTTTCCAAGGAACCGAGATGAGACAACTGATGATTAACTCGATCCTAGCTACCGACATGGGACTGCACTTTGACTACATGAAAAAGATGGGCTGGATGCAAGAGAAACTTCATGAAAACGGCGGGACTGATGGATGGGATGGTAGGCTCATCGATGATCAACGAACACTAGCATGTTCCCTCCTGATCAAGTGTGCTGATATTAGCAATGTGGTATGTTTTACAGCAATCTCATAATGATAATTATCACTCACATTTATAGGCTCGGCGGTACGATGTCGCGGCTCAATGGACGAGGATATTGACCGACGAATTTGCTCGACAAGCTACCATGGAATCAGATCTCGGTATTCCGTCTGCCCTTTTTGCGGCACCCGTTCGGGAAATTGTGGAACTTGGAAAATCCCAAATCGGCTTCATGAACATGTTTGCTATTCCATTGTTTCAGGGTGTCACCGATGTTATGCCAGCAATGACATTTTGTATGGAGGAACTACATAACAATCAAGCCATGTGGAGCAGAAAGATTTCGGAAGAGCAAGCAAGAATAAGGAAGGATAGCGAAGATTCGGTCATGACTGACGGTGTATTTTCTCCACGATCAATGAGCGTGGCGCAGCCCTCAGATTCTTCTCTTCACAGAAGATCAATAGGTAACGCCACGCTCTTACCATCGGACGCCGATTTCAGAAAGGGGCTCTCGAAGAATCTCTTTGCTCCAACAAATGGCGTTTTGAGCGAATCTCCTGATTCTGAGGAAGCGCCTCACTACTTGATACCGAACTTTTCAAGACCTGGGAGCATGTCGAATAGGGATTCTGGCGCGGGCTCACAGGACACCATCGAACCGCCACCCTCACAAGTACAGCTAAGCTATGTCACCGCCAGTACTTCTGGGTTCGTTGACTACTCGAGCCATGGACCAGATGTCCTACGGAATGGTACACACGTCAATGGTGTAACACCATCACTGATAACAGACCCGGTGGTGATAGATCCTCCTACGCCTGAAGAAGCCAAGCATATATCTTTACAAGAACACGAAAAACAACGTAGTATGGATGGAACGGAAGCAGGTAGCTCTGCTGCAGGGGATTGGGCGAGCCAAGCAACAAGTGCAACCACCAGCAAAATGCCTTTATCACCAAGTACGCAAGGTACGAGCATCACAAGTCAGGATTCCGTTGAAAAGGCGTCGCTTAGTCAAACGCCTACAGGAAGTCCAGTAAGGTATCGAAGGAATGAAAGTTCCGTTTCTGATCTTGACGGCGTCGCTCCCGAAACGCCAGAAGGCAAGAGTGGTCTGGTCATGGAAAAGGTGAAAAGTTTGAAGAAGAAACCGAGTCGATTTCGAATGGACAAACTCAATTTTTGGAGACGAAGCAAGAGTGCGAGTCCACCTGTACCAGTACCCGACCCACCACGAAATCATCGACGGACTGGTAGCCAGGAAGAAAATGCCCCTCGAGCCTCCGATCACTGTTGAAACTCGCGCATCTTCACGATACATGGGTGATCTTATCACCACATAGGAAGTATTTATTCAAGTTTTCCCACTGAAAAAGTGGTCAAACGATGGATATTGTAGGATTATTTTGCTTGCTTGCCAGGGATATTCTTGGATGGTTCTTCTAGATCATACCAACTTTCTGCCTTGGCTTGCATTTGTATATTGTACACAACATACGAAAGAAAGGAAACACAAACATTTTGGTTGGCAAGAAAATGAGAGGATGTGCGATACCCCCCTTCGGATTTCTTTTACCGGTTTGGCTTGGCTAGGCTCATTTTGTTATTATTTTGGCTGGACCCCTTGCGTGGCATGCTACATTGGCGTTTTTTTTACATCTTGGGAACACACTTTGATCCTTTTTGGGAACATTCTACTTTCTCTCGGGTTTCCTAAGGGAGGAGCCTGCGTGGCATAGGGAGGGACCGACGGAAAATCTTTTTTTCCCTGGCTATTATTGTTTAATTCGTTCCGACATACGCCTGGAGGAGCAGGATGCTGGGTTTGGCGTTGATCTTTTGGGTTGATATCAGGGTGGGTGGGAAATATTTTTCTTGGGNCCGACATACGCCTGGAGGAGCAGGATGCTGGGTTTGGCGTTGATCTTTTGGGTTGATATCAGGGTGGGTGGGAAATATTTTTCTTGGGGGTGGGGGGTTGGGGATTGGATGGATGTGTGAAGTAGGGGTGATACCAACCTGATTAGGGTGAGGTGGATTTTCGTAGGGGCATTCGTGTGTCGGGATGAATGGATAGATGGGGTGGGTGGATGGATGGTATACCAAATGGAAATGGGGACACCTGGAATGGGTATAGATTGGAGAAGGGGAATTTTGGGAGGGCCGGGATGGACGGGATGGATGGGAATTGAATGATTTGATGAATGAACACCCCTTCTTCTTTTTTTTTGGTTGCTCTCTCTCTTCCTTCCTCTGTGATGGTGGGGAGTGTAGTTGAGTGATAGATATCCTGGATATAAAAGTGAGGGGATGAGTAAGTAACCATCTTCCATCTTCTTTGAAATATAAATATAATTATAAATATTTAAATACACCTCTCTCTCTCTCGTATACTGCTTGTAATGCATACCATATTATTTTCTTTACGACTTATTATTACCTTGTTATACCTTGTTATTTTTGTTGCCTTACGTCGTCTTTACCTAGTGATCCTGTGTTAAACTCGTGATATACTTGTATTTGCCTGCGAAGGTTTTTTATTAGATTTTCCTTCAAGTTTTCACTTCAAGTTTTCACTTTCCTGGCTATTCACTTTCCTTAAGTTTTCACCTCTACTAATACTTTACATCTATTACGTCTTTACTTTTATTACTCGCCTTATATCTTAGACCCTGTTTGGTAACCCAGATTATATAGCCAGATTATTTCAATAAGCGCGGATTTCGTATAAAAAAATAAACTATCGATTATTTATATAGATTTTATACCGGAATTTACTTTACCCGAGTTCCGACAGCGCGTAATTCACCCCCCTATTCTAAGCGGATATTCACCTCTCTATTCTAAGCGGATATACGAGCTATTATTAGGATATACTACTTTTTATTATAATAATACTACGTCGCTACTACCGCTAGCTATTACAATAGCGGCAAGAGGGTTGGAATATAGCGATTCTCTCTTACCGTTAATATATTATACTCTAAGTGTAGCCGCTACAATGGTAATACGCTCTCTTTCGTCCTTAAATTCGTCGTCCGAATCGAAATCTAGATAATTAGGATCTATTGTAATAGTAAGCGAAGTAGTATTTGTAGTTATAGGCGTTGTACTATAAGTAGGATTAAATATTAGTAAAGGGTATAAAAGGGCTCGATATATACTGTCTATAAAAAAGTAAATTGATCTATTAAATAACCTTGTAAAAGTCAATTATCTTATTTTAGTAGAGCTAGCTTATTTTTTATCGAAAAAAAAGTAAATAATCTAAAAGTGTTTAGCAAATCGTACTTTTTAATAGATTATTTTTAAAAGTCATATAATCTAGTTGAATAATCCGTCACTAAACGGGGCCTTAACTTTTATCCCTACTTTACTTCTATTACTTCTACTATAGCTTTAGTTCTATTACTAGTTTCGTTCTATTACTACTCTACTATAGCTACTATCTTACTACTATAGTACTACTACTTTACTTGTTTTAGGCTTTTACTTCTCTCTACTTCACGTCTACTATAACTTTACTTCTACTACTACTTCACTTCTATTATAATTTTACTTCTATTATAGCTTTACTTCTATCTCTACTTTACTTTTATTACTACTATTTTACGTCTTACCTTTTCAGGCCTTCACTTCTATCACTGGTTTCACTTCCGTCTACTTCACTTTTATTACTGGTTCACTTCCGTCTACTTCACTTCTATCTCTATAGTACTTTACTTCCCCTCTTCTTTAATTTTGTTACTACTTTACTATTTTTATTACTTAACTACTATCTCTACTTTACTTTTATTACTTTCCTAAAATCTTTACTTCCCTTGAAATTTTACTTCCTTAATAATTCACTTCTATTACTCGTTCACTTCTGTCGCTCCTTTAATTCTGTCACGTCTTCACTTCTCTTACTGGTTCACTTCTGTCTACTTCACTTCTATTACTTCCCCTACCTACGCCTTTCTTTACTTCCCTTATACCTTCACTTTATTTATATATTCACTTCCCTAAATTCTCTACGTCCCTCACGCATTCACTTTCCTCACGTATTCACTCCCCTTACGTATTCATTCCCCTCACGTATTCACTTCATTTACGTATTCACTTCCCTCACGTATTCACTTCATTTACGTATTCACTTCATTTACGTATTCACTATCCTTGCTATCTTTACGCCTATTACTACCTCACTTCTGTCACTACTTTACTTCCCCTCTTCTTCACTTCCCCTCTTCTTCACTTCCCCCACTCTTTCACTTCTTTCACTCCTTCACTTTCCCCACCCCTTAATTTTCCTTACCTCTTCACTTCTTTTGCTCCTTTACTTCCCCTACCCCTTAACTTTCCTTATACCTATCCCTCCCTTTCTACCTTATTCTAATATAACTTTATAAAATAACGGTAATTAACCGAAATACCCCCTAATTTATTATAAATCACTAAAATACCCCCTAAATAAATACCCCTCGAAAAGGTCGAAAAAAGGGGTAGTTTTATTACTATATTAGAACTATGTTAGAAATAAGAGGTAGTTCTATTAGTACCGCTTAGAAAGAGGGGTATTTCTATTAAAATAAGAATTATAAGATTCTATTTCTTTATAGTTTTTATAGCGTATTATACTAAAAAGTCGATAAACAAAGTAGATTAGTTTATTTATACTTACTTTCTACCTTATAGTCTACTTCTAGTAGATTTTAGGGTAATTAAGCCTAGTAGTCTTTACCCTTATACTTACGCTTATTGTTAGCTCCTTGTTCCTAAGTAATATCCGTAATTCCTGCCCCTAGGCCTTAATTACGTTACCCTAGTCTTCTTATACTTAAGTACTCTCCTTATGAAACAGGTAGTTTAAACTAAGTGGCTTTTTACGAGAGTTCTCCTCCTTTTCCTTATACTAATTTACTCGTCGTTCTTCGTCTATATTACCTAGTATGCTAATAAGATCCTAAGCCTCTTTAGATACTAGCTAGTAGTAGTAGTAGTAGTAGAGATAGTAGTAGATAGAAGTTATTATTATATAAGGAAAATAGTATTAGCGGTATAGCGCTATAGCTTTAATTTACTAGAGAATAGATATAGTACTACATAAAAAAAGTAAATGTTAACTAATAGAACTACTCTACTTTTTAAGTAATAGTAATAGAACTAACTACCTGTGAGGGTTGGAACCCATGATGGAGGCTCGTGTGACGGTTATGGTCACGAGGGCTGGATGTCACATGCTCGCTTAGCGAGGCGCTAGCGCGCACGACCTGTATTTAGTTCCCAGCTCTCTCGAGCTCTCCTTCTTTCGTCTTTTGTCCTAAGAATAGAGTGTTAATTGTTCTGAGTTCTACCTGAAGCACGTCTGTCACAGCTCGGGCCATGCCCTCGCTAAGCACTGACCAAAGTCCTCGTTGAGCACTGACCAAAGTCCCTGCTTAGCACTGGCCATTACCCCACTGCAAAACAGGTTTCTACTTTTCCACACTTTCTTGTTTTGTTCATCTGACATCATGTATTCGTCATTCAAGTTTTTTGCAAGTTTCTTGGAATATTCAGGAAGCTCTTCCTCTCTATATATAGAGGAAGAGCTCCCATGTATGTAGTCTTCACATACTTCTTAATTGAATATTCGAAACCACACCTTTGAGCTATTCGAGGTCTGGCCTCTCACACTACCCCTTTTTTCGATCTTTTCGAGGGGTATTAATTTAGGGGGTATTTCAGTCAAAATCCATTTACGCAGGGGGTATTTTAGTAATTTATAATAAATTAGGGGGTATTTTGGTTAATGGTTAATTACCGATAAAATAAAGATAAGATAAGAAAGATACTACAGAAAAGGAGAATATGCTAGCATTCTTTATAATTCATGAATATATTTTAAATATATATCTTTAATTAGCTTTATACATTTCCCTTTCCTTCTCGTCCCTTTCCTTCTCGTCCCTTTCCCTAAATATATATACATAAAAATCCCCCTATCTCATCCACATACACAACATCTCAACTCCCATAAATCCCCAAAACCCCCGTCATATTCCCGCCATCCGCACAGCTCTCCCCATACCCCCCCACAACCCCCGCCCGTCCCTGCAGAAACTGCCCCATCTCCCGACAACTCTCCCCCGGTCCATCCGCACAGCCATCCAAACTCTGGGGCGCATCGTTAACCAGGACGCGATAGTACGATCCGGCCTCGAAGCCGAAACAATTACATTCCATCTTCTCCATCGCGACGTTCGTCAGGAATTGCAGGATATTGCTACTTTTCCATGCGCGGCGGTGGTTGATCCTATCCGTGGGCATGGTCCCGTTGATGTTATTCGCGCCCGAGAAGGCGGAGTTGTTGAATAGTCCTAGGGCGACCATGACGGTGGGTGGGAGCTCGCGGTGGGTGAAGGAGATGTAGAGGTCTTGGTCGGTGCTCGCGTTGGATTGGGTGTTGGAAGGGGGGGAGAGGGTATTGAAGGTAGCGTTTACCCATGGGAATCCGATGGCTCCTGAGGCGGGGTTGCCGTATCCGGTGTTGTAGTGGTATTGGATGTCGTTTGCGTATTCGAAACCTAGCCATTCGTTGGGCGTGAGGAGATCGAGGTTGCAGAAGGGAGAGGAACCGCGGATTACGGTCTCGTAGCCGCAGAGGAGGGAGATGCCGTAGATGTCTTTGGTTGTGAAGTTGAATGTTGGGGCGTAGCTGTTTAAGCGGGCGGTTACTGGTTTGGTGTAGACTTTTTGGAAGGCCTGCTTATGGGTTAGTACTTGGTAGGAAGGGGAAGGGAGAAGGGAGGCGAGGGGAACAAACAGATGATTGGTCACTTCCAGCACTGGAACTATACGCATTACACCCTTTATATGGCGTCAAACTATCCGCACCCTCATCTGCCTCCTCGGGTATCTCCACGACCTCCACATCCGACGCATCATCCGCCAGTCCTTGACTCAAAGACTTCGCACTCTTCACCGTCCTCTCCGCCGTACTCGTCCAAATCTTCTTCGGCGTCCGCAAACTCTGATATCGCTGCGCAATATCAACACCCAACCGTGTAGCCTCCAGTTTCCCAGACCGGGTCAACATCTCCTGCTCCGCATCCGTAATGGGATTCTTCCATGTTGCGAGGAAGGATAAGGTGGGAATTTTACTCCAGTCTACGGATGTGTTGTCCAGCTTTTGAATGAAGGGCTCGATGTACTCTTCATAGTCGAAGTCGTTGGCGAAGATGGCGGCGTGACGGACGAGGTAGGCGGCTCGGGTTACGTTGCAACCTTGAGGGGGAGCTGGATCTAGAGGGGGGTCGAGGGGGTCGAAGGGAGGTGCTACTCCTGCTAGGTGTTTGAGGGGGTCGAAAGAATAATCATTAGGTGTATGGGCGAGGACTTGTGTTGAAGCAACAAGGGAGAGTGAGAGGATGGGGAGTGAGGAGTACATTTTGAGATTAGAACGAGTGAAGTCTCGTTAAAAACAACAACAACAACAGATGGATGAGAAAAGAGAGGGAACAAAAAGTGACCTACTGTTTACTTAAGAGTCTACCAACCGATACACCGTAAATGACGATGACCGGTAAGACGGGCAAGACTAGGAACCAAGTCCAAGAACTTTGCCCATCCCATCGCCACAATGATGCATTTCCCTAGCTCTGGACTCCTGCAAGCCAGCTGGCTGGCAAGCGAGGCGAGAGAAGATCAAAGCAAGGCATTGCCGTGTTCTTCATCAACCAGACATGCAGCTCCAGCTCCTCCACTCGGTACCACAAAAGAAAACTGTTCCTGACGTCGGCCAAGTCCTTACACGTGACCGATCTTCAGGAACCACTCAACTCGATACTTTAGACGGGATGCCTTTGCTTTTTTTTGATGCGAAAGCTTGAGTTCGGGGGTTAAACTCTGCTTGTTTTTGGTCTTCTAGATATTTTTGGATCGTTGGATCTTCCATCCTTTTTTCTACGAAAGGCTTCAGACTTACGAAGTAGTTTAGAGGTTGGGATCCGGGCGTGGTGGTCGGATACTCCTCGAGAGAGTTGAAAGTGAGAGTATTAGTCCAATTCAGCTCAGGTACAGGGCCACTAAGAAGATGACCAAACCAGTATCCAGGTCTCCTAGGTAACGAACGAACGATGAGACAACCGAGAGACAGAGTAAATTTGAATTTACACACCTGTGACTTGTCAACTCAGCGAGGAAACTCATAAAATGTCACTTGATAGACAGGACAAAAACTCTTTCTTTAATAGAATTTCTTGAATGTTCCTTTCTGGAGCCCCCGTAGTCTTGATCAAAGGTGTCATTATGTCAAGCAAAATTAGCGCTTCAACGCCGCGCTCCATTGCGGAAAAAAAAGGAACCAAGTCTCGGTCATGCACGTGAAAAGAAAATTATATAATAAGGATTTTGAAAAAGAAAAATAAATAAATAATACAAATCTTTTTATACATGATATATATGGAAATACCTGGATATACGCTTTCTAGTTTAGTAATATAAACCACTTGTCTCCTCTTTAACAAATATCTATTACAACAATTTCACCGCAATAGCCAGCCTCTCATCATCATCTACCTCTTCCCACCCACTCAAAAATTTACCCCAACAAGTTCCCTATTCTTCATTATTTTCCACTACCCATTGAACCCCTACGTCCTAGTAAACAAGTGCTGAGCTTTTGTGTTGACACCTAGCTCGCAGTACCTAGTCCCGCCGCTACCATCGTGGCTTGGGGTTTAACTTTCACTACCAAGTATACCCCGCGTTACCTTTGCCTAGGTAAAAGCTTATTCAAGCTTATTTGTACATAACCTTCTTGTATGCATGTCTAGCGGGAGCGATCGATGTCTTAGCTACGCTTGACATGACACCCAGCAAGACAACAAACAGCACTAGGACCCAATCTTGAGAAGCAGCGCTAGCCGCAACACACCGTAGATTTTGCAAAGATGACTTCCCGAAGAGAATCACAAGAAAGTGAAAGATGGCAATATATAAACAAGAAAAGCTCGCAGCAACTGATCTAGCCTCTCTAGATTCATCTACCACCTTCTCTCTATCTATCCTCTATTATATCTCTATATCTAACAAAATATATATCCATAATTGAAAACAAACACCCTCATCTCATCTACTTCCCCAAAACCTCTAGTATCTCTCAGTGGCATCAAACAAGCTCGCTCGCTTGCTCAAAAGAGAATCGAAAACTGAATTCGGATTCCGACAACCAGAATCACCTGTGTATCCTAATCCCATCTACGCCAAAACGGCCATATCCAAAAGTGTAGTTTGTAGATGCTCAATATCCAACATAAAATCCCGTGCCATATGGATTCGAGGCTCCTCTCATCGGTGTTTCGAATCCTGGGTTTGTGTCTTAATTGCTCTTCTTTGCATTGTTCTTCTTCGATTTCCCCTCCAACTCGTCGAGTTTGGCAAAAGCCTTGGCGATCGTTCGAACACTGCTGACCAGCAAAACTATTCCCACAAGTCAGTACAGCTCCAATGCTCACCGTTTTATGCGGGTCGTGAAAGTGGGAAGTTGGGTACACTAACTGCCAGGGAAAACCATCCAAATGAAATTCATGAAAAAGTAGTAACCCCAGAAATACAGAAACTCGGGACGACTGTAGGTAGTAGACTTGTAATAGTGATCAAACATGCTGGTGGCATAGTACAGGATCAGTCCGTAGATCTGGCCGACGCAGACGATGATTTGGAGAGGGTGACGGAGGGGATGCGAGGTGGTGATGAAGGCTGCGATGAAGAAGCAGCAGGGTCCCCATGTGAACTATCCAGCAAAAAAGGGAGAGTTAGTATGTGGTGATGAGGGGTTGCATTTGGGAATGGGAAGGTAATATATACAGCAGTGATAGTCTCCATACAAAGCACAAAAGGATCCGAAGTGAGATACCTCGAATCACTCAGTGCATACTCCTTCCACAACTGCCCAAACAAATCCTGTGCCGGTCCCATTCTCGTGTGGTTAATCGAA
The DNA here is from genome assembly GCA_911693285.1 of Hymenoscyphus albidus. Classification (NCBI taxonomy): domain Eukaryota; kingdom Fungi; phylum Ascomycota; class Leotiomycetes; order Helotiales; family Helotiaceae; genus Hymenoscyphus; species Hymenoscyphus albidus. The sequence goes on along the minus strand of CAJVRM010000041.1, from coordinate 208,110 downwards.
AAGTATCCCTCGAAGAACAAGTGAATACATCCCGACAGCACAAACCACCAAATTGCAGCTTTCTCCCTACCCGGGAGGCCTGGGTGCACATAGTTGACGGTAATGAGTGTACCTGTCAGGACGGCGGCGCAGATGGCGGAGAAGAGTGCCAGCAGTACTTGCATGGACCATTCATTTGCGAGGTAGTTGGCGATTGGGACTTGCAGAGGATAGTAGAGGTGATCGGTGATCATGATGGAGGGCACGGAGGCGTTTAGGGTCTCCATGATTGTGGTGTTGAGGCAGGTATGTCTTCAATGGAGGGTATATATATGGAGGAGGTGAGAATTGGGGGATAGGGGAGGAGAAGAGGAGGGACCCCGAGAGGCAGAGGAAATGAGGTAAAGATAAGGCACCGTCAGGGTCGTGGTGAATTGAGGGACTTCCCGTCGAGCTTGAGCTTGGAGGAAGATTCGAAGAAAGAACGAAAAAAAAAAAAACACTTCTAGAAAAGGGAGGAGATAATTGAATAGAAAGGAGACGCTTTCTATTGAAGCTAAAAGGATTGGCGGGCAAGGGCCGTTTTCTGCACTCGCTTGGGAGAGCCATACTTCCCCATCCAGACAGGAAGTGGAATTGGCATTGGCATTGTGGGGAAAGCAGTCGACATTCCGCTGGGAGTTTCTGAAAGTGAAGTGTGGCTGGTGAAAACCAAGGAAAACAATAAAAAAAGGAAGCAGACTGATAGGTCCGCATCATCCTGCAGCACGCCACAGACCCTGAAAACCCTTGTACTTCGGGATGTCTTCAGGGGCCCATGTCCGGGTTGCGTGTCAAGTGTGGCTATAGCTACGAAGTAACTAGGTTTTATAGCTCCGACGGGAGGATTTGCTTGAGTTTGATAAAATTTGGTAGCTACTTGAGCCCCGTCGTATACAGATTCAACATTCGTACACGTACCAACAAGTATCTACGCCTTCTACCTGTCATCTTCCAACTTGTATAAACGCCTTTCGTCAGTAAGGTGCTGACACTATCGACGCGGCCAGCCCACGCGGACCTTTTCTTCATCATTGTCCTATTCCGGTCTTCACAGCTCAGACTGGAAGATCAGTTGTCAACTTGCCCTGTCATCCAATCCCACCAATGAATCCAATAAGGATACGGTACGTAGTACTCGTAAGTGGGGGCTATTTCTCAACGACTCCACAGAACTTCAAGACACCACCAAGTGAACAATGCTTCTCCACAGCAAAAGCGGTGTGGCCTGGAGGGACGACAGAGGTGCCGTAGATAGGCTTGGTATTTGGGAGCTTAAAGAGGAAAGTCTTTCAGGTCCATGAATCTCCAACTTCGATTCCTCTTCTGAAATTGAAAGTATCGTCAATTTCCTCGCTGCCACTACTCATTCTGGTGAAGCTATCTTCATCCTGTAGAGCTTCCATCGTTCCTTTACTAGATTTCTTCTCGGTCATAGATCCCAAATTGATTGGGGATTCCATTCGCTGGCCATAAATATCAACGCCTTGTCCTTCAGAATCCTGCCATGGAATATCTCCATCCCCCTCTTCGGATAAAGAGGCGAGAAGACAATCTTGGGTATCACTGAACAACAAAGCCGGACCTGAACAATCGCTATTGAGCCACTGGGCAACAGTTTTGCCAATCACTTTACCCCCAGGTACTTGTTGTGCAAAGTTGATAATTCGAGGTTTCTCCCAGGAAGGATCCCAAAGATGTGCAATACCGCGACTCTCCTCACACCGAATCATGATCAGCTCATTGATCGTAGGATGCCAAGTAATTTTGGCAACAGGCGCATGAAATATCATGACCGCTCGAAGGAGTCTGGTTTTGATATCCCAGATCCATAAAGTCGTGGGCATGCTCTCTGTTCTTGTCGCGAGAAGCGTTCCTGAGTTATCGAATGTCAACATGTTTGTACCAGTTCTTGTCTCTGTATTGTTTATTGATGGTGTTTGCCCAGAAGTTGGTGGGCATATTGTACCATACTGAACAGCTGGAACGAATTCTCGTTGAAGTCGACCTTGTTGGGATGGAAGTATTTGTTCTTGCCAAACCTATAATCATTAGCCACGTTCTTTTTCTATGAACACAAAACTAACCTGAAGGGTGTCTGTTGGAGTGACACTTGCAGTATGCCGTACATTCAAAGATTCAGTGAAGGAAGGCGTTGAGAGAATTGTTACTCTTTTGCTATGATCGCCGATTGCAAAAACACCTCCATTGTGATTCCAATCGAACATCTTGATGCCCGGCCCTAGCTCAATATCTGTGTCTAGAATCGAAAAAGGACGAGGTCCATTCCAAGTCTTGAACAAATGCCCATCTGCTGTATAAACGAAGAATTTATGCCCATGCGCCGCAGACTCTAAAACGACAAGCCATCTTCCATCAGCACTCCAGACAAGTCCTTGTGCGTCAATGGTATCCGGATGCCATGATCTTGTAACTAAATGTGTTCCCTGTGCATGAATACTGACGATATCCTTACCTCCACTTCTTGTAAGAAGCGTCAAGTTATTTGTTCCGGGTCGGTATGCGAATCCTTTGCTCGCATTGACAGAGCGATATAATTTGGGCGAGGCAATGTCGACTGATTTCGAAGTGATGAAGTTCACAATGGACATCTTGATTCCAAAGTCTGAGAAGACGCATATTTCGTCCTCGGTGGCTCCAAAAGCCACACATGTAACCTTAGTTGCACCGGATGTGGGATTTGTAATGTTCGCGGAGAACTGAGGATTGGTCGCGGAGTACACTCGGATGTTATCTGTGGATGCTGCCAGTACTCGAGTTGACGACTGAGACCATAGAAACCAGGAGATAGAAGATGCGATCTCAGAGGGAAGTGTCACGACTCGTGCGACATCGAGTGAGCGGGTTGTTCGGATGGTGAGTTTTGAGGGGACAATGGTTGCGATGAATGCGCCGTCTGGGCTGGGAAGGCATTGCGTAGATGCTAGGAAAGAAAGGGTGTCAACTGCGATATCAATTAGGATGGGAAGTGGTATGCTCACACTTGAATGTCCTCGAGTAGCGCATGTTGGATGGTTTACTTCGAAACACTGGTGTTGATACCTATTCAGCTTTGTTTACTTTAGGTTGGTATCCAGGTCCCTAAGAGCTTAAATCAGCCACAGCCGATGAAACCCCGACCGAGTATCGAGGCCTCTCCTCCCACCAAGCGACCCCACCACCAAAGACCTCTGTCATCAACACACACAACTTCGTCATACCTATTCGCATCTGCAATCCACCTGCATGGTTGCTTATTCACAAGGTGCTCGTAGTAGCGTTGGATCGCCACAAGAATCCAGGTCACGTTCGTCCTTTCCAGCATGGGGCAACTGAAGATTTCTAATTGTTTACTGTCTTTCTCTTCTGCAGCAGAAGCCTCCATTTTCCAAGATGTCTCTCTTCAGGCGTTCCGCTTCTTTTCTGCAATGCAGCAAGCATAACTCACTTGTTGCTTCGTCCTACCGATGCCTTACATCCGCATCCGCTAGCCCAGCAGTTGCGACGGTTCCGGATGTAGAACCTTATGTTTCTCATAATTTACCACCGGACAAACCGCTTCAAAATCGTCGCAATGCAATAAAAAATGCCAGGCCCTTTTCCGATTTCCTCACTGATACCTACAATCGAGAACATAATTACCTTCGAATATCTTTGACAGAAAAATGCAACCTGCGATGCCTGTATTGTATGCCGGAAGAGGGTGTTCCCCAATCGCCACCTCGAGAGCTTCTCACTACCCCCGAGATATTCCTTTTATCATCGGTGTTTGTCTCTGAGGGCGTAACGAAGATTAGGTTGACTGGTGGTGAGCCTACAGTACGACGAGATATTCTCCCACTGATGCACCAAATTGGATCACTGCGGTCGCAGGGCCTACGGGAACTTTGCATAACAACCAATGGCATATCTTTACATCGAAAGTTGGACAGTATGGCAGAAGCTGGGTTGACTGGAGTAAATCTCAGCTTGGATACACTGGACCCATGGCAATTTCAAATCATGACGAGGAGGAAAGGATTCGAAGCGGTTATGAAAAGTATTGACAGAATTCTGGAAATGAATCGGCTCGGTGCTGGAATCAAGCTCAAGATCAATTGCGTGGTTATGCGAGGAATGAATGAACGCGAGATAGTTCCTTTTGTGGAACTGGGCCAGGAACAAGATATCGAAGTTAGATTTATTGAATATATGCCCTTTGATGGGAACAAATGGAGCAAGGGAAAGATGCTACCCTTCCAGGAGATGCTGGATATTATCCGGGCCAAATACCCGTCGTTGCGGAAAGTTCAAGATCAAAAGAATGATACCAGCAAGACGTATGAAATTCCGGGCTTCGTTGGGAGAATGGGTTTCATTACGAGTATGACGCACAATTTCTGCGGATCTTGTAACAGATTGCGGATCACCAGTGATGGAAATCTCAAAGTATGTTTATTTGGAAACGCTGAGGTTTCTCTTCGGGATATCATCCGTAAGGCGAATGATGGAAACCCTATTGAGGAAGAGGCTTATGAAGCCATGAAACAACTTGAGATGAATAGAAAAGAAGGCTTGGGATCTTCGGAGAGCCCTCTTGGTCGATCAACACACGAAAAGGAACTCCTCGATGTTATTGGTCTGGCTGTCAGTCGCAAGAAAGAGAAGCACGCCGGAATGGGAGAGTTGGAGAATATGAAGAATAGACCAATGATTTTAATAGGTGGGTAGGATTTTCTTTCTTTTTCACTCAGGGTAAAGTGCTTTTTACAATTTTTCGGATACCCAAATGTATGTATGTGTTAGATAGCAATCTGAAGATATGTAAGAGTAAGCGATGTGTTTGCGCGTTTTTCGATTTCTGTACTAATTTGATGCAGGAGGGAGAAACGCCCAAAAGCCAATTAGAACGTCCCCCCAAGTAATTCCTTCTTTACGACCATGGACCAGAATTCCAACTCACTTCCTTCTATCGCCCACAACCCTCACTAGCGCTCGTCATTACTCTACTAGAATCCCACCCTCACCCAGCACTACTGAAACAAAAACTGATAATAACACCTCGTCAAACCCCACACTTACTCACCTAACTCCTCAAGGAAATGTACACATGGTATCCATCTCCTCCAAAACCCCAACTGTTCGTACGGCTATTGCCAAATGCACTATCCATTTCTCAAACCCGACAGCTATCAAATTGATCCGCTCAAACGGTGTAAAGAAAGGAGACGTACTTGCCGTATCCAGAATCGCAGGAATCATGGCCGCAAAGAAGACGGGGGAGTTAATTCCGCTCTGTCATCCCGTTAGTATCACAGGTGTGGATATTGGATTGGAAGTTTGCGGTGGCGAAGACTTCGAATCGACAGGAGAAGTCAGTTCTAGATGGCAGGGTACGGGACAAGGCGATGCTTATCCTTGGCACCGTCAAGACTTTGGTCATGTAGAGGTTACTACGACCGTTACTTGTAAGGGAAAGACGGGCGTGGAGATGGAGGCTCTTACTGCGGCTGGTGTGGCTGCGCTGACGGTTTATGATATGTGTAAGTCTGTGGATAAGGGAATGAGAATTGGGGATTTAAGGGTTATTAGGAAGGAGGGAGGAAAGAGTGGGTTGTGGGTTGAGGGGAAGAAGGAGAATGTGGAAGGGAAGTTGTGAGGTACAGACTTCATATCTACAGATTCGGGCTGGTATTACGGCTGCGAGGCGGGGTACTGTGGTGGTTAAAAAATGCCGACGAAGTCGAGAATGAGGATTGCAAAAGATGATAATCACAAACAGGGAAGGTGCCATCGAGATTGTCCTTCGCTCTTTCCTCTTTCTGCCAAATCACTTTGCATCTGATGAACACCAACTTTACGATTCCTAATGGCAAGAGCGATGGTCTGTATCTTCGGCTCCATATTAAATCCAAGCCCTTCTTCTCCATCATGACAGATACGATACGTATTTCTATATCGATCAACGATAATCCTATGAGTCCCTACAAAAGTATATGCGCACCGTCCGCGCATTTCAATTCCTCAACTAGAATCATCAACCTCTCATTAACCTCCCACTACCCCATAGTCGCAACCGGCTACAACCACAGCTATCCCCATTCATCCAAACTATGCCAACCCCAACCACCTCTCGAAAACTCATTAAATTCCCTCCATTCGCACTGAAAAAGTCCCACCAACTCGGCTACCAAGAAATCCATGTCCTCTTCCTTTCCTGGCAGGCAGACGATATTGGCGTCTCGGCTCAACTTGATCTTCTATCGAGAGTCTTCAGTTCTGTGTATAACGCTACGTCTATAGCGAGTTGTCTTATTCCATCAGAGGATTCAGAGGAGTTTGTTAGGGGTGTTGTTGCGGGGTTTTTAGAGAGGTGGGATGGGGTTTGTGAGACGGGTTTTGAGGGGGTTTGTGTTGGTGATTTGGGTAGGGGTTTGGGGGTAGGAGGCGAAGGGGGAGAAAGGAAATTGCGGAAAAAACGGAGAAAGGATGGTAAGGTGAAAAGTGTTAAGGCAGCGGAAACGAAGAAGCTTCTTTTGATATACTACTCGGGACATGGAGAGGTGTCTAAAAAAGAAGGGGGTGGATTAGATTGGTGCGCTTATAAGTATATCTCACCTCCCTCTCCCCATTTGTGGAATCGAAATCGAGAACAGGCTAACACACAAACCTAGGAAGAAACCATTCGACGAATTAGATCCTCCATCCCTCCCCTGGACACCAATACAAAAAAGCCTCGAATTCACACAATCAGACATCCTCCTAATCCTAGACTCCTGCTCGTCCGCCTCGTCCATCTCTTTCTCGCCCTCCCCATTAACCTCCCAAATTCAACAATCCGACCACCGAAAACTCCCATCTCATCACCCCTCTCAACGCAGCACCTTCACACTCCTCACCTCATGTTGTTTCTCCACCCAAACACCGGGTTTAGGTCCAGATTCATTCTTCAATTTCTTCGTGCAGGAACTCTGTTCTCTTCCGCTTGTCAAGAAAAGTATGCGAGAAGGGGGATTTGAAATCGAGGAGTTGCATCGGAGATTAGTTGCTAGGGCTGGACGAGGTGGTGAGGGCGCGAGATGTCCGGTTCTTGTGAGGATTTCTAGTTCCTATGGAGAGAGGGGGGGTGGGAGTGCGAAGGGTATTGTACTTGGACGGTTGGAGGATGAGAAGACAGTCAGGGAGACTATGGTGGAGAATTATTTGGTTTCTGCGAGGGAAATTTTGGGGTTCTTGGAGGAGAGATTTTCTAAGGGGGATGAGGATGAGCTTGAGGGGCATGGCATGAAAGAGTTAGCGGAAAGTGCGAGAGATGGATGTGAGGGTGCCAGGAGAGATAGTGTTGATTGTTGTGAGGTAACAGATTGCCAGGTTGTTAACTGTGAGAGTGAGGCTACTAGTGTGGATCAGAGTGGGAGTAGAAGAGTCTCTGGGTCAGGGGTTATAAGATTGGATAGCAGTGAGTCTGAGGATACTCTGGGACCTTTGGTTCGTTGTTAGGGTCCTGTTGGTTAAGTTTACCTTGGTAGTTATTGGAACTTCAAGAAAAATGCAATGAACGGTTCTATTCTTGGTGTCCATCACTGTAATTATCTGCTTCTGAGATGTGTAGGAAGTGTGGTTTGAAATTATGGTACAGTCCTAGTTCAACCTCTTAGACAATTCCTGAAATTTGGGTGTCATCAACAGGGCCCATCGTTCGCTTAACCAGCGCAAAATAGTGATGGAGAATTACATAGAAATTCTCAACTCGCTTGACTATATACAAAAGTTAATCTCTGTCCAACTTCCAAGCTGTCATGAAATTGGTCTTCTCGCACGAGGAACGATTCACAGAATTATCACCTGGACCCCATATGTTCCGGCGGCATCCCCAGTGCGTTATCGCTCCCTTATAAACCCAAGGTTCAATGCGAACTCGCGCTCTCCCACCTCTTTCGCCAAGCTTTCTCTCTTAATTAACTAACCGCAAAAACTCAATTGACTTATACCTTCGTCTCATTTTTAGGCTCAGCAGCCGCTTTTCCCTCACACCCAATCTTCGTCCCCGAAACAACAATATCATCAAACCAAAACGTATTCACATCCCCTCCATAACTCTCCCACCCAAAGTTAACAGAAGTAATCTTCGGCGTTGTCTTACCCCTCTGCCACTGCCCCGCATTCGCATTCGCAACGCCAGGTTTGGATGTTAATCCCGCGACCGCGGTGCCATCGACGAAGGTCTCGACTGTCCCGTCGGTGCCGAGATGGTACTCCAAGCAGGTCCAGATGTTGGCGACTAGCGCTTTGCTGGCGGCGATGCCGTTAGGTGAGAGGTCGGGCAGCGTGGCATCGTCGGTTTCGCGGTTGTACATTAGGATTTTGGATTGGCCGCCTATGCGGATGTGTTTTTTTGCGCCTTGAGCGGAGTCGGGCATGGTTATGAAGGTGACGTGGGCGTCGGTTAGGGCTTTAGATGCCTTTCTGTATAACATTCAGCTTTCTATTTTTCTTTCACGGCATAATATGGATTTGGTTGTGTTTTGGACGTCAGGTGTTGGATGGAGAGGGACTTACAGCCATGTCCTCACAAATACATCTCCGCTGGGGACTTTCGAGGTCCCGAAAAACTTGTGACCGCAATAACCCCCTGCACCATCTACCCTCAAAGAATTTTTACCGCTTTTAGCGGTGGTGGTGTCGAGTGTTACTTTGCCGCCTTGGTCGCAGTCTACTGCGTAGGTGGGCCATGCCTTATCATCCCATCCGTTCTCGAAATCTTCCGAGATTTGGGCGAGAGAAAAGGGGAGGAGATTAGCGAGAGTCAGGAGAAGAATTGGTCGGTACATGTTTGTCTGTATATCGGTGTCTATGTCGTGGGGAAAAGTACGGAGAAGAAACGAGGAATTTCGACGTGGCGAGGGGTTTTATATAATGGGGCTTCTTGTAGCCTAAGCTCTCTGATGAGAGGAGGTTTCATCCATATTCAACTGGTAGATATTCCTTGGTCTTTGCCTATATACAGTACTGTGGAAAATTCATCTGGGCGACTGCCGACGGTAATGTCGGGTGTGGAATGTTGAGCCGCGTGCCTAAATTCAGGGGCTTCAGATGAAATTACTTGGATGCTACTTCGAAGTACTAGACTGTAAGAGATCTGGCAGCTTTACCCTGGATATTTCAATTGCTTATCCAAAGGAAAGTTAGGAAAGTTTGGAAAGTTCCAAGCTGGGACCATCTTGTAGGGAGGGGTACCGTGGAACCTTATAAAGAGCGTGACTTTTCACGTGACATTTCTCTGCAGTCCACTTGCATGTCTAGGAGAAGGAGGGATGAAGGAAAATCTGTCGCGAGTAGTGAACAGGTTCTACGATTTGAACCGGGAAAATGACAGCGGAGTTTAAAGTCCGCACTGTAATCCACCTAGCTCGCTTAATTTGACCCCAAATTGGTTGAACACCCTCAGTATCCCCCGAGAGGAATCCTACCAACTCTAGCTCCCCTCGTCTCAATACTATAGCTTATGGAGGTTGTTGAAATTGCTTTGTGGATGTTTTCGAGATCCCAAGGTCCGCTTTGGAATGAAACTTCCACTGGAACGTGTTCCAGAAGCCGTCTGAAGTCTAGGTCGTCTCAACATTAGCGCAAAGCTGGAAACTCGGACCTGGCTAAGGTGAAAATAAGCGTTCGGGCCGTTGACACCTCCTTACCTGTGCAAGGGGAGCAGTATTTTCTTTGGAAAACAATATTTCGTATTCTCGTCATTTAGCGACTCATCTTCTCTCACCCATTTGATTCGCCCTCAATCTCAATCGTCTTATTTTGCCTTTAGAACAAACAATCCATCTTTCCAACCATACCATCTACCCATTCTCTTACCAATAGCTCTCATCATGACACAATCAATTTTTCCAACGGGATGCGGCTTATGAAAGTTGATTCTGCCACTCCAACCTCTATCATTCTCCTCTGGTTGGAAGACAACTTCGGATCCTGTAGTTTGCCGAGATTTAAATCCGACATCTGACATTGCCATGACAAAATCATCCCAATTGATTAGTTTTGAAGCTGCTTCTGCGGTGCTCGAAAACATGGTGTTCAGAATCCGAAGAGTTGGTGCTTTGATTGGAAATGGCTTGGCTGTGGTAGTTTCTTTGACCTTGTGTGTCGCAATGGATAGTTTCTCGATGTTGGGAAGCTGCTCCGGGTTCTTTTGCGTCTTTGATTTCTTTGATCGCGAATTAGCCTTTGTAGAGGCAGATGGAGCACTTGGAGTTGAGCCCCATTCTCTCTGAGCTGGCTCCAAGTAATTTGGAGGAGGATGGTGTGATAGGCGCTGTATGCGATCGACAATCTTTTGTCGCTCTTCCGCAAATATGTCTTGGTAACTTGATTCGAGATCAGCTGAAATAAGCTTCAAGTCTTCGGCTATGTCCTCAGCAGACCAAACCTTTCCTCTCATCTTGAATGCTGACTGGCGTTTTCGACGGATCAGGGACCAGAAATTGGTTAACGCGGCTCTGGTAGAGTTGAATTGTTCTAATCTCATTTGATCATTTAGGTCTGCTTTGGTGAGATGGCTATCAAAAGCTTTTGTGAACCTGAGAAGCGCTTTGGACCCATTCTTGTCGTGAGGGCGCATATAATACTCCTCGGTGATTCTTTCGATTTGGTGCCGCAGCACTGTCGGACGACCTAGACTTTGAATATTTTCAGGCTCGAAAGAGTCGAGCTCCACAAGCAGCGGTGGCATTGGAAGATGCCGGTGGACGTTGGCGAAAAGTTCCTGTATGGCTGCATAATCTGCATATCTTTCATAGAGGATTTCATCAAGTCGGGCGGAATCTGCTTGTGTGGTATTGGTGAGATGGTCCTCCAGGAATGCCCATTTTGTAGCCAGATCAGAACTTTCAGGGGCAACGGCATCTGGATCGATCGGCAGAGTATGAAGGATGAAGAAGAGCGGATCTTCAGAGTGTACTTTTGGAATGTCTATTAAGCCTGTGATGGCAACTTGATCGGGATGAGAATGGTCGAACTTGAAATATTTGCGAAAACCCGGTCGCCACGATAACATCATAGGCAAAGGTTCCAGACGAAGCCGAAATTGACAATCCAGGAGCAATTCCAATTCCTGTAGGACCTGTTCGTACTTTGGGGGCAGTGGCCGTCCAGGATAGATGAAATCTCGAAACTTGAGCTGCATTGTTCTCACATTAACACAAGCTTCCACAATTGTTGCCCATGACCAATAACACCAAATGTTGTAGTAGATTTCAGCAACCGCAAAGTCATGAACCTCTTCTGTTGGATGACCTTCAGGGTATCCTTCAGCAGCCATTTGTATCACCCTTCGCAAGTATGCAGGGTCTGTTTGTATCAACCAAAGATGATCACCAACCATATTTTTTCTAGCAATAGCCTTTTCCATCATATCGTTGATGTCAAAGAACGGCGGTGGGGAAAATGGCTGGTTGACATATGTTGACCATAGATCGATTCGACCGCTGCGTTTCAACTCGACCCGGAATAGGGGAAGACTGGGTTGGTCCGAATCAGGCTTGATACCTTCTACAAGCTGTTCGACAACTTTGCGAATAAACTTGAGAAGAATCTCTTGGGCTTCAAGTACCATCCTCGCTCGAGGAAAACCGATGATTTCTTCAGCATGCGCTGCTCTTGCGTCCCATTCCACCAGTTCACCATATCGAGGGCCATGCATAAACATGCAGAGATTTGAAGCATCGATATCGAGAAAGCCTAGCTTCCAGCCCCAATTCAACCTCTGATTGTCGTGTATCGCCCATTCTTCTGGTCCATGGAGAGTTCGATTCTGGAGAAGGCCAAGCAACCTGGTAGGATCGCTTTTGAGTCCATCAATGGTCAAGTAATCAAGCAAGATTATCTGGCGATACTTTCTCGCGTCAAACTGGGTTGGGCGACCAAGCTCTTTATTCGTGAACATGGGTGCAAACCATTGCTTCTCGAAAAGGTTGGGGTCAGCAGTGGTCAAGTAACCCACGCGTTTGTCACGACTCTTCTTCTTCCAACGACTGGCAATTGTCTTTCCATTCGAAGACCATTGCTCACGCAAGTAAGTCAGATCCTGCTTGATATTTTGGAGATGTTCGGCAGCAATAGACTTCGATTGCGAATCTGTCAATTCCAGGGAATAGGACGCTCCGCTTGGAGGGACTTGCACGGCTGGATCGCGAAAAGAGTTGCAGCAAATTTTGCATGAACAAGGAGGTGCCAGGTAAGTGTAAGGCAAACCGCCTTGCAGAATTTCGGTCGGCATCTGGTTCAATAGTTCGCGAAACTTGATTTCCAAGATGGTGTTCTCCGTTCAAGTTGTGCTCTTGTCTTGGAACTTTGAATTGACAAACGGATATCTGACGGCAATTCACCGGCAAAATTACATTTTCCAAAACGTGACATCGTCAAACGACCTTCATCTACTCAAGTATATAGTATGCATTGACCATACCGGTTGCCACTGGAAGGAGGAAGCCATATTTTCAACCAGCGGAGTATATACGTATAGAACAACGGTCAAGTGGGAAGAAGAGTTAATTGACTGGAGAAGGTGGAGCATCGAGTTACGTGTATATTTCCTGTACCTCCATAGCAATGGTTACCATTCAGATGGATCCTTCAAGGTTCAGTAGGTACTAGCGAGAGATGGAGTTGAGTATAAATCATTTCTCTCATTACTCTATTGTCTACAATAACTGGCACTATAATACTAATAGGCGCAAACGGTTCTCTGGCCCTCCAAGCAACCGAGCGCTTACTGAAAACCCGAAAAGAGTGTACAACCATTTTTATGATAACAAATGCCGCCGATCTTGACCCCTATACCCAAAACCTGCGCTGAATTAAGCAAAAGCCTCAATCTCCGGCGACCTCACACATCTATCCCCCGTACATACTTTCGCTACCAAAACTTTCTCGGCTATCAAAGCTGGAGAGTGCCCGCCCTCGGAATCCATTATCTGCAATGCTGCCTACCGGGATCCCGTTGGTGACCCCAAACATACGGAAGACTGCCACGACAAGAGTCTACAACTGTACATCATATCAGCCATGTTGCTCTCTTGCTCCGCTTAATTGGCTGTTGTGCTAGTGAAATTCCAGGACGTGTTGTACTGCTTCCAAGTATTGGTTATTATTGCAAACCAAACGCCATGAAATCGCAGTTGCAAAAGATATCTGGGAATTTAGAGTAGCCAAATCATCCACCCTCTGATACAGATAAGAAAAGGTCGTGAATTTTAGAGGTACGCGAATTTTCAACTCGTTCTCATAACTCGGATGTTTTAGCTTGATCGCTACCTTCAGATGGTAAGTTTGAGACTGTCCATATTACAGAGCATTCATTCTTTCTGGATTAATCTGCGGATCGAGTTTATTTGACACTAGCCACTTGTGCGAATATACCTTGCACAAGTGTAGGATACCCTAACTTGCCCTCTGGAGGCTTTATTAAACCAAAAGCCCTTCTCTTACGCTACTAGGCTCTCCGAACTGATTCTTACCTCTCTATTACTCCCGGGTCTACTCTCATTCATCCCAACCTTCCCTTCATTTCTTTTATTCATCTCGATCCCTCTAACAAAACCATCAACACTATCCATCCCTTCACCTATGCCTTCTCTCCTTCCACTCTCCTTCTTCCTCTGAAACGGATGACTCCACCCACTACTCTCCTTCCCAGTCCCTTTACTCCTACTCCTGGCCAACAAAGAATACATCCGTGTCATAAAACCCGTTTGGCTGAATGAATTGAAAGCTTTCGCCAGGGAAGGAAGACAGGATGTTATAGTTCCGAAACTTAACTCCGTCATGCCGAAGAGTGCCATGAGGGAGGTATACCAGGTTGCGTCGTCGTTATGGGAGAGGATTATTGTGAAGGTGAGGCGTAGGATGCCTGCTACGCAGGCGCTGTGAGGGGTGTGAGTTAGGACTTTTTGAAGGGAACGGGGGGATGGAGATGTACAAAAGTCCGATTGCGAAAATGAGGGATACGCCGAGTTTTCGACGGAAACTCATGTGAAGCTTCCACTATATCAAGTTGTAAACATCGGCAGGGGAATTGTTGTAATCCCCTTCTCCCCAAAATCTATAATGACCCATCAAAAGCAACGGAATAGCAGAACTCGGGGTAGACGCACAATTATTCCCTGCGGCAATCCCACAATAATCAAATCACTCAGCACGTTAATAACTCCCGTAGTAATCCTTCCAATCCGATAATTCAAACACTTCCCCGGCAGGAACACATTCCAGATCTTGGCTCGCGGTATACAAGTAAAGATTTCGACAAAGACAAGGATGGTATAGACGACCAAGTTCAGAGCTATTAGACCTTGACACGAGCGAAAGAAGTAGCCGTTTTTGGAAGGCGCGAATATGGTCATGTATTGGAGGAGGATGGAGGATTTTATTAGGACATTTGCGATCCCGTAGATAATCGAGGCTATGTGGACAAGCTGAGAGTCCTATTATTAGCCTTTCAACCACAGGGGCAGCATTAGGTCTACGAATAATTGAAGAGTGGAAAATGCTTATCGTGAATGGAAGCAGACTCGAAAAGGAGGTGTTGGGCATACGTAGATGAACTTTGATATCTTCTTTAATTGAACGTTATACTGATGTGTACCGAGTGTGTTTTCTGGCGCGAAAGGAATCAAAAGCACAATAGCGAAACTCATAGCCTGTTTCAGAATATCTGTAAGCAAAATTTCCGTTTCTGTATATCCCCCATTATGAGGTATCGGAAGTCGTATACCCAACCGAGAAGTAAAACATCTAATTATAATTAGTTTCCGTGGTCGGCTTTCACTTTACTAAGGGTATCAATATCAACTTACAATCATTAAATGCCATTTTCCGGAGTATACGAAGCTTGGTATATATCCGTATAGCCACAATCAGAGTGGTCAAGATGTAAAGTGTCAATTCTCCAATGAACATCCCTTTGCCGAAGCTATATGGATTGACAAAATTGGATTTCACACCCTCGGGAGGGCTTAATGCAGGCCCTTCCATGAGAAAATTCAAAAATTCGGGAGAAATTTCCGAGGTGGACATGATTGCGATTGCGGTTAAGATATTCTCAAGTCGAAGCCTTTTGTTCTGGAGACCAAAGAACCAAGAAGGTTGAGCCTCACTTCAGAGTTCCGATGAGTTGATAGCACCGTGGCTCATGGAGGCTAAAATATTACGGGGTCAAAAAAAAAAGGGTGCCAGTAGAGATGCAAATATTTGAACCCCCCTTCATTGTTTGGCCACGTTCCTGGTCAAAACAATTAACAGAAGATTCTAGGACGATCAAAGTGGTTGGTCTAGAGTATATTAAGTGATCAAATATGTTAATTGACCTACGCTAATAATGGGAGAAGGAGTCTCCGCTACCTTTCTTGACCACCTGGAGCCACGGGCCAATCCTTCGATTGGTAGTTGTATCACGGTGTACTTCTGCCAAGATCGTAAGCTTACCAAACTTCAACGAACTTACACATCGAATTGAACGTTGATAGGAGGAAGAGAGAGCCTCGCAGACTTGCACAACATATATATGCTTCTGCATGCATGCGCTGAACAGAAAATCTTTTCAGCTTATACTCATTTGGCCCCCACGAGTCCGTTTCACTGACCTCGAACTTGCTAGCGATAACAGTTTCTCGCGATCGGGTGCTTCGTTTTACAACCCCGCCTCCGAAATGGAAGGTCACTATTGGGTGTTTTTCTCATATCGTCTGTTGTCGTGTCAATATGGTGTTACTTACGTCAGGCATGTATTTATCATCCAAGAGATTCTCATGATTTCCAGACAGTAACTTTGAGCCCAAAGATCTGTACTTTGAAAGATGGGGCGTGTATGTTCACCATGTGCGTGCGAATAATAAGCGCTATTCACCCGACAGATGCTGAAAAATGATGAAAAATGACCAGTTGTCTCATGAGATCTGAGAACCATTAATCTAACCACAAAAATTCGATCCGGTGTATTTCTACCTTGTATCTTTGGGGTGGAACCCGTGGTATTGAAAACCCTCTCCGCTAGAACTCACAGAGTAAACAAACCGAGACAAATCAATATTTTCACAAGGATTTTGACGAACAAAAACTCCTAGGAACCGATGCTGGAACCCAAGCAAGACGAACAATGCCGGTGATAATGGCTTTGTTGGGAACAAACCTATATTTCTTTGACTACAGTAACCTCAAAGACAGATTTCTTTTTCTGCTGACTTTGTGTTGTCTCTTACCCAAAGAAAACTGAAGAGATGCAAGAAATCTAAGCTTCAAACGAGCCAGTAAACAGACCAAATAAACACGTATTAAACCACCATAAAAACCTAAAATACAATCCCCATAGATATTATTTCTAACCACCGTTTCAGAGAAACCACATAGTAGAACTATCACATCTCTCTACAACAATCCTAGAAATAATGTGTCAATTCGAAGTAACTCGTTTCCACTTCAAATGTGGGCATATCTGTCACTACACCTTCCCCTCCCCCAACCCAGACTGCCACGAAACCAAGCACCAAAAGTACTTCCAGTACGAAAACCGCTGTCTGGGCTGTCTAGGAGGTGGCACTGGTACCGTTAAGGAAACCATCACTTGCGGAGCCCATACAGATCTCGTAGAAGCAAAGTTCACTATGGCGAAGAACCCTGCAAACTTCTCTTTGCCAGAGCTTTGCCAGCGAAGGTCTAATTTCCTCGCAGAAATCAACGTCCTAATCACGCTCAAGTGTAAGAAGGATTTTCAGAGCTTGGTCGTTGTAGAGGAAATGAAAGGTGTCCACCCCAAGGAGAGAATCTTCTTCATCAGCGAGAATGCCCGCTCATGTTTTCCTCCGTTCTTCAAGAAAGTCCCAGTCCCTGCGTATCTCTCCCCAGAGTACCTCGCCCCAGCGATACGCCACCGTAGCTGTGCGGCTTGCAAGAATTCCCGTCAAACTTCAGCCATGTCAGCGGAGTTGTGTCGACATGCTGGGGATGCACTGCACTCGCTTCCATGTGACTGCGGCGCTGTATTCTCGCTTGGATGTTTGGAGACTCATTTCTCAACTGGTTCGAATGCATGTCCTGCTTGTGATTGGGAGTTTAGAATCGTGAGAGATTCTGATATCCCGGTTATGACTGAGGAGGACGTACTTTCTGAGGCTCTTCAAGCTACGGTTTTTTGAGTTTCGCTAAGTGGGAAATGAGCCTACTTTGTGAGTAAATATAAACATTTCTTTTTTATTAAATCAAGGCAGAAGTAGTAATAAATGAGTTCCAAAGTGACAGAGACAAGTGACATGAATACCAGAGTAACCAGACCCGAGGTGATGCAAAATTAGGTACCCATAAAACCGAGATAACACTGCTACGAAATGCTTTAACACATCTAAAGATGGGATATAAACTTGACAACCTCGGGAAAAAGGTATCTCATTAAATGCACGTAACTTCGTCTCTCAACCAGCAGCAATCTCCTCCTCCGCATCTTCCCACTCCCCATTCTCGTCCATCTCCTCATTAAGCTCCATTTCTCCATCGCCCTCAAGACCCTCACTATCCCACTCATCAACATCCATTTCATCTTCGTCCTCATCATCGGCTTCTGCACCCTTCGCGCCTTGCCCTTTGGCAATCCGCTTCTTTTCAACATTTTCTCTTTGAATACGCTTTCTTAATTCCTTTTCTTGCGTCCTCTTCTCCCATACCTTGTCTAGCTCCTTGATTTCTTCTTTTGTCTTGTGGATGTATTCGTGCCACATGATTTTTCCAGAGCAAACGCCCTCCTCTACCTTGGTCATTCGCAATCTCATTCTCGGCCCCAATTCGACAAGCTTAACAGCTCTCTTTTCCACTCCCGCTCCAGAGTCTTTCCCTTTCCCATCTTCTCGGTCTTTTTGGCGCTTCGAGATAAGTTTCTTGGCGCGAGTCTCGACAACTTCTACTTCGGCATCTGTGTCGGCCTCGCTACCACTTGTCGCATCCGTCATATAACCTGCGCCATCTGCACCCCCGACCATATAATCGGCAATATCCTCCAAGTTTCCAAGATTTGGCAGACCGCCCTTTTTCTTTTCTTTTGGTTTTTGAGAGCTTAGAAGTTTCTCAGCTGCATTCAATCTGCGCAGAGGCTTCGATAATCCCGTGGCCTTCGTCGTGATCGCATAGTGTCGGAGATTGAGAATATATGAACCATCTTCTGGATCTTCAGAGACTTCTCGATTCAACAACATGACTCGGCGAATTGAAGTAAGTGGTGTGGCTTGGGGATTAATTGGAGGAAATAATGATTGAAAGACTGTCGTGGTAAGGGATTCGAGATGTTTGGGTACTTTATGTGGCGCATCGGAATCAGAGGGAGGAGATGTGAAGTTGTTCATGACGAGCTGCGATAGTTAGAGGCTATTTCCCTGCAATAGACTGATATACACACCAATGGAGCCGTAACAAATTCTTTTCCGCCGCCTTTGGGATGCTTCAACGCTTTTCGTACATCTTTACATAAGGAGTATTTCTCAACCTGGAAATGTAAAGTCGGTCCTCGAGGTGTGATCGCAAGTCGCATATTGGTATTTCCAGTTTCTGATCGCGAGAAGAGCATGAGATGTGTAACACCCAATGGCCCCGACATGGTGAGATAATCCCTCAGTTTGTTCGCCTTCCTCTCCTTCAGTCTTGAGGCGGTGTCCGGTTCCATCATCGAGCGCACGTCTTTCACCAACTGGCTCACACTTGGTCCAACCTCTCCAGCTCCAATGCGAATGACCATACTCTTCGGCGTCCGCGAGATGGAATTGGGGTTATTTTGATTCCGCGCTTTCCCAGTAGGGCCATTGCTGGCACCCAGATGGGTTTGCTTCTTGGCCTTTCTTCGCGCCATTGATGTTGTGTTAATTGAGGAGTTGAGGTATTGTGGTGTTGTACTTTGTACAGTAGCTTGGGGGAACGATAGCAGTACTTGAAAAAATGCGGGCGAAATTTAGTGCAGGGATCTTATCGCCCGATAAAGATTTTATTTCTCCGCCGCTCACCCTACGACTACACTGACCAACAACCTTGACATCCACCTCAAAATGTCTTCGTCCGTCAAAAGAAGAAAAGTCGATACAGATCTACCCTCGGGGCTGTCGAAGAAGAAACATGTCGTGAAGGAAAAGAGACCTGCAAAGGTGTCGCGCGAGGCCACCCCAGAGCCAGCGCCAGCCGCGGAAGAAGAGCTAGAGGCAGAGGAGGCAAAGGCAGAGGAGGCAAAGGCGGAAGAGGAAGTCGTAAAGTCTTTCAAGGACTTGGTATGTCGAATTATTCTCAATTGATCAAGTATCCAAATCGCAGACTAATCCCATTTTAAGGGCATCATCGATTCCCTATGCGACGCATGTACCGCCTTGGGATATAAAGCCCCAACCCCAATCCAAGCCCAATCAATACCACTCGCTTTAGAAGGCAGGGATATGATAGGATTGGCAGAGACCGGTAGTGGAAAGACTGCAGCTTTTGCATTGCCGATACTCCAGGCTCTCCTCGATAAACCTCAAGCTCTCTTCGGCCTGGTTCTTGCGCCAACCCGCGAACTGGCATATCAAATTTCTCAACAATTCGAAGCTCTAGGATCCTTAATATCCGTCCGATGCGTCGTCATAGTCGGAGGAATGGACATGGTTCCACAAGCAATCGCGTTGGGCAAGAAGCCCCATATTATTGTTGCGACGCCCGGACGATTACTAGATCATTTAGAGAACACAAAGGGATTTTCATTGCGAGCGCTGAAGTATCTTGTAATGGATGAGGCGGATCGCCTTCTGGATCTCGATTTTGGACCAATTCTTGACAAAATCCTCAAAGTCATTCCTCGCGAGCGCCGAACATACCTCTTTTCCGCCACAATGAGCTCCAGGATTGAGAGTTTACAGCGAGCGAGTTTGAAAGACCCCGTTCGAGTTAGTATCAGCAGTAACAAGTACCAGACAGTCTCGACGTTGATTCAGAGTTATCTGTTTATTCCACATCCACACAAGGATGTATATCTGGTCTACCTTGTAAACGAGTTCGCAGGCAAATCCGCTATTATTTTCACACGGACTGTTAATGAAACTCAACGTATTGCCATCCTTCTAAGAACCCTTGGGTTCGGAGCCATTCCGTTGCATGGCCAGCTTTCGCAATCAGCTCGTTTGGGAGCACTCAACAAATTCCGAGCTGGATCTAGAGAAATTCTTGTTGCGACTGATGTAGCAGCACGTGGTTTAGATATTCCCTCGGTGGATGTCGTCCTGAATTATGATTTGCCGCCAGACAGCAAAACCTATATACACAGAGTCGGGCGAACAGCAAGAGCAGGAAAATCTGGACATGCCATCAGTCTAGTAACACAGTACGATGTCGAAATCTGGCTGAGGATAGAAGCGGCACTGGGCGCGAAACAGAAGGAGTATGATACCGAAAAGGATGAAGTAATGGTATTCAAGGCGCGGGTGGAAGAGGCTCAACGTCATGCGAGAAATGAGATGAAAAATCTGCATGAGGATAGAGGGAATAAGGGCGCCGTACTGAAAGGTCGACGTCCAGCTAAGGGTGCTAAGAGGGGGCGAGATGGAATGGACAAGGAAGAGGGTTAAGCATGGATCTGTTTATTACCTTGTTCCTTCGTGGATCTTAATATACCCAAATACCACATTCCACACTCGAAATAGAGGAGTAGTTCCTCCATGTGTTATACAAACTTTTCTTTTCGTCTTCTTTGGAGTGTGTATATTCTATATAGTTTAATACTATATCCAAAAAGCGCGTGATAAGATATTCATTTCAGGAAGGTTCTTCGTCTTGTCCCCCGAAACTTGTTGCTCAAGGCCTCATTTGCGTCTAAGATACTCCGGTACTCGTATCAGCGTGAGACGGGATAGCTTCACGAAGTAGGGCGAACCTGAAATTACATTATCTTGTCACGAAAGCGGGCGGGGAATTGATCTGGGATAGCCTGCTGTGCCTCTTAGTGATGCTCGCATCATGGGTATCATCTACCGCCCAAGTCCTTCATTCAAGTTTACTGTCCAATACACCGCACTCTTTTACGAGGTCGAGGCAGAGTGTTTCAAGGCCTCTTCTTGTCCAATGGTAAAGCTATTGGGATACGGACAGAATAGTCAAATGGAGAAAATGTGGATATCACAGCAGCCAAAGTGGAGTTGTCCGGTGCTTACTTTCCCGATAAAGCATCTCAAGCGATACTTGAGTACAACAATAGGTAAATCTAACCTCATCACCCTCCTTTCTCAGCCTCATTGATAGTCAAGGCAAAGAGCCGCAATTGTGAGAGTTCATCGCCAAACACGAAAGCGTCCCTGTTACACATATGACACCTTGGTTTCCTCTCTTTTCAACACTTCTATATATTTGGCAGTTTCGGAAGCTGCCCGGAGGTTTCATTGGCCTTCTAATGATTGCAAGTGACATCTTTGCTATCTTGAAAAACTTCATTGTTAATAGTTACATCTACGACCAAAATACTCAGACTACTTGTGATTTCGAATATGTCCTGGTGGCAGATTTTGGAGACTCTGCGCCTTCGGTTCGCCTCGCACCAGTGGCCTTATGGTCGATAAGCTTTTTGGCTCTGAGAGCGCTAGAATCCGTGGGCCGTGGAGGTACACAGGGCGTTTATAGCAAAGTCAACTACAACTTCAACACTAATTCGACGACATTCTCGCCTACGAAAGATGACTTACTGGGGAAGTGGAACTGTGCGGAGAGCACCAATGTCACATTTACCCCCGATGATATCTTGAACCGAACAATAATCGAATCAGCCATTGTCCGACAAGGCCTCCACTATCCTCGAGTCTGGGTTAGCTCCGAATCTGTACTTCCCAATAGCACGGTCACCGATGTTTTGTACTGGAGTGCTGACCAGGGAAACAACAACACTAGCCCAGTCTGGCAGATGAATGCAACAGTGGGCGTCAACCTCTTGCAATCTCTTTCCGCCACCAACTTCCACTGCTCATATACGCCGATCAGAACACAATGGAAAGCGCCTATCATGCCATTGCAGAAGACTTTGGTTGATTGGAAAGATCTGATGCTAGGATATATTAAGGGTTTTACCATTCTGGACGCAAAACCCAATCTCGAACTCATACTCAATTCCATGACGATGGTTGCAGCCAGTCATAACACGATCCAATACGCAAAGGATCTCAGTCTACCGAATAAGTCTTACGGCTGCAAAGCAACGGGCCCTGAGATTAAATCTCCGGTCTTTGTTGTTCTGTTGATTTTGGTGGTGCTCATAATTGGCCTCTTAGTCATCGACTTATACAACTTGGTTATGAACTACTTTAGCAAGAGTCGAAACATTATTGACGAGATGCCTTTTGATATTGTGGAGTGGCAGTTAACTGCTATGCATCTTCTTACTGGTGAGGGGAGGCTGAAGTATAGAGGTGTTCAGGAGTATGAGTATCTTCATGATAAGGATACGGCGAAATACATGGCCAGAAAGATGAAACAGGTATGTTCCTAGTACTTTCTATTGGAGGTCTTTCTGGACATACTAACCCAAGCCCACTTCCATTAGACCGGGATATCTAGTTACGAAGCACTGAATACCAGTGAAGTTTCTACCGAGATGAAGATCAATCCAAAATCAACGGGACCGGTGGTATCTGTTGTGAGTGTTTAGGAACTAGAAAAACGTCTAATGTTTTCCAGAAAGGTCGAGATGGTTAGAAGGTTCGAGAAAAACAAAGTTTGACTTTCTCGCTTATAGGGAGAGGAGTCGCACGTTACATAAGGAGCCGGCGCCGAGAACCAAGAACGAAAGGCATTTCAGGCGCCAATCTCAAGAAGCCAAGTCTTTCAGAGTTTTATGGATGGTATTACTTATCGGTTAGGGATAACATACATGTGTCCCTGTAGCATAGTGCGAATATATTGTCGTTTGCGACCACGTGACTCACGCGTTTTAATATTTCCCCTTTTCGTAAGGAGATTATCCTAGGGGTTTCTTGCGCTTCTTAAGACTAAATCCGGGCGGACGAAAAAAGCTGCAAATGTCACTTGCTGCACAGAAAGGAACGCATTGACATGTACTATGGCTTTTTCAAGCATTCGAATCCCGGCTTGCGCCTTTAAATTTCCTCGTTCCAATCGTCTACTTTCAAAACAACACGCTTCTTGTTTAACAAAAAAACCTCAGTCTTTCTTGTTATAACCACTGTAGCCCTCGATTCCAAAATCCACTTTTCCACTGTTACATCCGCCCTCCAACACCACCCTCCTGAAATCCCTCTGTGTCCTGACGCTTGTTGTAACCACCGCGACCCTCTGTGCCGCTTTCTCCCTCTACTCTGTTATAGCCGCTACGGCCATCTGTGCCAATGACTTGACGTTCTCCCTCTGCAGCACCAACGACCGAAGTTGAGGCTAAGATTAAAGGTAAAATTATTAGTTCCATACGAACAGAGGAGAAAGATGTCATAGAGCGGGAATCTGATTGGTATGGACTTACTCAAGATTGGCATAGCGATTGACATAGTCGCGAATGCGATGGCGAGAATGAATGAGGACTTCATGATGGGAAGACGAATGGGTTTAGATTAAGCGAAGAGAATTTGAAGAATAGTCTGTGGAGTAAAGTTGTGGGGCAGTGCTGCACGATTTCACAGATTGGTGAGGAGGATGTGCGTATATATACATATTTTTCTGTATTTTGGTCGCCTTTTCTGCGACCTCCCCCCTCAATCTCATGTGTAACGTTGTGACCGTTCGCTCGTTTACCTGGATAAGCCCTCGCCGCAGCCTTGATAGCCACCAACAAGCGAACTTGAATATGAGCATACTTATTGGTTAGAAAAAGACAAGTCACAATCCCACATCACAGTCATGGCGTAAATACATGACCATTGAGCAGCCAGACACAAGCATTAATTGGATGGTTCTCATAGTAATACCGTTAATACCTGATGAATTGATTGCTGAGTTAACTTGGAATTTGCTTGGAGTCTATAAAGCATAATTAGAAGGGACGAAGAAACAATCTTGTGATAATTTACCGTGTGTTTTTGTGGGCGTCGAGATTTTCGCTTCAAGAGATAGAATAGATAAAAGTGAGAGGAGCTACAGTCGAAAGAACTGAAAGACTGTATTGGCTAATGGTTACAGCACTATATGGTTTTGCTTTGTAAATGATAATGCTTCTAGCGCTGAATGTCCTGGGGGGAGGCAAGTGTTCGCAAAACAATGACCACCATGAGAAATGGGCAGAAAGTGAAGTCTTCTTATTGGCCAACGGTGTGATGAGTCTTGCGCCCTTCAGGCAATATGGCTGAATATTCTACATCTTGGCTACCTACAATTCTGCATCAGGAAGTATGCGACCCGTACAACGCTCGTTTCACATAATCGGAGTATTAATTACTACTTGGTAGCTTGTGACCTTTGCCTGCCACCTCTCACCAGGGCTTACTATCAATCAACAGTTGACGTTGCCTACCTACAGGTTAAGTAGACACTAGATGTCTTGGGAGAACCAGGGTTCTCAATCTACCTTAAGCATCGATCAAGCGCTATTGCCAAGTTCACGAGGATAGTATTCTTTCCCTTTCAGATTCTCTGATGCCTTCGTCTTTTATTGATTCTCATGGCAAATTACATAATCTAAATAATTGAGGAAGATTAGGAGGGCATTACAGCAAAACAGAATACTTTACAGGGTTACACGACAAGCCGACGAAGATGATGAAGAAGGGAAACAGAGGGTCTTGCAGGAACTTAATTATAAAGAAGTGGAAAAACTGGGCAATGGTATACTCTACACTTGAGAAGAGCTTTGGGGGGGCGGGGGTTCCGAACCCATTGTGGTTGAAATTTGATGTAAAACATGGTACTTTATTCTTACCTTAGCTCGATAAAGAGGCCGTAGGGGCCCTTTTGACGTACTGGGTCGAAGATATAAACTATCGAGATGGTTTTAGAGGGAACTTCTGCGAGGGAAAAAAATAACAAATTTGTGAGTTTGGGAGAGCTTATAAGTATATTTCTGAAAAGCATATGTAGCTGTATGTTTTTGCTTGATGTTTTTGGTATGGTAAAGTATCCTCCGCGGCCTTCGAATTTCCAAATGCTCCCGTTCTCATCAAAATCCTGGTTCCATTGTGATAGTGCATCCTTGAAAGATCGGTGCCATCCTAACTTCCGCGCCATCGTCATCACTTCACATCGCTAGGTGGGAAGGAAAACCACTCCAGGATCCAATAGGTTCCAGACCGCCTGCGAAATGCAACAAAATGAATAACTTCATCCTTCATGGCCTAGCTGCGACAAACCGTCCGCTCCCTCTCCTCCCCACACACGATATCGTGAATTCACTCCCGACTTCTTCAGTTTCCTTCGTACTCCTCCCATTGTCTTCTAATATTATAAGCCATAAGCAACCATCGTAGAGGCATATAGAGAAAGATGTACGACCAGCAAAAAATGATGACTGTAATTGATAGCGCAAACATTGTAAGTTGTTGCGGTGTCTGCCATCTCAATTCTAGTGTGATACCGGAAGGGTTTCTTTCGCGGCGCTGGGCTTCCAGATCGACAGCCGAGACGAGCGACAGCGTGCGCAATGGGATTATATCGCTACGATCCGCTGGGAAACCGGAAAGTTCCTCTGGTGATGAATTAGGAGTAACGTCATGGCTTTTTTCGGATGCCATTTTGGAAGATTTGGTTAACGATATCGGATGGGCTTCAAATCGCTCGCTCTGTGCGGGTGCGCGATAGTTCAAGTGCGCACGTGAGTATTGGCGGAGGCCGTAGGAAGAAATCTTTGAATGATTTAGCTGTTGATTGAAGTCGAGATCACTTAGGGGAGGTGTTCAGATTTAAGTGCTCTGCTTTTCTTAGCTTGATATCTAAAACGTCTAGTCTCATCGTCAACTATTACCATGATTCGTCATGATATCCGTGCTAAAAGGGTTAGCGAGATTTTAGTCGCATCGCGGATGCCAACGTGGGGAAGCTTTTGTTTCAACACCATTTACGTGAAAAATTGATCAACTCCAAATTTGAGTGGGAAATTAAGGATTGATTCTACTCCGAAGAAACATATTTGGTGACATAAGGAAAATGTTGTCTTGTTTCCCAACTCCTTGCAAGTCCACTCCCTGGTGAATCGAGATACAATTGCCCGAATATGTCAAAAATCCTTCTTTCGCATTCGCGCAAAGATGCCCCCCTTTTTGAAATCAGAACCCCACCATAAGCGGCTACTTGTATCTCCTACCTCGCATCTCACCCATCTTGCTACTCTCCCCAACCTTTCTTCCATTCCAACCAACAATACCAGGATCCCTCAACCAACTCTCGAGCTCCTCCTCCATCTCTCTGAGAGTTTCAATAAGATATCCATCCCAGGGAGAAATACCCGAATCCAAATCCTCCATATCCTTGGTGTTCACAACTTCTCTTTCCTTTCCCTTTCCCTTGTCCTTTTCCTTCTCCTTTTCCTTTTCCTTTCCCTTTCCATTTCCATTTTCCTTTCGCTTTCCCTTGTTCATTGATGGCCAGATACGTTCAACTGCTTCTGAAGCGTCGTAGTTGTGCCAAGAAGGTCGCTCATTGGTGAGTTTCTTCTCTTTGCCTTCTTGCGTTTTGTCTGCGACTTGTTGGAGGACTGCCATTTTTTGTTTGTTTTTGGATCCATCGCAGCAGTGCCAGGAAGGTATCGTGACGGTAGAAGTACTATCTTGGCTTCCTTCGCTCCCGGTCTTTTGCTTCTTGGCTGGCGGAGTGAAAATTTGGTTTGACAACTCGGTGGAGATTTCGTTTCCCATTTTGTCCTGTGCTTGAGATTTGTCTGCTTGAAACTGCATAGGTGTGTTTGAGAGAGAGTCTGAAGAGAAGGGGGATTGAATAATTTGATAGATATATAATTTTCAATTTGTGGGAGATTTAAGTAGTAGTCTTTTACTAAATTAGATAGGCTAGATAAGATAGCTTCATTTTCGTCTAAGAAATTAACCATGACATATGTACCAGACTAAGCTCCGAGAACGAGTACTAGAATTAGACCTGTGCTAATTATGAAGTTAGTGTGTACTAATTCTCAAATTTGGTATGATCAAATGATCACACTTCGTTTGCATGGTGTTGTGAGTACTCGTAAGTTTTAGAAAATGAAAGAAATTGCACTGTGAGTAATTAAGTACGGTGCAAGCGTTTTAAAATAACGCCCTTTTGTGAAGACCTGTCACCCTAAGCGACAAGACCCATTAGTTTTCTTGTTCTAGGACATTTAGCATGGAAAACTCTTCTTCTCATTGAATTGTTATTGAGGACGTGAGTGCAAAGATCGGTGGAAAATATTCGTTATTATCTACTTATCGAGTAATTGTATCTGTTTCAACTAGCCATTACTCCGCCATCTCATCTTATTCCGTTTACGCCCCTCAGCGTACTTTCTGTATTATTGTAGAGACCTTTTCCGTGATTCTAGGTGTGATCCTACCTAGCGTCAATTGCTGTGTTTTACTTACACAAACCCCACATTCTATCTTTGAGGAAGGCACGCCTCGGCCACTGCTTAGAAACCAAAAACCCATCTTTGGGAAGATTTTTGCTGATGTACTGTTTGTTGTTTTAAGTAAGTGTATTTGCCCTCATATTTCTTCTAAAAGGAAAGCAGTATACGTAGAAGGAGTGATTCAGACTCAATGATCCAGTGCTTTACTGAATAAAATCAATTGCACATGAGAAAATTTAAGATTGTTAACTTTGATTCTATTTGGCAACCCAGATTATATGGCCAGATTATTTGACAGATTATTTATATAAGCGCGGATTTCGTACAAAAAATAAACTATAGATTATTTGTATGGATTTTGTACCGGAATTTACTTTGCCCGAGTTCCGACAGCGCGTAATTCACCCCCCTATTCTAAGCGGATATTCAACCCTCTATTCTAAGCGGATATACGAGCTATTATTAGGATATACTAATTTTTGTTATAATAATACCACGTTGCCACTACCGCTAGCTATTACAATAGCGGCAAGGGGGTTAGAATATAGCGATTCTCTCTTCTTACCGTTAATATATTATACTCTAAGTACAGCTGCTACGATAGTAATACGTTCTCTTTCCTCCTTAAATGCGTTGTCCGAATCGAAATCCAGATAATCAGGATCTATTATAATAGCAAGCGAAGTAGTATTTGTGGTTGTAGGCGTTGTGTTACAAGTGGGGTTGAATATTAGCAAAGGGCGTAAAAGGGCTCGATATATACCGTCTATATAAAAGTGAATTAATTTGTCAAATAACCTCGTAAAAGTCGATAATTTATTTTGGTGGAGCTAGCTTATTTTTTATCGAAAAAAAAGTAAATAATCTGAAAGTGTTTGGCAAATCGTACTTTTCAATAGATTATTTTTAAAAGTGATATAATCTAGTCAAATAATCTGTTGCCAAACAGGGCCAAAAGTTTATTTTTCTCCCTCGAGACCAGCTCTCCCTACACTTTCTACTAACAGTATTGTAACCTATGGAAAAAGAAGTATGTTTCGCCATCCCATTCAATAATTTTGAACAGAAAAACCACTCTCAACCCGCTGGGATTCGTGTTAATAGACCACCTCATCGTCTCGATTTGGGTTAGTGCGATGGCGAGGATGATGAGAATTAAAGTTAAAAATCGGAATATGTACAGGAGTCCTGGGGCCAGCCCGTTCGTCATTCTATCAACGATTTACCTGTTAATTGCTTTCTATGAACCAGTGACAGGTCTATATCGGCACGTACCTTAATAACAGATTCACGTTCATGAAGATCGTGATGAGTACCGTCAAAAGTAATGTGGATCTCTTCCAGTGTCAATCGCTTGGTTTCCGGAATTAGAAAGTAAACATACGCTGCGAGGCAAATGTTTACTGTGAAAAAAAAGTAGAAAGTCTTGCTACAGACAGCGGGTCAGAAAAGCCCCGAACGGTAGGTGGAGAGCCGTATACTAACAAACCGGAATTCTTCAAGAAGGTAGGGAAAAATTGCTGGAAAATAGCGTTGGCCACATTCTGCATCTGACTGCTCATACCAACTGCTTGAGCCCGTACACTCATACTAAATACCTCCGCTGTCCAGATCCAAGTCGTGGCACCCCAGCTCGGTTTGTAGAAAAATATAAAGAGAAAAAGCAAGAAGACGATGGATATCCCTACATTTTCGGACTTCGAGCCATCTGCAAGAGTAGGTGTTTGCGAAGAGACGAGTGCAACTCCCAGCATGCAGATGGCCATCCCCAGCGTACCACATATCAACAGTACCTTCCTGCCAAATCTGTCAACCGTCCACGTCGCGTTAAGGGTAAATATTATTCCAAAAGTGGCATTGAGTGCATTTATCAAGGCGATTTGGTCAGAGCTCTTAAAGACTTTCTTGTAGACAGCTGTGGAATATGTGTTCAAGGTCCCTTGACCTGTAAGTTGCTGTCCAATGTTGAGAATGAAGGCTAGTATAAGTCTTTTCCGAATCGATCGATCTTTCCAGAGTGCTGAGTAGGAAGTGGAGTTGGAAGCTTCAAATTGAAGTGTGTCATAGATGAGGTGGATTTCGACTTCGACTTCGGTGGCTGTTGATCGCACACGGAGGAGGGAAGATCGAGCATAAGATATTGGGTAGTCGTGCTGGATATACCAGCGAGGTGACTCGGGAATAAATGGCAGGAGGCATATGAGGGTAATCGGAACCAGCATTTGGCATGCGACAACTATCTGAGAAGTGTCAGAGTTATAGTCAATCAGAAAGAGCAGATATTCTACCTTCCAATCCCATTCTCCAAGCGATTCTATATGCAAAGAACAGATGTAGTTGATCCAATAAGCGATAAATGAGCCGACCGAATAGAACATTTGCCAAAACGACATTATTTTGCCTCGAATATTGGCTGGCGCCATCTCACCGATATAGACTGGACCAGATGCTTTCGGATACGTCAGCCACACTTCAAAAGACTAGCAAGTTCCCAGATACTTAATGCAATTCCTTGACCTATGCCGATCATGGCTCTTCCAGCAATGAAACATCCCAACTTTCCCCGAGAGGAGAATGTTTGCAGAACGGTAGCAACGATGGTTAAGAAACAACCGATACCCATACCCCATCTGCGACCAAAGTAGTCGGATAATGGACCACCTAAGAAAAAGCTATTTTTTATTAGTTTCACGGCGAAGGGCTGGATTGTTGAAAATCGCAATTGAGGGTTGAACCGACCCTGCAGTGATAGCGCCGACTGTGTAAGATGTATTGACAGCACCAGTCAACTGAGGGTTCTAAATCTTTCTTATTAGTCCACTAGAATATTCGTGGAAGATGACAGCTTCCAATCATGAAAAACACCCTCAGATAGTCGAAAGCAATATCCCAAATATTTGTAAGACTCTGCGAATTGAATTTCGAAGGCTTC
Source organism: Hymenoscyphus albidus (assembly GCA_911693285.1). Classification (NCBI taxonomy): domain Eukaryota; kingdom Fungi; phylum Ascomycota; class Leotiomycetes; order Helotiales; family Helotiaceae; genus Hymenoscyphus; species Hymenoscyphus albidus. The sequence continues at coordinate 177,667 of CAJVRM010000041.1, read as the reverse complement.
CAAAACTCGCGAGACAATTCTTTCGATGGATTGAAGTCAGTTTTCATAAAGAAGAGAGACATACAGGATTGTCAAAGTAAGCGACCCAATGCTTTGATCCTTGAACGGAGTTGAAAACAGAAGCGTCATATCCGTACAGAACCATACATGATGCAGCGACGAGAGAAATGTACCTATTCTATTATTAGTAACACAATGGTTTCTTGAATTGTTTCGGAGATTGGGAGTTTACCAATTGTATGCTCTTGTTTTGTCCATCATTTTGAGATTTGTTGAACTCTTTTCTTTCGTAAATCTTAGAGAAACACTGCCTCACCATCGGTCATAGAGTCACAGCTTCCAAGAATCAGAAAATACCTCAAATTGAGCCGTTAAGTGGGATATCAGCTTCCTTAACAATTTAACTGCACGTTGGTCTGCAATGCCACTTCAACACTGTACATGAGTGGCAATGCAAAAGCTGTAGCTGGGATATGATGGTCATAACAGGGCGAAGACCAATTGGAAAGAACAACCACAATTCTGTACGCCTTTCCATTCTATCGGTATTGTCTGCCCTAAATCGTGCCTCGATCTGGAGATTGGTGGATATTCTGGGCCCCGTTGCTCGGTTAGCAGGAGATTCCAAGTAAAGCACGCAGAAGTTCCAACGCGCGTCAAAATAAAACGTCAATCGAAGCAGCTCCTTAAAGCATTCAAAAAGTCTTGCTTTTACGGAGTTTTTACAGGGACGGAAGAATTCGGGAGGCTTCCGGTGGTGCTTGTCAAATGCAGGATTTCAAGCCTCCGATAATTATTGATGCACCTTGCCGAGTATCGCTCGTTTTCTCTCGACGCCACTTCCAATGCAAGTCACACAACGTCAGAATTTTGTTTCAGTTATGGAGAAAAGACGCATAGATTGATGATTGACAGGCAATATGAGAAGGCGGCTACTGATTCCTCTCGGACAACTGCGTAGCAAAGGTTTGCAATTGTTCAGCCCTTGTATCCTGTATTTTCTCCCTCAAAAATGGGCCACTACCTTATGTTTTATTTTGTATTTTGCTGGCTAGCTTCAAACGCTTATAATTCGACCACATATGGACCAATCAGAAGGCTCCATTTTGTGGGATAATTGAAGGATAAGTGCTCTCGGCCTCGCGTCCCTGAAGGGGAGCAGTAAAACTATCTAGAAATAGGCACATAGCCCATGCGTAAGTACAACACTCAGTAGTAAAATAGGCACATAGCCAAACAAACCAAACCCATTCTGAAGCATGGCGAGCAATTCGCGAGGGGCAAGTGGGTGGGAAAAAGAGCTCGAATAGTGTGACTGACGATAATGTTGTAGTGTTGATGATCGAGGAGCTCCTGTACGAGGGGGAATATAATATACCCCCCGCACTTCCTCATTCACTATAAACCTCTGCTTATAAATCGTAGCCTTAATACTGCATCTGACGCCGTAATTCTTTATACAGGTTTCTCCTGCTTCTCCGCACATGTGAAGTGTCAAAGGTATGCGAGTGATGGTAAGAAGTTTCTCACAAGGCCAAGGATTGACGACATACCAGATATCAGATTTGCGGCCCACATGACAGACACATTTCCTAATCATAATATGCAACTCTTTGGGTAGGTAAGTGAATTTTAGAAACAAATTAGTGGTTGTGCATGCAAAATGTTCCTTCTAGGAGACTGAATCTAGACAACTTCTGTTCAACCCTAAAGAAGTTTGTTAGTCATTTGTTGTTAATACCATTACAGGTAAAAGTTCGCTTATGCAGACGCAGACATCGTCATTAACAATGAACTCTCAAAGGGAGAAGGTGGTTGTGGTGGTTGTATAGGTGTGGTCATAGTCGTAAACTAATTTCTATTTTACATAGTTAGAGATCAGATATTCAAGTCTGAAAATAAAGTTGCGGGTAATTGAACATTTATCGTTATAACTTCTCTATAATGTTTTAAGGTCCAAGTACTATCTATGTACGACGGGACAGGACGGGAGTAAGAGAGGTAGGCATTACTCTGTACAGTAAGACTACACACACACCTAAGTTACTAAAAATATTATCCTAAAGAGCTTATACAGCTAAATCAATTATACGAATATTCTAGAATAATTAAGACTTTTTATTCCTTATTAATCTAGGTGGACTGGACAATAGATTTACTTGTACTAGACTTTCAGTAATAAGGACTATTGATAGCGTGTATAGAGCAATGACAAGGGTTCTTACCTATCAGATACCAGTCACCTGATCTACCCTATTGGTCCGACAAGGTTGCCGTAGCATGCCTCCGACCGCATCTTCACCAATCAGAAATCAATCGCAACCTAATCCAGGCTCCAGTGCTACACAAAGATGCCCAGTTGCAAATAAAAGGCTACAAAAGTACAGTCGCCGGAGGTCTGTTCATGTTTGCCTAGCATGGTTGATTCTGGTTCTCTCAATCATCATGACCAAGAAGAAAATCAGTCTGGCAGTGGCCAGCAGATCGACGGTCACTTACAGGACGCTCTCACGAAAGAAGACTACTTTGACAAACTATATGCCTTGAATGACGATTCGGAAGAGGAGGAAATCTCAACAGGCATAAGGGACTTTATCCAGAAGTGTACCAAATCAGTAATGACTACCTCTGAACCTCCACTATCATTGCCAACGGAAGAACGAAGAATTCCACCAGAGTTTCCGACAAAGAAAGTACCTGGGATCCATCGGACACGATCTGCTCCAGCTTCTGGTACTAGTGTGGTAAAAGAAACACCATTGCCACGAAAGCATTCATTACTGCGGTACGACATTTCTACCCCTCCATCAGCAAATACTTCTTTCGAAAGTAAGCAGCCAACTCAGAACCCTGTTTTTCAAGAACGGCCAGCGGGTGCAGGGAGCGAAAGAAGAACTGTATCAGATCCTCTGTTCTTAAAAAATAGCGAAGGAATCGACAACATGCTTCGAAAGAACCAGAAACGAAAGCGTGAGTCAGAAATCAAACTCGTTCCAGAAAAGAATCGAATTTTCAACAAACTCACTTTCTTCTATATGCCCAATAACGATATAGCCAAGATTCGAAAAGTTCGAATACAAAAGGCACAAACCTATGGGGCTCAATGGGCACAAGTTTATGGCAACCACATTACCCACATGATCGTTGACAAGGGGATCACGTACCAAAGTTTGATGGATCATTTGAAAGCAAAATATGACGAAGATAAACTTCCAGATCGGTTGATTTTGGTCAATGAGAATTACCCGGTTGATTGTATTCACTTTCGTACTCTCTTGAATCCAAATCAAAAGCAGTATGAACTCCAAGGAATGAATACCACTTCTCAGAGCCAGGCACCAGTTGTGGGACCAGGGAGAAACGATGGAAAGCAAGAAAAACAACGGGAGCATACACCACCCAGGGACGAGTACAGCGACGAAGAAGAGTCCCACCCGGGCGTTGCTTCAGGCGCCTCTGGGAATCCCAACGAAGACCGCACAGATTCTTCACCTCCTCGAGAGGTCCCGAAGAACCTTGAAACCAACGATGAATTCGATAAAATTATCGAGGTGGCTCACAACACCAGATTTCTGCCTCTCGACGACTCCGATTCCGATACTCATACAACTCGCGACAATGCCTCGGAAGATGACGCCGATTCAGAGAGAGACCGTTCCCCAATCCGCAAACCTGTCAAAAGGCAACTTAGAAGCGGCTCCAAACCAACATTCAACCAAGCAAATTTTGCTTGTATGAAAGCAGGAACAGACTCCGAGTCAGGCCCCAATCCCAACGACGCTACCATCAAAGCCTTCCAAGAACTCGCCGCCTTCTATGAACGCACCAAGCAAAGTTGGCGGAACATGGCTTATCGAAAAGGCGTGAGTGCACTCCGTCGGCAGACTAGGCGTATAAAAAGCTACGATGAAGCCATTCAGATTCCCGGCATTGGAGATTCCCTCGCCACTAAAGTAGTCGAGATGTACCGACGCGGAAAACTCGAAAAACTGGAATACGCACGTTTGGAACCTCGTGATCTGATTCTCCAAAAGTTCACAAAAATCTATGGCGTGGGTATCAATATAGCTGAGAAATGGTATGATGCAGGCCATAGATCCCTCGCTGACCTCGTCGCAAATGTCAAATTGACTGAGAATCAACAAATCGGCATAGACCATTATGACGATTTCAACACCCGTATTCCACGTGCAGAAATGGACTCGCTAGCATCAATCGTCAAAGACGCTGCCTCGGAACTGGACCCAGAAATCGAGGTGACAGTTGGAGGCTCGTATCGTCGAGGAGCTCTCACATCAGGAGACATAGACTTCATGATCACCAAGCCCAACACAACGCATACCTCGCAACTCCTGCTTTTCCTCAAAGAGTTAGTCGAGCACCTTATCGAAATCGGGTTTCTCGTCGCTGCCCTCGCAGTCCCTTCTGGTAGACGCGATGATTCGGGCTCGAAATGGCATGGTGCCTGTGTCCATCCCGTGACGGCCGAAATTCCAACCCCTATATGGCGAAGAATCGATCTTCTCCTGGTTCCGGCTAGCGAATGGGGTGCAGCACTTATATATTTCACTGGAGATGACATTTTCAATCGAAGTCTGAGGTTGAAGGCTAGTACCATGTCGATGCGTCTCAATCAACGAGGACTTTATAAGGATGTCATGCGGGGACCAGGCCGTGTGAAGGTTACAGAGGGATCATTAGTGGAGGGAAGGGATGAGAGGAAGATTTTCGAGGCGTTAGGTGTTGCTTGGAGAACTCCCGAGCAGAGAATAGTTGGTTAATAGTTGCTTGGGAGGATGTGGTAAGGACTGATGATCATATGAAGGACATGTGGATTGGGATATGCATTATGAAACGGGTCATGAAAGTCATGGGGATTCAAAAGTTATGAGGATGGGAAAAGCAATTTTTGACTCGACTTGGTTTATCGATCGCGAAGGAGTTGTATAGTAATTAGGGTAGTATGGGATAGGATATCTGCGGTGTTATTTCATAGCGACAGGGTCCACGCGAAATTCATGGCTGAATCATAAACTATATTTCATCCATCCCAAAGATGAAAACATGCAGAGTTGATTCGAAGTAGCCTCCACGAACATATAATGTATTTCTCTTCTTCTAAGTGGCTAGGAATACTGCGACAATCACACATCCCGTCATCCTACTCCCCAGCTCATTTTGAATCATCTAATTGGTTGATCTTTCTTCGGATTCTTCGATTCTTCCAAAAAATGTCGTAAAGAGTCACATCCATGAGGCTGTTTACCGTTTCTTCTCCCGCCTATCGTAAGCTTAATAATGCACCTTTCCACCCTCCCGCAAGGTATTCAGATAATCAACACTCAACACACTTAAATGACATGTAAAGTAAACTCCAAAAATTCAAAAGTCACCCAAGAAAGAGAGTACACCAATTCCCTCTAAAAACTCATATATATCTTGGCCCTGACCTACCCATCACCACCCTCGTAGAATACTCTATAAAAGAAGAGCTTTCCCACCAAAATACGATACACACAAAAGATGGCAATCTTTGAAACTTTCAAGGATGCTTGTCTAGCAAGCAGAAACCAACGAGAAGCATGAGATATATACCACTACTTAAACCCGAGAGACGCAAATCTGAGTATGTGTTCTAGCTCTAGACTACTGGGAAAGTTTCGTTGAGTTTATTTTACAGTGTGTTTACTGTCGATTTTTGCTCTGTTGTCGAATCTGTTAGGACGTTCGTTGTATTGGTTATTTTGGTTGGATTGCTTTTATTTTTTTCTCTGTCCGTTTATTGAGAAGAACTTTAAGTTAACTGTAAGTAGTGGGAGTGTAAGATCTTTCGATACTTATGTATAAAGGGAGATCGTACGTGGGCAGTGTAGGAATCAAACGGAAAGACTGTTCAATTTGTAAGTAAGGTACAGGTGGACATTAAATACCCGTTGATGCTAGCTAGCTAGTACTAGTTTAGTACTAGTGCTAGTAGGAAGTGATAAAACCATCAAATGTTATGCGTCGTATAACAGGAAGCTGGTCTGAAATTGGGAATGGTCCTCCGATGCGCGAATTTGATTTCAGGACCTTCTTAAGCTTCGCCTAATTGAGAAAGGATTCCCATAGCTCAGTTTCAGTTTTGGCCGTTCTGGTGGAGCTGATTATTTCTTAAATAGAAGATAAAAGGCTTCCATGTCAAGACCTAGCGGCGAAGAGCATATGAAGAAAATATCATCAGGCCAAAACTTCAAACAGCGCACCCAATACCAGGTGATTCCACCGTCGTGCCACCCATAGCGACCCAACACTGACTCGATTCCCCATCTTTATGGTCCTCAGAATTCTCCGTGATATCCCATGTCGTCGTTTGTTTGATAACAATCCCATCCCCATCCCCCATCGAATTCCTCTCATAATTACTAATATCAGAGATCTCAGACCTCCGAATATGCGAACTAGAAAACACCTTTTCCGGTCTCACCACTCTCACCTCTCCCGCTTCCCCATCACCGCACCGAAACCCCGACAGCTGTAAGACACCATCCATCATCTCTCCTTCCAGACCCCCCTCCACTTCCCCAAGACCCTCACCCACCACATCCCAATCCTCAAAACTCTCCATCCTAATACCTCCCCTGGGGGGAACCTCCTCCCACTCCTCCCCCTCCCATACCCACTAAGATACCTCCCAATCCCACTGCCACTCCCCCTCCCCTTCTCCGAGCCTTCATTCCTCCGTTCTAGCTCTTTGATCGTTCCCGAGAGGCTGCCTGTGGACATACCCTGCAAAAAGGGTTTCAGGAAAGGGAAACTGGCCGCGAAGAGGGTGGTGTTGAGTTGGATCGTGGTGCTGAGGTAGATGTGGTAGGATGTGTATGTGTATGAGGGGGTTTGAGGAGGATGGGAGGGTCGGCTGTATGTGTTGAGGGTGTGGAGGCGCCAGGTGCTTAGGGGGATAATTCTTGGGTTGTTGGTGTTAGTGCTATGTTGGTGGGTGGATGATATGTATTGTTAGGGAGGGGAAACAAACAGGATTCGAACCCCGAAGAGGAATATTACGAGTAATTTCTTTCGTTTAGGCATTTTGAGGTGCCAGACTAGGTATACAGGCAAGAGGACAATGATGAAATCCGTGCTGATATCTAGAATCCCGATGGTGTTCCAGAATGTAAGCTGGGCCTGTTAGCGAAGTCCTCTACTCCCTGGTCTGAAGTATGTTTTCTCACACGATTGAAGCATGTTGAGGCTTTTAATATAGCCCATGGTCGAGGAAGAGAACATTGGAGCGCGGTTGCGAATTCGGCACTGATGGCTATCAAGATGATGAACACTTCCAGAATTAGATTGAAGGTTGCATATCGACCTCCTGGCGCTAGTTCGCCTAGATATAAAAGTGTGGATAGCTTTGCGAGGCACAGGGCTGGGATGTAGAGGAGTTCGGAGGAGTAGCCGAACTAAATGGTTTGCGGTATCAGTAATCGTCCATACTGAAAGAAACTCTTGAGACGTTGTCAAATCATTAACGTACCTTCTCGAATCTCTCAATCATCAATGAATCAAGCTTCTCTTGAGCTTGTCCCAGCCCGTTGGATACCATCAAAGATACCATAACAGTATACCCAATGGCAAAGATCTAAACCCAGAACATCAGACACACGGACCATCATTATAACCCTGAGGAATACCACCATACCATCGCAGCAAAAATCACACTATCATCACGAGTCCATCGCCGTAGCAAACTGAACTTCGACGCTACACGTGTAAACACACAGGCAATCATGACCACCATCCCAAACCATGCCGAGATATTAACGACAGGTCCTTGATTGTCGGTCGTAATGTTGACTCTTCGATCATATAACAACATAACTAACGATGGCATTTCAAAGAAAGGGTCGTTATCGTTCCCATGGGGTTGACTGAGTCATCGTCGTTACAAGAAAGATCTGAGAAGCGGAGGTATCTCCTTCCGTCGTCTTTCCTGGTGGGCCCGTGGGGTACTAAATGTCGATATCATAACGAGGATGACGATATCGACAATCCTCCATAAATAAAGAAAAAAACAATCATCAATGATCTATCTGATTCCAACCGTCCCCCAACAAGCCCAGTTATGCTTTGAACAAGCCCGAATACAGAGGGCATTGTATCAGTGAGACCCGAATAACTGTGGCTTTTGTGGGGGCTTGTCCTCGAATTTAGTAAAAAGGTTGTCATTGGCCTTTTGCCAGCCATATCACACCGCCGGTGCCATGGCATCGGGATGGAGTGATGGTGCGAGTATAATGGCGGGGTGGCTGAATGGCAAGGCATTACTGTGAAATAAGGAAAGCACATGGCATTCGATTTCAAGCCTTTGAATTTCTGTAAGTGAAGGGACGCAAGTGGCTAAGTTTCAAAGTGTGGTTCGTAGAGGAAGAAGAAACTTGGAAAAACAAATTTGGCTTGAAGATCTTTGGTTCGAGACTGGGGACAGGGAAGCCGTCGGGACCAAAATAGTTTGTAGAGATCTGATAGCATTGGTAGCGTGTTGGCAACGCAGGTCCTTTTTGCGAAGAGATATTGATGACAGGTACTTGGTGAAAAATAGTTGTAGGTGAGGAATCAGAAAATGGGGGTTCCCGTTCCGAAGATACATAGGTACTATGCAGGAGACACGTGCTTTGACAAACATGAGTATTCAAGTACAGTATTCCAAAAAATGAAGGCGAATTATTCGACATGTCAATTCTTGACGAAGATCAAAACTACAGTTATGGGTTCTCTCAATTGTCGCGAGGCGGAATCGCTTCCCCGGCAGCCTCCATCCCATCAAGACCAACCTGCGGGAGCGACCCGTGCCGTGTTTTCGGTATCCCAACCCGATATCAAGCACTTCAACGAATCAGCCATTTTGCGCAGCCGTCCAGGAGATAGTGTAACAATGCAGTAAAATGTGATCTTGAGCCTATCTTGACTGGTCTCCCTGACAGGTGGTACTTATCACGAACAACTTGGCGAACCGCGCAGTATCTGATTGGTAGGCTAAATCCCATGAACGATCTTCAAATATGCGCCTTCTATTTTTCCGTGAGACATCTGCCTATTTCCTTTTTTTCTACCCTCGCTTCATCTAGATTATTCTGCTTCGGCCTTGTATGAAATTTGTTCATCTGGAGACAAAGATACTGGCCGTTTCTCAGAATTTTCATTCTTCACCACCATAGCCGAGAAATCCGTGGATATGGAAGCAATCCCGATGGAAAAACAGGTCATCGAAAGTACCCGGCTTGAGGCTGGCCCTGGGGTGTTGGGCTCCCATGTACACAGCAGTTTGAACCGCGATGAGCAAGAAATGGCATTTTTCGGAAAGACGCAGCAATTGAAGGTTAATAACGCCAGAGAAGCTTACGGTGCATTTTCACTGATATATCTTAGCGAAATTTCGGATTCTTGTCCATCGCCGGGTTTGTTTGCAGTCTGCTCTCCACCTGGGAAGGGTTATTTGGGTATGTTTTCTTCTCGATTTCTTCTTGTGAGGTAATCTTACTGACGCTGGACGTAGCGTTGGGTCAATAGAATATTTTGTCAAGTAAGTAAAGAGATAAATATGTTGAAAATATTCAACATCGACATGCAACTCCCCCCATTCTCCACTTATGACATAGCACTCTGTACACCAACAGCCTCGGCTAAGTATCTACCAACCGAGACTCTACAATAACATCTTGCTGCACTATGTACAGGCATTTTCGCATGCAAAATATGTAACAAACCATGTAGAAAAAACAAAAATTCCACCAATCAAGCACCCAGAAGGGATTTAGGCTCATTATAACCAGCACAGCCACTTTTCTCTTTTTGGGGGGTTGAGTTGGTACATTGTTGGATCCTATCCTGAAGGGGATACGTACATACATGGGTCCTCACAAAAGTGGTGGAAAAGTGTCCAAAGTATATTTAAGTACATCCACCACCTTCCTCCCCTCCACGCAAAAATGAGCAAACTCATCCTCCTCCCCGCCGAGCCCTCAGACGCCGCAGAGATGCTAGCCATGCAAGCCGAAGCCTTTGGGGGCGCAAACCCTGATCCCTTTTGGGAACAGCTTTTTCCGGTTAAGGAGGAGAAGGAGAGGGCTGTGAAGAGGTTTTTGGAGGGGTGGTTGGGGGATGGGAAGGCGGATTATGTTAAGGTTGTGGATGGGGAGAGTGGTATGTTGGTTTGGTTTTGGTTTTTGTCATTTTTGGGGGGTAGGAGATGAAGAATAGGGAGATTTTGGGGAGGGGAGGGGTATGGGGGTATGGAGTTAAAGAGAAGATGGGATGAGGGATATAAGAGTCCTTGCTGCAGTTCTTCATCTAGCGATGGAGTTTCTCGGCTATTTGATATTGTACGACGTATACAACCCCCAGTTTCTAGTCAAAAGATTTTCGACTACCACACACAACCTCCTCATCAATATCCACAAACTCATGAAGCTCTCTTCAAAGAAGCACAACTAACACCCACCCAGGAAAAATAATCAGCACAGCAAAATGGACCATCTCCCCCCACCCGCAAACCGAATCCGAAATGCACTCTCAAATAACAATAGATTACCATCCAGAAGCCGACACAAACGAATGGTCCTCCCACGTCCTAACCTGGATCCGTCAACACCGCCTAACACGAACAAAAGGTGGTCCTTGTGCCGGTACATCCCTTCACATCCCTTTCCCATCCCCCTCTCCCTCCTTCAACTCCAACCCCCCCCTCACATCCCTCTGACAAAACACACCCCCAGCCCTCGAACTAATGGCCAGCCACCCCTTATACCAAAAGCGCGGTGCGGGAACGATGGCCGTCAAATGGGGGACGGATCGTGCGGACGCGTTGGGACTGGCGTGTGTGGTGGAGGCTACGGATGTGGGGAGGGCGTTGTATGAGAAGTGTGGGTTTGTGGAGAAGGCGGGGGGGAGGATTGTGGCCCCGGTGCCGGAGAGGTGGAGGGGGAGGCCGGTGTTGAGGTTTTGGTTTTATGAGAGGGAGGTTGGTGGGGAGAGGGAGGGGGAGAGGGATGGGGATGGGGGTGTAAAAGAAAGTCAATAAAACTTAATAGTATCCCTTACAAGAAACTAATCATCCCCCCAAACAACCCTCAAAAAATCCATATCACTATACTCTAAAAACCATCTACAACCAAAATACCAAACCAAGTCATCCACTCCACTTTAAACTCCATACCTCTCAACCCCAATAAACCTATCAATTTTTCCTCATTCCCCTTAGGCTTTTTAGAGGAAGTGGCAACGGGAAACGGGGGACATCCAAACCCAAAGCCCTCACGAACCCTTAATGAGCATGTGAAATCTTATCCAATACTCAGCAAGGGCTTGGGGTACTCTTACCGAGTATACACGTAGTATTATCATCGATATAAAGGAATGAGCCACGAAGCAGCGGCCAGCAGATGTCAATGGATTCTTGGAAGACTTTGGTTCGATTGGATGTTCCATGGAATCTATCTTAAGAAAGTACAGTAAGATTGCTTAATTAGATAGAGGCAGGGAGGGAACTTGCGTTATGGAGTTTGAAGTGATAGGAAAGATGCTTTGAAATGCCTAGTATGGGGGATGAGAATGTTGGGGTGATTGTAGGGTTTTGTTGGGGTGATGTGTATGAGGATGTGGTCTTATGTCCTTTACATTGCGGATGCGAAATACAACAATTTCACAACATACAAAACCAACCCCTTCTACCTACTTCCCAATTCTTTTCTAAGATTCCCCCACCCTACACCCCCCCACCGCACCACCGCACCTCAAACCCAAAAACCATCCTCCTCAACTCCTCATCCCCCGGATCCTCTTCAAACATAACCTTCTCCAACCTCTCCTCCAGCACCTTCTCAACACACAGACCCTTCTCCCTGACTAAATCAAAGAACGCCATATCCTTCTCATACAACCAGGGTCTGTAGGGAGTGAAGAATACCAAAGCCCTCGCGTCTTTACTTCTTGAGAGGGTATCGAGGATAGTCTGCACCAACTTTGCGTGTTCCGAGTGGTTGAAGAGGAGGTCCGCGAGGATGAGGAGGTCGAAGCCGGAGGAGGGTGTGGGGAGGTGGGCGAGTAGGGGTGTGGGTGAGGCGCCCCAGCAGTAGCCTTCTGCTACTATTTTTTTGGTGGTTGGGTCGGAGGAAGTGGAAGTTGCAATGTTGAGCTGTGCGGTGTCGATGTTGGCCCAGAGGTTGGAGATTAGATCTGGGTCCGGGTAGTCGGTTACTACTACTTTCTTTGCGCCGAGGAGGGTGCAGACGAGGCTGGGGAGACCTGCGCCGGCGCCGAGTTCGAGGACGGTTTTGGATGTGATGAGGTCCGGGTGGGTTTCGAGGTAGGTTGATATTAGGCGGCCTGCTTGCCACTAGGAGTAGAGTTAGTGGTTTGAGTTTGAAAGATAAACTAATGGAGATGGAATTCGAAGGATAATCCGAAGATAAACTATGGAACATAAAGTATGAGGATATCTTGTGATGAGAGGTAGATGATGAAATCGCAGTGTGATTATGAATGCTTGACAATTTCATCTTTTGTGGAATGAGAATTGTATTGGTTTGCCATAGCAAGTAATGAAGGATAAAGACACGGCAAAATAATTTAACCTCTTTTCGAGGCGTGCTGTTTGAAGACTAGGTTGATTGGAATATGAAAATATGGATTGCAGAAACATGGAAAAGAGAAGTTGAGAGTTTGAAAAGTTGTGATTTGTGACATAGATGTTCGGTTTGCTCATATTTGGTAGATGTAAAGAATTCATATCTTACTAGATGATGACCCCACAGCGGATTATGGCCCACAAGTCGTAATGACAGAACCCGACCAGAAAGAAGAGTATGCGTCTCAGTCGTAGGTTTTGGTGAAGGTGGATAGAAGCCCTCCGGATCGGCAAAGATATCGATACCCTCAGTATCCGACTCATCGTCTTTCCGATCATCTACCCTCACTTCTGTCATGTTGAGAAACCTCAGGACAAGGCGGAAAGAAAGGGGAGCAAATCACGTGGAGCGAGGGGTTTGGCGAAGGATGTCCACTTTCAAAAATTGTTCTAGAAATGGACGTTAGCGCATAGCCCTCAACTCGGATCGAATTAGAAGGGAATTCCAATTGGGATTCGCCGTCTTTCGTGGTATCTTGGTTGAAACGCGCTTGCGGTAGAATACCCAGGTATTTTTTTATACTGCCAGTATGGATCGTGGAACTCGGTATGACAAGACAAGAGACACCCCTACCTGGGTTTTCAGCGACGGGGCTGCAACTTGGATTTTGCTGATGGTTCTTGCCTCGGAGCGGTGACAACTTCCTTGCAGTGGTGGTATCCTGGAAGGTTGAGAGGCCTTGCAGTACTGTATTATTTTTGTAAGTTTTGATAGGATGGGATGAAAGCAGACGTGTGCGAAGCGATGGAAGATGCAAAGATCCAATTCTGGACCTGATCCGGATCCGGATCCGACGCTGCAACCGAGAGCCGATCAAGTGCATCTTCAGTGAACTCCTGCTTCTCCCAGGAGCTGGGGCCGACATTCACCTTCACCATATGTTCGTACCTAGGCGCGAGTATGACATCTTCTCATGACATTTGACAGAGCACGTCCCAGCCATATACACCTTTTTGAAACTTCTTCTGTCTTTGGATCTTGGAGGGACACTTTAAAGGCGACAAATACGATTGACACATGCGCACTCCAACAGCGCAAGAGCGTCTATTATATTCGCCCGTCTCAGCATAGTATCGGAGATATGAGTACGTAGGTATCATTGCTTGGGTGATACTCAGGCGTGCAGTGCAGCAGTGCTACACTTGCAGGTGGTGCGAACTGGGAGCCGACCTGCAGCCCAGTCTGCGAGCCCCACCTGAGCAAGTTGTCATTGGCCTCGGCTTGGGTGGCTTTTGGACATTGCAGCTGCAGATGCACAAAGATCAGGGTCTCCGTCACCAGCGAATATTTACTCGAGACTTGAGTACTCGGTATGGCAGTCAATATATGTAGGTACCTACTGTGAGTCGGAGACAGCAGAGTGTAACTACATTTCTGCAGCAAACAGCTTGGGCCCCCTCTCCCTCCTCAGGTACTCACGTTGCACCGACCCTCCACTATCCAGATTGCGGGGTGAATATTGACGATTGGATTGGGAAGGAGGCGGAAGCATTCACCTACCACCTACCACTTCCCACTTCTCACCACCTTCATACCTCTCCTCGCAGCTTCAGCCTTCACCACCTTACAATTCTACTACAGACAGTAGATCATAGAGATGCACCTCATAAATCACGTCCTAAATCACGTCCTCCCCCGGTATTGAATTTCGTCAGCGCATGGCCATTGACCGCAGCTTCAGAGTCAAGAGGTGCAGTGCAGGCTGAGAGGACCACCACTACCTACCAACACTACTCCCACTCCCCGTCCTGACTGTACCACTTACCTACCACCCACCACGACTAGCCTCCGTCCGTGGTACCTTGACACCTGGACCCCCTCCTCCGGCTCTTCGAAACTCTCTCTCCCGCCCTATCCACCCATCCCTCAAGGTTCCCGTTGCCGACCTACTTCTACAACTAGCCTCTAGGACCCCTCGAATTTGGGGAGTGAAGAAAATCTGCTCAAACCTGCTCATCCTGACCCAACGACTCTGACACCTCCAAACACAACACACATGGATCCCCAAGGATAGCATACCATCAATCCACCATCCAGAGCAAGATTGGCCCTAGGAAGAACGTCACCAACCCCAGTCCGAGTCTCAAGAGTCCCCTCACCCTTCCAGTGTAGCTGGTTGCGATCACCAATCCACCGGCTTGCCGCAGAGCTTGATGCGCCTGGCAGATCCGGAAGCACAGCGACGCTTATCTACAGATTGGCACAAGCACGGAGCACGTTTCGACAAGGTCCAAACGTGTGTTGAAGTCGCAAACTTTCCAGGCGCAACGAGGTTATTTCAACGACCCTCAAGTCTGCTGTCACCATAGCGGGTGCCACTTGTCCAACGTAGCAACCGCCAACCGACAATCTAAAGGGGCGAGTCCTAAACTGGCCCAAGATGCCTCTCATAAATGGAATGAAAATGGCCTGGTATGTTTCTTCCCTAGAATGTAGAGCACGTTGGCCAAGGTTGTCATGGGAGCCGCTGTCATTGTCAGCATCAAGAACCACCCCTCGGCTCCTCAATGGTCTTGGAAATCTTTGGTGACACCAACCAGCTAATCTGACCTTCACAGTGAGCCATGCATACGAGGCCATCGATCCACGAAATGTACTCACGCGAGCGAACGACTAATGGTTCCCGTACGAAAACCAGGCCGACCCCTTAGCCAATGCCCTCACCCGGGGGGACAAGCTTGTATGTGTGGGAGTGTAACAGCGGCTATTCCAAGAAAGCAGACATGCGGTTGTGGAGGAGAGAGTTCCATGGCCACAAACCCGGCGACGCCAGTGGTATCCCACACGAGCATATCAGAATTACCCTCGCCAACAAAATCCACTTTCAAAGTACAGAAGTTTACCAGACCACCACCGGGAAGTAGAAAGCAATCATATGATCCAGTGAACTTCGAAAGAATGGATATGAGTAGTGTCAATATTATCTCCTACAAACAACAAATCCCAAATATGCCACTGAGTATGTCTGCGCCAGGCGGATTTCCAATAGTTGGTCAGCCTCAAGTCTACGGATACCCGCCTCAATATGGAAACATACAGGCCCAGTTGAACCACGTTACTATGCAACCACTTCCAATGCCCTACAGCTCATCCCCGATAATGGGTATCAATGGATTTAGCAATGGATCTATACATGAAAAGGAAACTTATACAATCGAAAGTCCAATAAGCGCCCCAGTTATTTATAACAACGGAAACACAATTACGGTAACGAAGGCCGGCTCATGTTGTGCGCCACCACCGTCGCCTTTGACTCCTACCAATGGAAATCATATCAACAAAGTCCAGACCAACGGCAGGTCTTCGGTATCCTCAAACGGGGGTTCATGTTGCGCCCCGAAGCAGAAGACCCATCATCAAACGTCATCTACTGGCACAACTACATCAGAGCCAGAGGAGCTTCAAGTAAGCAGTTGCTGCTCTTCCAAGCCTACACAGGCGACGAAGCGGGAGACAACTTCTATTAATGGCACTCCGATCAACACAAACCCTCCAAGTCCAACCCACATTATGGCACAAGGTAATATGCCATTCACACAACCTTTCTATCCTCAATATCTACCAAATGATCCAACGGTATTTATATACCCACCGACGTATGGCTCATTTCAAAATCCGCTTCAACCATCTGCATGGAGAGAGAGCATGCGCACGAATAATTATTCGTCACATTCTCCGCTTCCAATGCCTGATACTACGGCTTATAATGGATCGCAGATTTCGGATGCCCCAGATACAGTTCATACATGCTGTTGTGGAGATTCCTGCGAATGTGTTGGTTGCGCAGCTCATCCTTATAATGATGCAAGTCAAAGCTATGTCCGTTCAGCCTATCAGTCCATGACTACCGATCATTCAGGAGGCGATCTGTATACAAATGGTCAATCCCACACAAACGGGGTTGAAAATGGGAACGGTAATAGTAAGATTTCGGAACCCGTAGCTTCACCTACTGCACATACCCCATCTAGTACGACATCAGGAAATGCAGAAGAGCAAAGTCTTTCTGCTTCGGATTTCTTCTTCGTTAATTATCCATTTTCGAGTGATGGATGTGGAGGAGATACCATGAATTGTCTTTGCGGTGATGATTGTGAGTGTTTAGGATGCACAATACATCGACAACCTATACCAGGAATGCCCTGTGGAGGCGAGGAAAATACCTGTCCATGTGGTGACAACTGCGAATGCATAGGATGCACAATACATCAAAGTATGCGGGCATCCGCGTGATGATTGACACGATGATATGAATATCTTCATGGGAGGCACATTTGAGCGTTTGGGAGTTCTTGGAGGCATCAATGGCACTTATTGGTCCCTTTTAGGTTGGGTCAGTTTGGGGTCAAAATGGAGGAAAGCGATCGATTTTGTTGGCAACTACTTGTAGACGGGCTCTTTTTCCTGGTGTCTATCTTTTTTGGGATTGGAAGAATGATACCCTGTGATTTCCTTTCTTGGGCCTAGAACTTGGGAGTGGTATCGAGAAGATGATTGGAAGTAGACATCTATGAAAGTAGATAGCCTATTGGATATAATGATTTATTTTTTGATGATGAAATATCTTCTCAAGTGAGTGGTCAGGGGAATTTTTGTAAGCATCTACAAGAGTGGCTATCGATAATCATACTTTTAGGATTCATCTAAACACTTTAATTGATGGGGGTTTTTACACTGCTTTCGAATACTGGTACGAGTACTGTACAGCTGCGCCATATCGTAATCCAGTTGGACTCGTCCCCTCTTAAAGTAGCTATACAAGGCTGGGAAAAAGCTGGGGTTATGTAGATCCTGGTGGTGCGGCGATGGGTATTTCCCGTTGCTGTATGTCATCCGGTAGATTGCAGGGTAATTGTTACCCGTAACCCGCTAAACATTTCAACCGGTAGGTGATTGATATGAAAATTGTGATGAGGGGAGGGAAGTAATGAGTACCCAGCTCAGGCAAGGTAGGTAGTGTTTATATTATTAGGGGCGGCGGAAAGTTCTTCACAACCATTGGTTCAAGCCACCCAACAATCCAGGGCCAGGCTCCCCACTTCCTTCCTCTTAACCCCAGCCCAGACCATATATTTCCCAACCCTCAGCAATGTCCAGGCCCCTCATCCGCACCCTCACAACCACAACACGACGCTCCAACTCCTCCCTACACAATGTCTCCCAATCACACTCCTCGGTTCTCCCACCGATTGAAAAACTCCTCTGGCGACACGGCGAGGATACCATGATCGAGGAGTTTCGACGACGAGCTTTTATCCCGGAAACGCCTGTTTTGATAACGAGTGAGGATCCTGCGAGGGGGGTTTGGGATGGTGTGGTGGGGGCGGGGAGGAAGTGGTTTGTGTCTGAGTCTGGTGGGGAGTCAAAGGTGGTTCTGGAGTACCTGGGCAGGTTTGGAGAAACGATATTACCTTATGAACTTGTTCTACCTGAGAATCTTGATGGGGATGTGAAGTGGGGGAAAGATGTTGAAGAGGAGAATATATCCAAGATCCTCGCGCTTGTCGCACAGAGAAAACCACAAACACAACATGAATCACCATTACTTAACGAAGCCATCTCCACCCTCTACAGCCAAACCACCCCCTCCCAAACCTTCCACCGCTTCCACGCGCCTCTCTCGCTCCTCCTCTATGCCTCCATCTTAACATCCACCTCCACCTCCACCTCCCAATCCTCTATCCCTCAACCTACATTACAAAACCTCTACATCGCCCAAGCCCAACTCCTCGACCTCCCCCCAGAGCTCCGCGCCGACCTCCCACTTCCCTCCCTCGTCCTCCACGCCGGCAAGGGCGATCTCTACGATGCGAATCTCTGGCTTGGTATCCCGCCTACCTACACGCCTTTGCATGCGGACCCGAATCCGAATTTGTTTGTGCAACTTGCGGGGCGGAAACGGGTGAGGCTTTTTCCTAAGGAGGTGGGGAGGGGGATGTTGGGGTTAGCTAGGGGGAATGGGGGTTTTGGGGGGATTGGGATTAGAGGTGAGGAGATGATGGAGGGTAAGGAGAGGAGGGTTTTGGATGGATTGGTTTGGGGGGGTGATGAGAGTGGAAAGGGACGAGAGGTGGTTGTAAGGGAGGGGGAGGGGTTGTTTGTTCCGAGGGGGTGGTGGCATTGTGTTGTTAGTGTGGGGGAGGGAGTTAATGGGAGTGTGAATTGGTGGTTTAGGTGAGGTTTTGGGTCTGGGTTGGGAGGATGTGATGGGATTTTGGGATGGGGATGTTGATACCTTAGTCTATGAGGTTTAAGTGATTTGTAGGAAAATGGGGAATGAGTAATTGGTGTTGTAGGGAGAGATATCCATAAGCCAGCTCTGGTGTCATTATCATGGCTAGTCACTTGTAGCTAGCTAGTAGCCCAGTACACTAAGTGGCCTCACCTGTCCCCGACCCATTTCATGCACACAAGAAGCGCAGTTAACTACATCACGCTTGAATCTTGAACCATTCACAAGTCCAGAAGTAAGAGCGCAACTAGAAAATAATATAAAAAAGTGAATTATAACTTCTACACACCTACACCACCAAACACAAGAGAGGAAAGAATATCTTAAAAGAAAAGTCTAAGTCTGATTCCGAGAACTATTACTCTATAATAGTCCAGGTAGATTAGTAAATAGAAGCATACTCCCTTAAGCTTACCAAATAAGTACAGTACAGTGTTAAGTAAAGTTTCCCACTCGTAAGTACATTAATATCATCCTCCCTCCCTACCATAAGAGTATATATAAATCATATCTGCAGTATACATAAAGATTCAATATAGCGCAGCACGCGCGCGCAACAGGACTCAAAAGAGCGGCTTACCTAGGTTCTTGAGCTCTGCACGTTCAGGTTTTTGGGGTTCTATATATGTACCCTTTGAGATTCATCGCTATCGCTGGTGTGACAGTTTTTGATTTAGTGAATAAGGGTTCGCTTAGCGAAGTTGCGGGTGTACCCTTCCGTAGATAGACAAATACCTAAGGAGTGCGAAGAGCGTCTCTCTTCCCTCCTTGCGAACAATCTATTCCTTGATCCCCACCATAACAGCTGGATTATACATAGGTATGACATTTTGTTGTGCTGGATCCACCATATCACCTGATGTGGAATCCACTTATTCATTATTGTATTATTATTTGTACAGCGTCCGTATTGAGATACGGCTCCACCTCTCATTTACCCCTTTCTTTCTCATTTGCCCCTTTTTCCTTCCCTTATAAATACTCTGTACAATAGCTTCTCAAACAATCAATCAATTCTCCATGACCTTCAGTACACCACACTCTTCAGCCCAACACATTTGTTTATATGGCTGTTTTTAATTAGATAGAATGTCTCTTCCTTAGTATATTGAGTTGTTATTATTTTAAGAGGGCTCTTATTAAGGTCTCTGGTCTGCGCACCTATACTTGTACTGCAATTCTCTGGACTGGCGAGTTATAGTGGGGAATGAAAAGTCCTATTGAGATAAGGTGTAAAACTGTAGCTGTGGGTATTCGTAGATGTGTGGAGATGGACTCATGTCCTGTTTACGCCTAGAGTATGTTAGTTGTTTAATTTCAGCGGTCTAGCGGAGATGGAGTTGGAGAAGCGTACCAACATGACTGCAGATTCGACCATGTGCGAACCTCTGCTTCTTTTTGGAAGCTTTAACACACTTTATAGCTTCTGGATTAAGTCGTTTTGAGTTGAAAGGCCATATGTTTTTGTATGTCTCTACCCCTAGTCTGGTCTTCTTTGCTTTATGGTAAATGAAGTTTTTGATCTGTGTGGTCATTGATGTGGGTGTCTGGATCCATTGTTGTATGGAAAAGGAGAAATCTACCGTGGGAGGGATATTGCAAAAGTTTTGAGGTGACGAATTGAAGAGTGATGCTGTTGCCACGAATTTTGAGGTTCTGGTTCTCAGAGGGGTTGGAAGTTGGAAGTGTGTCTTCTTAGTATGAGCTCGAGAAGAATAGTACGAACTCATCATTATCATCGCAGGAGAATCGATTTAGTCTACCATTTTTGGCCCCTGCTATATCACTTGTCGTCTCTATCTTTTTTCTACGGATCAACGGTTAAGATTATATACCTTCAAGAACAGTGAAGATGGAATCTTACTATAGACGGTCTTCTGGAACATTGAGTCGATGTTGATTGGAAGAATAGCGACATGATAGCTTTGGAAGTGAAGCCTGACGATGCGTAGATAACCGACGCTATGGAAACATGGTTGCGAGCAGTTCAATAGACGAGTTTGAATCGCCGAGAAAAAATATTCGTAGAAAAAGCAACCGAGATCTGAATCTTTATCTTACTTATGGAGGAAAAGATGACAATGCTCTGCAGGATTTCAGACATGATCGAGGAGTGCCATACATGTACTCAAATACTGAAATTCTACGTTTATTGGGCCTGGGACAAAGCAAACTGGTATTATGGATGCTTTGAATAATCGATATTTTCCATTACTTACCACCCAAATGTTGTGGGACAATAAAGGCAATCATGTACAACTTTTAGCAGAAATGATGTTGTAGTATGTGTAGAGTAATGACCAAGTCTCTTGTATAACGGTCACGGCCAGTGGAGATTCGATTTCGCATCAACCCCCTACCTGCTCTTGGGCCTACTCGATTTCCAATACACAGCATTCATTTCACCACGAACAGCTTGGGTTTAAAATTAGTCCCTCTTCTTACAACCTTGCCTGCAAAACTCAGACTTAATAACAGGTACTCGACAGAAGTACTGCTCCCATCCAATTGGCCAACGCCGGAGATAAGAATATCGCTAGTGGTTGAGAAACAACATACTGTCTCCGTTCTACCGCTTTGACTCTTTTTCAGTAGTCACATTATGCCCAACATCATGGGACCGAGAGCTTTTTAGTATGATTCGTTGCAGTGCAGTGTTTAAATAGACAGATAGTAATAACGTGGAGCATAAAATTGGTTGATTTCAGACTCAAGGTTATGTTACCATGGTGAAAGTGGGAGAGCCATTATGGAAATCCTCTGTGTTATTCAGCTCTAAGTCAATATTTCCATTTCTCTTAGTTTCCTTGCTAGTCTACTTTCCTCCTTCTTCCCACGAATCAAGTTTCACATACATACAGAGCAATAAAGACAACATCAACACGTCAACCCCGTACAAAGTCTTCTTCCCTGGGTCAGCCCATCTCATCGATAATACAGGTGACGTGACTTCTCGTCATCTCGAAGGAAGCAAAAAAGACATCGTCCACATGTCCAAACCAAGTTCCTCCCAGAAAATCCGCCAAACTGAAATCGAAAAGCGAAAATTGCTAGCTATCTGGGTGAGCAATACCTATAGGAATACAGTGCTTAACCACTACTATTACATAAACTCCAACACACTACCCAAAGTTATGGTAAACACTTCATGTTATTTCCACTCCGCCATTCTCTAGTTTTTAGATACGTTAGTATAATTAAAAACTACATGATTGTAATTAATTTTACTTACCTAAATTGTTTAGTATATTTATCGCTGTTAGGAACTCAAGTAGGGAAGTTAAATAAAACAGTAAACTCACAAAGTATACTTTTTATACAAAAAAAAGAACCTACCTACTCTATATTCGCCTACACATATGACGACCTCACTTGTACTAGTCTTGTAGAGCTATTTCTACTTTTCAATAAGGCGGGTTTAATCTAGACTTAGATAAGGAAACTATTAATTAAGGTGGAACTCGTGGAACGCTCTACTCAGAGTAGGATTATGATTAAGGGGAGTTTTTCCGACTTTTTCGCTTAGCGTGTATTTATTCGCGTTGGTACAGAGGAACAAATGAGTACCTACCTAGTAATTTGCTTGTAAATAAGGGCGCTTGTCATATCCTAGCTACACCTACCAGCCTGGTTTTACGATATACAGCTTCCCGTTGTCTCCCAATAACACTGAATTGAGCCCCTCCTACACCTATACCATTACGAGTTTCAACATCCTTTAGACTAAGAAATTCACAACATCAACAAGCCAATTTCCAATCAGAATTCTATGGTAAAATACGAGGCAGGACATGATAGAAGCATATTTATATATTGTCCGCTTTCTGCCCCGGTCAAATGCTCAAGAAGACTTTGGTAATAGAATCGACTCAATGTATTCTGAAGTAAAATAGCACTTGCGGGTTCTTTTCCTCCCGCTGGGAAAGGTTTACAGTACAGTTCTTCAATGGTAAGGGATTCCGTGACTTCGGTTTGTAGGATGGATTACAGAACATGATGGACCTAACCAATTTGAGATGGATGCGCCGTTTCTGGGAGTTTGATGGGATGGAATCGTCGGGGAGGACGGCAGGAACCGAAGAGCAAAGTGGTCTGGTAATAGGTAGAATCTATTTGTTCATCGTCCTATCATTCAACCCCGTGATTCGATTTACGATTATCCCGACTTGACCACTGGGCTTTCACAACTTGCTCACACCACCTCATCTCCCATTGGTCTCCATTTCGAGTTTAGGAACCGCTCTCTCAAACTTAGACGGTAAATCCTAGTAAAAGCGCGGCTTCCGTATAGTCATCATAAGAATGAAATGACATATTTTCATCAATCAGATATCAGGCGTTTGTAAAGTAACTACCTTATTGCATGCAAATCCATTCAACCCCTACCCACGAAAACTCCTTCCAAATGCATGTACAAAATGACAGGACCGCTTCATGATCTACGCAGATCAATCGCTGTCTTCTCCATTATCGAGAGCCTCATCTTCAGCCTCCATTGCCTGGGTATCATCGGGTTGTTCTTCTGTTTCAATTCGCTCCTTGGCCTCCTCCTCCTCATCCTCCTCATCGTCTTCTGCTGGATCTTCGTCATCGCCAGCATCTTCATCTGCCGTGCCCTCTCCAGTATTAGTTCGCGCCGGCAAGCCACTTTTCTCGACCCCACATCCGGTTTTTTGACTCGAATCTAATCTTGCCTTCTTCGCGGCTGGTGGACCAGATTTGCTCGCATCCTCGTTTTCGCCTTGGGTATCTACCTCTCCCTCGTCGCCTTTTTCTGCAGCCTTCTTTTTACTCGCATTCTTCTTGTCGGCTTGAATCTCGTGCCACTCTGATAACCCGTCAGCATAACGTCCGAGCTGCAGGTTTGAACCACCTACTAGCCAATTCGCCCTCGAGTTTCTCCTTCCAGTCGGGAAATTCAAGTTCTTCCAAGGCTGCGAAAACGTCTGCCGCAGAGAGCGTTTTTTGGTTGCGTGATATGGCATGCTCGTTCGCGCTGTAATCGCTACATTAGGACGTTGAAATGTATATCCTACCAAGCAGAAGTGCAGGAGATGCTTTCGCAGGAGGATTGAACGCACTGTGAAGCCAAGTAATTGACAAATACCGTGGCACTTTTCGTCATCGCCAACATCGCATTCCCTTGAATCTGCGTATTGGGCGGTAAAACACCCTTGGCCAATTTCGTGACGATACTTTTTGGGAGGGCAAAATCCTATGGTAATTGTTAGTAGACATCTTACACATCCCCAACATCTTGTCTCAATCATCGCAGCTTGTATATCTCAATAAACGCGCCGAGTTGTCGCAAAAGTAACCTACATCGATATTGATCCCGTCTCTTACGGACTGCTCTTTTGCGAGCGCCGCTTCGTCGTTGGGGGCCATTGTTGGCACTTCCTTTTTGGGAGGCATGAGGGAGGTTGTTAGTGGATGGTCCTGTACCGAAAGTCTGGAGCTTAAGATGAGGTAGGTTGAACTTGTCAAGGTGCACTGACGTGGGGTTAACGCGGGCGGTGAGCCCTCGAGCGCGTTTGGAGTAAGACGCGTTCACCACTACTGGTAGCACCAGGTAGTCTTTGACCATCCTTGTAGGAGTTAGGTGAATGTGCCAAATTAGTATCCTTAGAGTGAAAATTAATTAACATCGTCTTCTATACCGCTAAGAGGGGTTTTAGAGTAGGTCAACAAGTATAATTCGAGTTATAGAAAAGAAAATAATTTTATATAGGACAGTTAGGCGAAGCTCTATATACACTAGAAAAAGATATTATTCTAAAGGTCTCGTGTGACTAAAATTAGTATACGAGTTATTTAGGATAATTCGGATTAATGTATATTTATTAATCTACGTGATTTAGAATAATTGAGTTAATTGTTTTAGGAGTTCTATTATAAAAGGGTTTTATATACGTGTCTAGAGTTTTGCCTAATTGTCTTGCAATTCAATAGCCCAATATTACTAAGGTGTAAGAAACCGTCTCTGCGCTTTAGCGATAGAAAAGGGGGTATCAAATCATCAAAAATCCATCCGAACCATACGCCTGAACCATCCTCTCCAGCTCCACCAAAACAAAAACCCACTACTTCCTCCCATTCTTCCTTCCACTCCAAGACCTCAACCCCTCCCTCCCACTCTCCTTAGCCCTCTTCACCGTCTTCCCACTCCTCTCACCAACACGATGTCTATCCGCCTCATCCCTCACATCATCCACAACATCCGCCCCAACACTCGTCCCATGAATCCAATCCAAGATTCCCAGCGGTGCAAAATTCCCCTTCCCGCGCCCTCGACTATGGAGGTCATGTCTTCGAGTCATTCCACCGAGCATGATGCCTGGGATGATGCTATAGCCGGACGAGGTACAGGTTTCCTCAAAGGTGATGATGGAGAGGGTCATGAGGTAGGTGAGGAGATGTGTTCGGAAGAGGATGGAGGGGAGGTATGTGGGGAGGAAGCGGAAGAGGAGGTAGGATGCGGGATGGTCGTAGTGTGCTGTGAATGAGTATGGGGAGGTGATGGAGTGGAAGTAAGTTTTGTGGAGGCGGCTGAGATGGTTTGGGTTGCTGGGATGGAGGATGAAGCGGTGGATGTAATATTGTAGGACCTGTTTATTGTTAGATATGGACTACGATAAGAAAACAATTCCTTACTTCTCGCATCACAAGTCCGCGTAAAACATGTTTGGCGATGGACCAGGGCATAGGGAGGGTAGTCGTGACTTGCAAAGCGCTTCTCCAATCCAAGACCTCCGTAAGTATCGATTCCACAATAGCTTGGACCGCAACCCCCAGGAGAGTGTTGAAGAGGCTTAGAGCAATAACACGATACCAAACCGGACTTTCTCTTTTTAATCTTCGCGAGCCCGTTGCGCGAGTGGGCAAGGCTGCTTCCCCTTGAGTTTTGATGCTCACTGCGATACTTGGTAGAAGGCTGTCAAATATGAGGAAGACGGTTGAGGGCAAGAGGAAGAATAATATTCGGATTCCTAATGTTCCCACTACCTCGACTTTCAGAGGCGGTTGGGAGAGAACTAAGGTGCTCCCTGTTCATTTTGTTACTTGCTGAACAGATTTTTTGGTATTTGAGGTGTTGGACATACATGTCTGAGATCTTTATTAGTACTTGAAGCTAGTAATCAGACGTGTTTACTTACCATATAAAAGAACAGAAGGTTGAGACTGGTAGAAAACGTCGAGGGTCCTAGAAAGTAGCCGAGTACCGGGAGAGAAAGTAATGCGTCCATAGCGACGGCCTGATAAAAATAGGCCACTGAGCAAGTAAGTTTGGCTAGGAAAATGTCTATTTGATTTTTGAAATAGACGCATTTATCTATATTTCAAGGAAGCTTAGTCATTTAATCATTGAATAAGTTAGAATCAACTTTCACGGAGAGGAGTTATGACATCATCGGCGAAGTCCGACCCGGATTTTCTAGCGACAGGGAGCCGAGGGGGTTTATCTGTTCAAGCGAGACCATTCAGGGGTGAATAATGCTATTTCCTTATCTCGAGGGTGGTGAAGCCTATCCTTCGCTTATGTTTTCAAATTGATAATTGAAACATGTTTTGGAGTATTCTAGAAAACAATCCATTTCCACATGTTCAATATGTGCAGATTGGTGAAAAAATGCATCCGGAACTGTTGTATGGCAAAATTAACCTTTTTCCACCTGCAGCTAGAGATGCAGTATGAAGACCAATAACAACCCCACCAGAACAAATACAGATCGCAAGAATAGACACTAGCCCGGTTGGGTTAGAGGTGGAGGCTTACTCATGGATTTCTCAGATTGAAATTAATCTTTCCTAAACCGTCGCATGATTTGCTGATGAAAGTTTTACCCAAGATTTTTCTGCTCCGCGTGCACGGCCATGGATGTATTCAGCACTCCGTATGCGAATTCGTCTGTCAACAGCACCTGAACCTCCTGAAGCGGTCAGGAGTTAATTGTTTCTAGAGGTTTGTTTGGATCTGCAGATCTGAGATGACATAGTTGAGATGTAGATCTACACAGGCTTATGGTGAGAAAAGCTTCGACGGTTGTAGGAGCTGCATTCCATACCGGTACTTGATGGCATTCGTAGCGAATATATTTTCTGATACAAGTACTTAGCTTCCTTTGCAGGCTCGACGATAAATTCTAAATTTGCCCCATACTGGTCGGTACGCTCCGCATGCGAGCCTTATCCCTACTGTAAATACAACGTCCCCATGCAAATAGCTACACCCAGGCCTCTCGGTGCTCCTATCAAAACAGCACAGGCTGCAAAGTGTTAGTTGCGTGAAGGGTCAAACGGAAGTGCTACTTATTTCATACTTGAGTAAATTTACCTGCCACTCCGCCAACTCTCCATTGCCTCTTCAACTCTCAACTCTCAACTTTCAACGCTTAGCATTGCATTGTTGCTCGCCAACCCGAGTAATCGGTTCCAGCCCTGCGGTCTACTCGGCTTCACGGTCGGCACCCGCACGTAGTGTAGGCACTCGCAGCATCGACGTGAGACCAAACAGCCGCATCTTTTTTGGTATTTGATACGGATACGGAGCACAAGGTGACGGGAGCTTCCTCCAGCGTCGCGCCTAGGAAACTCAACGTGGTTGAAAGAGCTCTTCAGAAACATCCCCAGTACTGTTACCGGTAAGCTTCACATTACATACAGTACACGCCCATTGTATGTTGACAGCGGAAGCGACGTCGGCATCGGCCCCTATCTCGAGCCACGCGTCGGTGGTGGTGGAGTCGACGGGAAGCTGGAGCTGGAGCTGGAGCTGGAGCTGGAGCTGGAGCTGCTGGGTGTGGAGCAAAGTTTATTACTCGTAGCTGACTGCATTTAGGGCACTCCACTGCCTCTCCTCTCCCCTCCCTCAACCCTTCCATCATGGCGGCATAACGTACCCAAATCCAGCAGCAGCAGCAGTATCGCTACCGCATCGCTACTCCGTACCGCACCGCACAGCTGCGCATTTAGCGACCGCGAAAATCCTCAAACCGGCGTAGAGTCCAAGGTCGGCCGTATTGATTCGAGTGAAACCTTCCTTAGCCTATTCTGCTGTTTTGGGAGGGTCAATGCTGCAAGGACTTCTGTTTCTGGCTCTATCAGATTTTTACCGGCCACCACTTTTGTTTGGGGAACACCCACCATTGACCACTACCACCCGAACTGACAGGCATAGGCACACCAGCGCAACCCAGCGCTCAGTTGCTCTCTAGGTAACTCCTCGCGCACCTGCACCCGCACCTGCACCTGCGCCTCCTGCAGCGATGGATTCAAAACCTCCTCCCATCCCAACTCGCCATAAAGGACATGGCCGACGAAAGTCCCTTCAGGGCCCTTCCACTCTTCCCAATCGCATCCATATCCAGCCCGCATCCCCCGAAGTCATCTCATCTTTAATCACCTCGCTATCCATCATCTCCTCGCCGGCGAACCAGTTGTTCGAGAACCCTGGCGGGCAGCAATCTACTGCCGTATCACCTGCGCCGACAAGTCGCACATTCGGTGGACACGATGAGAATCGGTCAGTGGGTGGGAGTTTTGGTATAGACTACGGCGCATATAACCAACCTTCTTTGCGACAACTGGTACAGCAAGAATCGCTCGACGAGCTTGCCGCAAGCCCTCCCGTGATTCGAACAGCGAAACCACCCTCTGGATTCTCTCCTCTGACGGCACCGCAGTCGCCGCGATCTTCACGCGACCCCAGTCCGCTGAAGACGTTTTTAAGGGTTAGCTCTCGCCCCTCGTCAAAGGGATCAACCGGGTCGAGGGAGAGGGATGATGCGAGCAGCCTTGGCGGGATATCTGTTGAACCAGGCAAAGCACCTCCACCCGTTCCCGAATTACGGCGCAAGCCATCAAGTGATAGTTGGGGAAAGAAACAATCAAGACAGCGCAAGGGGTTGATGTATATGAGCTCCAAGGAAAGACTGAGGGACAAAGAAATCGATCGCCAGAAAGGAAGCAGCGGGACTGCAAGGGATCCGAATATAGACAACCATCTACCCATTCCAAGCTTTGATCCGGATACTTTTATGGTAGGGACAGCAATCGGTGAAGAGCCAGAAGAATTCCCCACTAAGCCAGCACGTACAAGCCCAATTGGGGATATCTTTGGACCGAACATCGCCAGCTCTGTTAGTCAGGGTGGAATAGGATCGGGTCGATTTATACCACCACGAGATTCATCCTTACACAAGCCGGCAGCCGCAGGGAAAAAGCGGTCGTCCCAGAGATCAAGTCGACAGAGTAGCAAACACCGCGGCACTGAGGATGGGCCAGAAAGAAGTATAAGGACAGCTGAATATTACCACCACAAACGTGAGCGAAGTCGGCGAGACACTCAATTCTCGCCAACAGAAGGAAATTCAAAAATGATGGAGCCACTGGAAGATTTTGACAACTCGCAAATGGCAAGGGCTTCAGCGCGAGCGAGCAAACAAGCGGCTGAAAATACCAATGAAGACGATGTTGACGAAGGAGCCCCATCCCCATCTGTAGCCCAAAGACGGTCGCGCGAAAGTCCTGAGAGATCTGAAAAGAAAGGCGGAAAAGGGCTCCCTGAGACACTTGATGTTCCTCATCCAAAGCGCTCCTCATCACGACTGAAAAGATTGTCTGCACCTCTAAGCCCCAAGGAAAAGGAGTCGAGCAGCTCGAGCAGCAACCAGAAGAAGAGAGTATCATCTCCGGATCCAGTGAAGCCAACTCCATTACACGCTGAGGATAGGCCGAACAGTGCAGATTCTATTGACGATGCAGTTGAAGCATATCTTTGCTCGCCCAGATTGTCACAAAAGATCCGACATCCACAGACGGGCCGGACGATTTCCTTTTCTGAAGTTGGTGATTCTGAAGGGTTTGCTGTTTTCTGTTGCGTTGGAATGGGCTTGACAAGATACATAACTGCATTTTATGATGAGCTAGCGCTAACTCTCAAACTTCGTTTAATCACACCGGATCGGCCTGGGGTAGGTGATAGCGAGCCATATACCGATGGCACGGCGACTCCTTTAAGTTGGCCAGGTATGTGATGCTCTATACGACAATCTTTCCCGTGACTAACCTCTTATAGATGATGTATATGCTATTTGTCAAGCATTGAAAATTACCAAGTTTTCTATCCTCGCTCACTCTGCCGGGGCAATTTATGCCCTTGCGACCGCCCTTCGTATGCCTCAACACATTCGCGGACGAATTCACCTCCTAGCACCTTGGATTCCACCTTCTCAATTGAGCGTGTTAAGTGGCCAAGCATCATCGCCTCCTTCAAATTCTATCCCGACTTCTCAGCGCATCCTCCGTGCTCTTCCTACCCCTATTCTGAAAGCTGCGAATTCTAGTTTCATGTCCGCTACAAGTAGCTCAATTACCAGCAGCCTTCCGAAAACTCCACGTCGTGGAAAACGCAAATCTACTCCTGCTCGTGATAGTCATCTTGCAACTGGCAGGAGGACGGTAACACCTGGTCCTGAGAAGAATGAAAAGGATGTCCATGGCAGAAACTCCACAGTTTATCCTGATCCATCGACCCCGAGTCCGCTGGAACAAGCATCAAATGATCCAAATGACCCCAATAATGAAGCTGCGCTTCTAGCGGCCGCAGCTATTTCACTAGCAGATAAGGAACGACAGGTGACCTATGATACCAGACTCACTCATGCTATCTGGGAGTTGGCTACGTCTGGTGCGAACCCGGCTGTTGATTTGCTAGTATGTCTGGAACGGCGACACACTATCGGATTTCGATATGTTGACATCACACGAGCTGTAGTCATACATCATGGTAGTAAGGATACCAGAGTACCCGTCGAGAATGTCAGATGGCTCGGCAAGACCATGAAGAAATGCGAAGTACGAGTTCTTGAGGGTGAAGGGCATGGACTTATGGCATCTGCGGCAGTCATGGGTGGTGTTCTCATGGAGATCGCGAGGGAGTGGGAGGATTGGGTCAAGATCACGGGGGTTGGCAGTCCTAAAACCGAAGGCATGAGAAGAACCCTTCGAGAGCGTGCCAGTGTTGGAGCTTTTCGATGACATGCATTGCTTTTTAGCAGGCATTTTAAATATGGGAAGTTGCCATTCTGGATTTTTCTTGGGCGTTGAAATGGTCTTGGGAAAAATGGGCATTGGAGAAGATTGTCTCTTTTTTTTTCTTCGTGTGTATGTTTTTTTGGGGTGCGTCTGGAGTTTGAATGCGATGACTTGTATGATACTTGTACCTAGCTTACTTTGTAATACCCCTACGATTCCACTTAATGTAATATCTCTTGCTTGAATCGGATCTTTGAAGATTGTTTCCGTTTGTATTTTGCCTTGGTCATTTTTCATGTTGGGAATTAGATCTGGCGGATGGAGTGAAATTGATATGCGCAGCACGAGTAATAGTCTGTGCCCTTCCTACGGCGCAAGCGATTAGGTTTGGACGGGATAAATCAATATGGCTACTCGGGATTTTTAGTTGATCTTTTTGGATGCAATACCGGTACTCGGAAGTGGGTTTTTTTTACAAAGCTACAACCATACCTTAAAGGAGAGCCCGGGGTTTTTAGGACGGTCGTATAACTATTAGTAATCGGACTCCGTTCCAGGAGCGTTATAGGAGCGTTCCCACTTAGTAATCGTTCCGAGATAGAACTATTTGTTAGCTAAATAGGTTTTAGTTAAACGTATTATACGATTATTATTATAAGTAAGTATTTAGATTCAGAGAACGGTTGTCCTTTATAACTAACTATCCTAGGATAATTCTAGGATAGTTTCCGAGAACCCTTTTAGATAACTAGAGGAGTAGGGGTTGCACAGACGAATATAAGTACTCGGTACTGCTCCTATAGGCTTAACCTTAACGCTATATAAATTCAAGTTTCAGATTCACTCGATTCGGACAAATTTCAGCCGCGTTCTGTGCAGGCGCAACCCTGCGCGCTGCTCGAGTACCTCGCTAACTGTAGGCGAGGGGACGGCTCGGGTGGGTATACGACGTAGTAGTAGGTATACGTGAAGGTATTCCTTGTCTTAGCGCACTACTTACTAAGCAGCTAGGGAACGGTCCTAGAACGCTCCTAGAACGCTCCTAGGACTATTATAAACGATTATCTAAAGTACTGTCTTAGCCCTAGGGTAACAATTACTACTATAAATAATTAAGAAATTCCTAATCCTACCTTACTATTACTAAACAAAATAGTTCTTATTAGGGAAGCGTGATATAACAATCAAGGGACGGTTATCTTTTACTAATACTTATCTTTTTATAATTATTATATAACGGTTATACGACCGTCCCAAAACCCCCGGGACCTCCTATAAGGTACGCACGGGGTAGGGACTTTATTATTGAACTGGAATTTGTAGTGATTGGCCCAATCAGGGGCAGCTTTCCTTTCTAGGAAGCAAGACAAGGTCACGCCGCTTCGGCCGCTAGTGTAGTTCGATCCATATTCTCCGCATTTTATGTAAGCTTAATTACTGCCCGGTACCTGTACATCACACATCACACGAGTAATCGTCCCACCTGTTCCAATGTGTTCATATGGGCAGTGTAAAGTATATCTCTTCTCTTCTGCTGTCCAATCCATTCCTTCCTCTTTATATCCTCCAAATAATTAGCCCGCTTTTTGGCCCAGGAAAAGGTACAAGCTTCCAAGGTTCCAGTTGTCTCTTTCATCGGGCGATTACATAAGTGCACAATAGACGAAGCTACGTATTGTTCCAGAAGCATTTTTAAGCCGCCGCCGCCCCGCCACGAGTTTCCCTGGACGGAAACTAACAACGCAGCGCCCAACTCATCACGGCAATCCATCATCCATCAACCTGGCGAGAATCTTACAGATCAAATACTGAAGCAACTCCAACTTGCCACTTGCACGCTGGAGAGGGATTTACCAGTACCCTAGCATCCCGTCAGCAGCAAGTTCGACCTTCCCGAGGCAAGCAAATGCCCAGGATTCGGCGTCCGTGTAAGAGCAACCTTCAGTAGCTTTGGTGAAGCGTGTCCAATTGAAAACCATCTGAACTCTCTCAGCCAGCAAATTTTCAGCACACCTTTTTTCCAATATAGAAGAAAAGAGAACCTCAAGAATGCCGTCCACGCGCAGGATCAAAGTCTTCGGCCTCCTGGTCTTCATCTCCGTCATCGCCGTCTTATTCTACAAGGATTCGCTGCGACAAGAGCGACCCCGGGATTTACGAACCGCTGGCGATTTCTACTCCAAGACGGTTAATGCGCTACAGAAGGATCTGAAGAAGGGGGCTGCGGAGGATGATACAGAGGTCAAGGCGAGATTACAAAGATTACAAGACGCAGCGAAGCAGGCGAAAGAAAGGGCCAATTCGAAATCCCCCAAACCAGATTCGCCTTCCGCGATTGAGGGCGTAGGAAGTGCGGCAGATGGGACGAGGGAACGGGGTTTTGCTGGTCGCAAGAAGATGACTGCTAGAGAAGCGCAGGCGCCATTGAAGGAGGAGACGAAGGAGGAACATGAGGTGGAGGTGGAACTTAATAGCATACTTAAAAAATCCCCTAGTGAGTTTCCATGCGCTGAGGTTAGAGCTAAAGATGGATTTTGGACCGGATCGCTAATTCGTGTCCGTCTCACAGTTATCATCTTCTCGAAATCCTACTGTCCACATTCGAAACAAGCGAAGGATATTCTGTTGGAGAAATACCTGTTTGATCCCGCGCCCTTCGTCGTCGAGTTGGATAAACACGAGTTAGGCGCACAGCTACAAGCTAAGCTCGCCGAGCTCACGAAGCGAAAGACCGTTCCCAACGTTCTGGTTAATGGCATCAGCATAGGCGGTGGCGACGACATGGTCGAGATGGACGAAAAAGGAACCCTGATCGAGCAGATCAAGAAGTTTGGACAGAAAAAGATCCTTGAGGCGCAGAAGCGAACAGAGGAGAAGAAGGAGGACGAGAAGAGAAAGAGTGTCAAGAAAGAGAAATCCGGGTCGCAAGCACCGATTCATGGATTGAGATGAGGTTTCTGTGTTGCGAAACTCTGATGTCTGTAGGATTTGGTGGGTAATGCGGTTGGGATATCGATGTCGTTATGGATATGGATAGGCTTGTAGGTTTATAGGGCGAGGCATATTTGGCGTTAGGGAATCGGGATTTGCGAAGTGGGAATACACTGCACTGCGAATGGCGTCTTTGTTGAGGGACTAAGACTTGGATTATTTCTCTTTTTGTGTGGGTAGGATTATGAAGCGCGGTAATATACTTTATGGACCTGAAAGAATGAAGATCCTTACTCTTTTCGTTGGTTGATGGGGTTTCGTCTATTATGAACCAAATGTCTTTATCAATTAAGCCTGGTCTTAAGACTTGGCGGGTATTGTATTGTAAACTCAAGATGGAGATGCTGATGTATATCCATGATGCCCTATGTCAGACTTAAGTGTTGGCCCAGTTATTGTTGCCGATGCAGATAATTCGAGTTCGTAGCAAACTTCTAAGTACGGCAAGGTAAGTAAAATCTATATATACTAAGTAAACAATCGAATTTCGCTTAACTTGATTTTCCTGTTACCGTAAAGTAAACCAAATTGAACGGAACTGAGGAACGATAGTCTTCCTCTCAATACTCTACCTAGAATAACACTGTATACTCTCGAATTCCCACGAATCAACAGTTAATATAAATACCTGTACCTGTAATCTTACCTGTAATCTTGCCTATAGGTGTATCTGTAGGTGTACCTGCAGGTGTACCTGTATAGTAAGATGAAGTCATCTCTGGATATCTTCACGTGGTACTGTATTGTATTGAATACTGTATACTGTATAATTCAGGAGCTCTAGTCTTATGGGTGATATGTGAGTTAGGATTGGATTGCGGATTGGGGATTAGGGAATGGTGGTATGTAGGTGGTGTGGAGAGTGAGTGGAGCTGGGTGAGTGAGTGAGTGAGTTGATGAGGTACTGTGGTGATTTGTGAAGGGAATGGAACTTGTTGACTTATTACTACAACGAATTCCTCGTTCTTGGTATTTATTGTATTTGGGTGATTTAGGTTATTTGGTTGTTTGGTTGTTTGAGTTGTCTGGTGGGTCGAGTTGGTTGAGTTAATTAAGTTGGGTTCCTGGGAATAGGGATAGGATAGTACCTTAGAGGGGAAAGCGGAGTTTTTTAGACTATCTAGAGACTCTTACTAGAGTATCTTATATAAAATCTAGTCCTAGGAAAAAAACCGCCGGGCGATAGGAGGAGGGCGGTCTAAGAATAGTCTCAGATATAAGATAGTTTAATAATTGGATAATTTAATAAATAAATAGTTTACTAAATAAAATAGTTCTATATCGCGTTCCGAGACCGTCTCGGAACCGTCCTAAACCCGTCCTAAATCCTACTCCTAGATATATATATAATTACGTAAGTAGGGTACGTAGCTGGGGTACGTAAGTGTAACGAATACTCAAACTGGCTAACTAAACTTGGCTGGGTGTTCGCTGGTTGGTATGCTATGATAAGAAGACTATCGGGTTGTTCACTTGGAAGTGAACTCGTTACTTGTATCAAAGATGTCAAACTAATATGATAAGATCGATAACTAAGTTGAGCACGAAGCTCCTATCTAATGGCAGACGTGCCAGTCTTATATAGAACCTTCGTTCTCCAAATGTCGTTCTACTCGATCGACGTGCTGCGACAGCTCGCTTGTGCACGCTGTCGCGCTTCCATCACGTAACTATGAATGCTATGAAATCCTTGGATACTCAACAACCCTGAGTAACCACTGCTATGGTATAACTACTCTGGATGTACCTGTCCTGTCAGAACGCCGTCTGGACTAACTCGTCGCATGCTAACACGTGATTCGTGACATTAACCTCCTCGGAAAACTTATAGTAGTCTACTATTCTAACTATAGTAGCTATATATATTTAAACAAGGTTTAAAAAGGTATTCTTAAGATAGCTAATCTTTATATTATCTTAGCTTTCTTTACTTATATAGTAAAAGTTTATCGAATTTAAGCTAGTATTTATACTAAGGTTAACCTAAGGAATATTTTAGGTTATTAAGCTTCTTTAAGGCTTTTACTTACTTATTACTATTTATAAAGGTTTTATTAAGTTATATAAAGAAAACTAGGGGGTCCTTACTTTGTATTGCGTCTCCATTCTCCTAGAAGTATTTTATTCGAGCTTACTTATATAGTAGAAGAGTATTATATATAACGTTCTCATAATAATTATAGGAGAGCGCCGGTTTTACTATAGATCGTACTATATATAAGCTCTTAAGTCTTAGAAGGTAATCCTAGAAGGTATTTATATAGCTATCCTAGGTCGGTAGTTTCTAGTTTCTAGGACCTAAGGGTTAGTTATTAGGGTCTAACCGATTTATTATTAAGAGTAACGAAATTAGAGCTTTTAGAAGATCGTTTATAGCTATAAAGCTTTCTAATAAACTTAGCTAGGTCTTCGTTCTCTTTCCTCTAGTATAAACCCTTATTAGTTTAGTATCTAGTTATTATTAGCGCTAGTAGATCTATGTTTAATATCCCTTCTTAGTAATTTTCGTTCCTTACTAGACTTAGTGTGACGGTTCTAACCGCCACTACACCTCAGACCAGCCCCTGGCTGGAACCCAGCGGATACCGTGCTTCCTGAGCCCGGCTCAGTTAGCCATAGCTTGGCACAACCTCCTGTATATAAGAACCTCTGGCTCCCGAGCTCTGCTCTCTTCTCTTCTCTCCTTAGCTTAGAATCCTCGAATAGACAGTTCCACAGTGTCAATCTCACCACTCGTGATACCTGACGTAGTCGTGCTCTTGCGCGGTCCATCAGCTGTGCGTGTCGTCACACTTAGCCTACTATCTACTTCCTTGTTAAAAAGAATATTTATAATTTAATCGAACTTAATATTATAAGAGAATAACGTATATATAAGAGGTTTAATATAGTATTTAATAAGTTCGATAAAGAAGAGAGAAGGAATCTTCTCGGGCTCTACTATAAAGGAGAAGTAGCCCTCTTAGTAAGGCTTAGAAAGTACTAGTATAGCTAGTACTATACCTAGGGGCTAACCCCTTATACCCTCTAAGATAAAATTAATTTATATATTAAATATTAGATAGAGAATAAAGGATATTAGGTATATTAGAGTTTTTTTAGTACTACTATATATTAGTAAAGGGGGTTCTAGGGTAGGGAGTTTATAGGTACTAGGGAATAAAGTATAAAGGGAAGGTAATAATAAGAGTAGAATTCAAATAATATATTATAAAGATATATTAAATAAGAAGAAATATTATATACCTCTAGGGTATAGTTATACCTAGATAATTATAATAATAATACCTAAAAAAAAAGGCGTTTAAAAAGGTTTTAATATTATTTTAAAGGTAACGAAAGAGGGTATTTATTATATAATTTATTCTAAGTAAGAGTTAGATTAGTACCTTCTATTCCTATAAAGGCTCGGGAGGTAAGAAGTACCTAAGTCGGTAAAAAAGCATAACTATTTATAAATTAATAAAATACTAAGTTAGGCCGGGTCTCGCTATCTTTCTTAACACGCTTAATAATATAAGAGGAAACCTATATTTCTTACTTTATTATTATATAAACAGGAACAGTATGTGTAAATGTGTATAGGTAAATAAGTGTAAGGAGCGAAGATGGCCAGAATGGCCATATATGTACAGGATAGGTGGAACAGATGCTAACGTAATCTATGACGTCTATATAGCCGTCACATTTATCTTAGGAATTTATATTCTTAAATTATACTAAGTAGGTAAATACTCTACTAAAATCTATTATTATACTCGGGTATAACTTATATTTATATTATTCTAGCTACGAATATTATATAAGTATACTCGAAATACTATAATAGTGTAGAATAGTTATATATAGTACTTTATAGTCGAGATCTAGATACTTTAAATATAACTCTAGTTCTATATATATCGCTTTATAATAGTAAATAATTATTTACTAGCTCGGTTCCTTCGAGCCTAGCTCGCTTCGCTTTTTTAAGACTAGCGTATAATAGTATTTATAAGTATTTAGAAACTTGCTAACTTAGCTAGCTATACTTATTTCGGTATATAACCTTAGACTTAGTTATTATATAAATAATATAGATCTATTATATTACTTATTTAACTTAGATAAGTTAAACTAATAATATAGGTATAAAGGTATAGCTTATACTTATTCGTATACTATAGTACTTTTAGTTTTCCTAGATATAAACTAGTTATAATCTATAATAGTTCCTGTTATATTATAGAATATAATATACTTTTAATTTATATAGTTCCCTTAATGATTATTTATTATATAAATATTCTAGAAAATTAGAACTAGTAAAAATATAAGATAGTATATTCCCTTATAATAGTATATATATTTTTAGAGTTTTGGCTTAGCGAGATCTACTTCTAGGTATAAATAGTTATACTTAATAGTAAAATAAAGGGGGGGCTTTCTATTCGTCGAATAAAGCGAGATAACTATTTATAGATTATATAATAAATTCTAGAGTAGGGGTCTCTATCTTATAGTCTAGAATTAGAATATTCTAGACCTTATATAAAATAGAATATAAATAAACCTAGATATAAGGATATTTATAAAGGTAAGTTCCGTAAGAATATAATCGAGGTTATTCTTATAATAAGGGTCTTAGTATAGGTAATAATATAATTATTTATTTAAGTATTAAGAATATAATATAGTACTTACTAATTTATATATAAGGCTAGTAATCTACTAATTCTTATTACTAAGTACTAGTTTTATACTTAAAAATATAGAGAATTTATATAGAATTATTAAATTTCCGAGGATTAAAAAACTTCTAAGGATATAAGTAAGGGTATTTTAGGTACTAAAAAAAATTTAGAACCTAAAAAACTAAGGGTTATCCTTATATAGAGGTATCCTTAGTATATTTACCTAAAAAAATCGGGACCTAAAATTTAAGGATATAACCGAGGTTATCCTTATATCTAGTATTCTTATAGCTATTTTTATTTGTAGAATAGAATATAAATCTAGTTACTAACGCTAACTATAATTATAGTATTCTTTTCTTTTACTTCTAGCTATATTATTTCTACTTAAGCGATAGATAGCCTGATAGAACCTAAAACTCCTATCTGAAACATATAAATATATAGGGGGAACGGGTCAAAGGCCGAAACCTTCATAAGAGATATAATGATGTATGAATTAGAGTAAGTTAATTAGTTAAACTCGTAAGATATAATTAGTAGCCTGAGTTAGAATCTTCTTTCTTATTACAATATATCTTATACTGAGACCGTAAGTTATTACCCAATTATTACCATACATCTATACCTACAGATTTGGGGGACCTTTGTGATGTTCGTGGCCTGCATGGCTGCACGAAATTTGCGCGCCGTTCCATATCCATTAGTTCTGATATGTTTTGAAGTAGTTTTACTCCCCCCCAATGAAATGTCAATCGTGAACTTTTTTTTTGCGAGCGCACGGTAGTTTTGTCATCCATACAAATTATAGTGCATGAAGCCGTCAGAAGCAAAATATATACAGTTTAGCGAGGAGGAGAGGAGGTGAGGGCAGTGGGTGGATGGAACCTGGAACCAAGGGGTGTATTTGTAGTAGAAATAAGCAGTTTGCAAACGTCCTTCGGGACAAGTTGGGCCAATGTTTATCAATACAAGCTGTTATCCACATACCTTTCTAGGGCAGAGTGGTTTAGGACGGTCAGTGCCCCAGGCCAGCACTCCTACGCGCTTGAATTGAAAAGACAAGTTGTAAATTCAGTTGGGCCACTGAAACGTGGCAGACACGCATGACGTACGATCCTCTGAGCCACATTCACACTTAAGTTTTTTTGCGACATGTGTGTGGCGTAAATGTCTAACCACCTGCCCCTGAGCTGCCCGTTTTGGCTCAGAGTGTACACTTTTTGCGAATGCTTAGCGGCTCCTACATCAAATTCAAAGCAAAGAATACTCTGAATAACGTGAACTAGCTTTGTTTGGAATTCACTAGGCAGGATGGGACTGACGCAAAATCTGTGCTGGTTAATTTTGACTACAGAACTCGCTTATTCTACCCAACATAAACACTACTAATGTATCTACAACTATGTATATGTAGATACCTATATATCGATGTATATCTTGTAAATTCCCCCTTGAAAGATGTCGTATATAAAATAGGAGAGCAAAAACCGCAGCTAGTCTAGCTCTATCTAGTATATTCGCTACTATAGAAATTACTTCCTTTCTATTAGAATATAGTCCAGAAATATTCTTAATCTAAATAGATTAGAATATGTTATAAGTGTATACCCTAAGTTAGATCCAATTTAGCTTTCCTAAACATAACCTTACTAACATAGTAGTAAGTGCTACGCGTTTCGTTATCCCAACATAGTATGTTATATATTTAAAGGAGGTGTTTATGAATTTTATATAAATGTATACTTATGTAAACATTCGTGTTGGGTACAACAAACAGGCTTATTGAACACGTACCCTGAAGCCTAGTTTTGGTGCACGTATAAATTTGACATACTGTAACACACTCTGATATGCTACTGTAGACTACTATTTCCGGAGTGGTATTTGCTTTACACTCAACGTGCGAGCCAAGAGTTCATGTTACTCATTATGAATCAAAGTGGCAATTGAGATGTAGAATCTTAGTATGGTGCACCCTAGGCACGCATTCAGAGCCAAATAGGCTCTAACTTAGCCTGGGGCTCAGAGCGTATCGCAGACACTCTGAAGTCTATCTCATTCAT
Source organism: Hymenoscyphus albidus (assembly GCA_911693285.1). Lineage (NCBI taxonomy): Eukaryota > Fungi > Ascomycota > Leotiomycetes > Helotiales > Helotiaceae > Hymenoscyphus > Hymenoscyphus albidus. The sequence goes on along the minus strand of CAJVRM010000041.1, from coordinate 137,007 downwards.
ATAATACAGTAGCTGGTTCGCCCGTTCTCTACTTAAACTTTTTTTGGTGTTCTGAAAAACCACGTTTTTGACAGAGCACACACTTCTTTGTAATATCAAAGGCTTAACTCAAAGGGAAATGAGACAGCTTATAGCCTGTGCTTGGCTATAGATACACGTTTTAACCCCTAAGAGACTTATTGCATTTAATTAGTATACCACTTATCAAAATTTAGAAGATTACTAACGCAAACCATAGAGGATTGAAAAGTAACTTAACTCCATACCAGAATCTCTTAGTAAGATCATAGGCTAATACCTTTTCTTCTTTAGTGAGAGTAGGCTCAATTGAACTTTATTAATAAACACTATCTGTAAACTGTCGCTTCTATACTTTACTTAGCAGCGCACTTCAAACCCCCACCCTGCGAGCGAACCTTATAACCGACAGTTACAATCAAAGCCCTTGAGCGCCATACCTCACCGTAATAGGAAAATGGTTAACTTACTCGAGATATAATAAGATGAGATGTATCGGGTAACAGGGGATCATCGTGAACCACCACTTTTAAGCTACGAAGCTATGACTAATTTTGCCAAACACGCTCCCCGGAACGTTGGTCCCCTTCCCCGTACGCATGAAGTAGGTTAGGCATGATTAGGAGCAATCCCTCAAGCCATATAGTTCGAAGTACCTTACTATGTATGCATGATGGATGGCAAACATGCTTGCGAACAAAGCCTTGGCATCGAACCTCATCATGAACGCATGATGTAGGACAGATATGCTTAGAAACGGAGGGATTTAGAAATGGAAGAAGACAGAAAAGGAAAGATTCTCGTAGACTTTTTCAAGAGCAAGATCCAAAGAAAGAACTGAAATCCTTTTTATGCCGCTTAGCGCAGCCGCATTTCACCGCCTTGGGACTAATACATTGTATTATCATGAAAACAGTACTGCGTGGACATGGATTTATCCCTTACTCCGTAACATGTGAGGCTACTGGACGCCGGTGGGAGCTTCCAAGCGAGAGTACTAATGGTAGTCCTAATTAGGATGTGCCAAGTATCAAAAATCGACGTCTTGTCAGAAGTACGAATGTGGTCAGGAATTAACATACTAGTATATTAAATATACAAACAATTCTAGTTCTAGGTAAGGTTCAACCTTATATTCCGACTCGTTACTGTCGGAATATATCGCGCTATAGACGAGGTCTTATATTAGAGGAGTATATAAAGTACTACGGATAGGGGCCTTTCTTTTAACCTTTAACTTCGTAGATTTAGGAGGGTTTTTATAGGTTAAAGGGTTGTCTTTACGCTATCCGAGTAGTATATTAGAAAAAAGAAATAAAGGTAGAAGATGTAGTTACAGTAGTAGTAGAAGTAGTTATTTATACTACAAAAAGGGGACGAAAAATACGCGGGAAAAACATATACTTATCGATTAAGTACGTACTTTTAGCCTAGGCAACGACATTCCATACATTGAATTATCGAAATTACATATTTTGGCTGGTTTTTATAGTTTTTTTATAACAAGCTGTATTCTGGGTGTGTAGGCTAAAAGTGCGAATCTGATGTCCTGACATTGATGCCAAGGCACTACTTTCCCCCACACTACCAGTAGCCTCACATGTTACGGAGTAAGGGATATGCTCATAAATGGCCATCCGACTTGTATTGAGGAATATGCTTATTTGGATATCAGACTACGAATTGAGCCAGTAGAGTATGACGTTAGAGTGGCATCTTTCGCCTTTTTGGTGATATTGACGAAGAGATGGACTGAGGGGTAGCTCGAGTGATAGCACAGTAGCAATTTCGACTCTTATCCCCTGATTGCATCATATTTACGTTTAGACTTTGAGGTTTGCGATGTTCCATTTGGGCAATAATTTCCGAAAACAAGTCTCTTTTGAAGTTAAAAATCCTAAATTACATATGATGTAACCAGGGGATAGCTTTCTTCTTATCTTTAGACGTTTCTCAGTTCAGCCTCATTTTTGACTTTTTGATACAGGTAGGCTTAAATATATGCTTATTCTCAGCAAGTTTCGCCTAGTCACGAACACCGCAAACCTAAAGATCCAAAGGTAAGATGTTACACATTGAGCAGCGAGGGCTCTCGGATAGTCCCGGCTCCCCTAGCCATTGTCGCATGGCGCTAGCATTCCCTTGTTCATTCTACAGTGCCCCGCACACAGCTATTCGCAGGCAGCCCAACAGGCCAGGAACCTCTAATAAAGATGCTCCTGTCTCCCTTGGTTAGCTTTTCTCGGCATGCTCACTGTTGTCTTGACATTGCGTCTCTGGCCTTCTCTAGCCCTTAGAGTAGGGAGTCAAGTAAGTCTCAAATTAAGAGCTTAAAGGAGGATCCCGATGACGGTTCCCATGGATATTCTGACAACATTGTTCTCCCACCACGGGTGACATTGTTCCTGATGTCTCTGACAGTGCTTAAGACTTGTCTGAACTAACAATAGAATAAACAAGCACTGTTAACCATAATATCTGAACTTATCGAACCATGATCTAAGATTCGAACAATCAAGATGTTCCTATTCCTGATAGGATTTTTCCCGATGTCCATGACGGTGCTTAAAACCTGGCCGATCTAACAATCGGACTAGCAGGTTCTGTTCCCAAGATCTCGATGTCCACGACAGTACTTAAGGGTTGATCGATCTAATACTCGAACACGAGGTTCCGTCTATAGCCTGAGGGCAATCAAGCCTCTGGGACTTGCAAATAATCAAAACCTCTCTATATGGCAAAAGTTGAGAAAACTAATAAGCGAGGAATGGTCTCTTTGCCCCCTCATTCATAAACGACACCAACAGGAACTTGACGAAAGTACACAGCCAGTAGATCCAGATCGGCCTTCGTCTTTTGCCCATTGCTAGTCAGTGCGGCCTCCCCTCTGCGCTGTCGCTTAAAATCTCTGTGGTTAAGCGAGGGCGAAGAGGGGAAGCCGCACTAACTCTTCAAGAAAATCAATTTTTCACGGCCATGATGGCTTTAGCGCCTGGTCATACAACTAGAATCCGACCAGTGAGCTAATCCCTTGTTTCCTACCATCTAGAATGTCACCGAATACGTGGAGTAAGGGTCAAAGTGGACTTGTACTACAGAGTGTGGCTCAAAGCAGCGCTCAGAGCGAAGCTCAAGATGTTCGCAAAACATCCTTATACGCATCTCGGTTCATATGAAAGCAAGTCTTTCAGATGAAGGCTACTAGGGAGTCCGTAGGTAGACAAAACAAGATACATAAGTATTTAGTTTCTCAAGTCTGTTTCCTATCCAAATTCCGCGATATATTGCCATCCGAACGTTATATTTCTAATTTACTATAATGAGGGACCTGTTTCGAGATTCTATGTATGGGAATATTGTTAGGTTTGTGACGCGAGGGAGGGTTTTCGCTTTTGATGAAAAGACAGATGCAGCGTTGTGGGAGAGGTTTATTGATAGGGAAAAGTCAGCCCGCATGGTACGCTGACTTGACAAAATATTAGGTTACTTATTGGAGAACCCATCACTTACGCCATTTTATAGGCACACCACGGCAATTTGGAGAGGATGAAAAGGGTGTGAAGGATGGTACGAACAGCATTGCTAGCGACGAAACCTATGATTACGAAGGTCAGAGATCACCAAGAAAAGCAAGAAGAAGCTATTCAGAGAATGATCGATATATCCCTCACGCTAGAACTTGGAAGGACGAGCATCAAAGAAACGCAGCCACTGGTGTACCTGTTGATCCTGACAAGGGAGAAGATGTTTCCGTCATTACGTGGTATGGAAAAGATGATCCTGATGTAAGTATGGTATATTCAAATGATTCCCCATCGCTTATAAATTTCAGAATCCCTTAAACTAGTCTACAGCAAAGAAGGCTTTTATAACTTTTCTGATTTGTCTTCTTACGTTCACTGTCAATCTTGGAAGCGGCATCTTCACTTCTGGTAGTGTGCAGTATGCAACTCACTTCGGCGTTAGCCAACTCGAGGCAACCCTTGCTTTGTGTGTATACACAGCTGGTGATGTTATTGGAACTATGGTAAGTCCAACTATTCTACTTGTTTCTAGAGACAGGCAACCCTGCCCTCCTAGAGCCTTCCCCAAATCAAAGCACTAAAATAAGGTCTGGTCGCCATTTAGTGAAAATTGCCATATTGGTCGAACTCTGGTCTATGCTTGGACGTGGATTTTCTTTGTGTTCTTACAATTTGGTGTTGTCTACGCCAAAAACTTTGGAATGCTCATCGCCTTCTGTGCTCTTACAGGCTTCTTCGGGTCTCCTGTTCTAGCCACAGGAGGTGCATCCTTGGGGAATATATATTGTTCCTCTAAACGAGTGTATGCCGCTACTATCTGGGTACTAGTATCTTTTTGTGCCCCAGTGATGGGTCCAGTGGTTGGAGGCTACGCTGCACAATATAAAGGCTGGCAATGTAAGCATTCGATTCATTCTCTCTCGCAGCCTTTCGCGTGAATTTGCCGGAAAATTGCGATGGATTACAAAGAGGCTTAGAAAAAGCAGGAAATCCAATTCCTGATTCTTTTAAGTGCTTTCTCCATGGTTTGGCTGTCCCACTTCTATTTCTTTTTTGAATCCTGCCACTGGCTGAATATCATCCTCGCTTCCTTCACGAATACGTTCTACCACGTAGTGCTGACATATCAAAGGGACCATCTATGAATTGCTCTGGATTTCTGGGTTTGCTCTCATCTTGCTATTTCTCATGCTCCCCGAAACCTCGGAAGCCGCTATCCTTTACAGACGCTCGCGGCGTCTCCGGGAACTTACCGGAAGAAGCGACATCAAATGCGCCGCGGAGATTGAATACGATAGAAAGACAAAAGAAAAGCTTGTCATGGAGTGTCTTGTACGTCCTTTTAGTCTTACGTTCAAAGAGCTAATACTCTTCGTACTTAACCTATACCTTGCCCTTATATATGGGCTTTTGTTTATCTGGTTTGAAAGCTTTTCTATCGTTTTTGGAGAGGTATACGGGTTCAAGCTTGGTGCAGAGGTTAGCAATCCTTCGCGCTTTTCTATTCTCCAAATCTGGGGTTTGGGTAGTTGAAATCCAACCTTGGCCGAATTTATGGGTCCTTTTATAAGAAGATGTGCTGACATTTGGTAAGGGTCTTTCATTTTTGGGTATCGTCGTTGGTGCTTTATTCGTCGTTTCCCCACTCCTCCTATTCCAGTACTATACCCCAAATACCCAGCTTAACGAAAACAGCGGGCTGAAACCTGAATTGCATCTTCCGCCAGCTATAGTTGGCGCATTCTGTGTCCCTATCTGTCTATTCTGGTTCGGCTGTTAGGTGGAACATCCTTTCTTCCCCCAGCCCCTCATTACACCGCTGCCTCTTCTGTACAAGATCCCATTGCTTATACAAACACAGGACATCACGGCCCCAAATCCACTGGATCGTCCCTATAGTCGGCTCCAGTTTCTTCGCTATAGGCGCCATGCTCCTCCAATGCAGCGTTGTTGGATACATTGGAGACGCGTATCCCCGCTACGCCGCGAGTGCTTTAGCAGGAAACAATTTCTGGAGAGCTCTTTTTGGGGCTGGGTTTCCGATGTTTGCCACCGCTATGTATAGAAAGTTGGGGGTCGCTGGGGCGAGCAGTCTTTTAGACGCATTAAGTGTTCTTTTTGTTCCAGTTCCGTTTTTCCTTTATTCCTATGAGGCGAGGATTAGGAAGGCTAGTAAGACGGCGAGACATGATTTGTAGAAGTTGCGGAGAGGGAGAGGGGGGGAGTCGGTACTGAAAAAAATATTTAGTAGTAAAGTGCTGGAGCTTTGTTTGGGAGATGGATATAACAGTAATTAGCGTAGTCGTAATGTATATTATTAGCATTTTAGAAAGAACATTCTGGTCATAATTTCCTTCAGCTTCCTTTCTGCACTACAGCAACTCCTGTTCTTCCTGTCGACGACAAACTTTTGGCGACTGAAATTGATATTTTGTAGCCCTTCCTTCAGGCACTTGAGGGGCGAGCTTCTTCGAATCCCCAAATATGCAGGCATATCAAAGAAACAAATTGAAAGCTCTTCATACCGAAATCACCCAGCCGATAGAGGCATTATTTGAGGGGATTGTTATTAAAACCACGCAGCTCATCTAGCAGGCTCTCTCATACATCCGTTGTAACAACACAAAGCTTTGACCATACCAATTTATACCTCTCTGGCTCGACGGCGCCACCGTCGATGATTAAGATTCTTCAATTCGTCGAGGTGAAAAACACAAGCCGTGATATGCCTGTTCATGCAATCAAGAATCCCCGTCATCCAAACTGGGATTCTGCCCGTCCGGCCCTGTAAGTTAGTGTGTGTCTTTCCAAAAAGCCCCAACACCACGAAGCAGTTTTATAACTAGGAAGAGGAAGATGAGGGTTAAAGTGATAAGGTGCTGTTGGTTTATCTTTCGGAGTTAGGGGAAGTGGCGCTTGGTGGCAAGACGTGCCGTATTAGGTAGCCTCACTGATCAAGTATGAGCAAATCTACCCGAAGAACTGATTGGAGAATCGGCGATGACTTTGGCTTTGAAATTCGATAGTTGAACTATGCCCTACAGTACAGTAGGACTCGGATAAACCTTGAAGTGCGACATGCAACAAAATCGCCCAGCTGCAGGGTGGAAACGTCAGTGGCAAAGCAGTGCTTGCGATATGCAACAGAAACAAAATGTCATGCTTTCTCCAAATTTCACGGGTATTTAAAAAGTCCTCGCCTAATATCGGTATTGAAACCTGGCGTTGTTGAGTTTGTCTACCCAAACCTGCACAAAGTCGATGGAAAGCGTGACAAGGTATTTTTACACTTTTTCCTTTCGAACAACCGGTAGAATTCGAAGCAATACTTGTTTCGCAAAAGCTATTACGATTAGCTGGTTCAACAAGAATACTGCTCGGGTTCATAAGTCTGAATCACCTAACGCCGAAATCGTTTCTACTACTACCTAAAATTTCTACAACCCTCAATATTAATTATACTTACGTACCTTAAACAAGCACCTAGTAGTTGTTAGAGGATGCGTATATAGTAGCTTCAGTTACATTTAGGGGTTGTGTTCTGTAAATTTTAGTTGTAGAAGCAACATCGGCGTTAGGTGATTCAGACTTATAAACCCGACGAGTATGGTGACTGGTGGTGAGGTCTTTGTGATTTCCAGCACTCGGGTTTGAAACTACCGTGATAAATCGATATTAACAAATACGCCAAGCTGGGTGGGTGGAGTAGCAGAAGTTGACAAGACTACTTTTGGGCCATGTAAAGAATAGCTTTCTAGTGGTCCCTACAGTAAGACAGTTGGGCGAAACTCTGTACACGCTTTAAGAACCTATTATACGAGATTTCCTAGAACAATTAACTTAATTGTCCTAAATCACTTAGGTTAATAAAGATATATTGATTTTGATTATCCTAAATCACTTAAGAGAACTATTTTAATTACACAAGACTTTTAGGATAATATCTTTTTCTAACCTAGGTGTATACAGAGTTTCGCCCGACTATCTTACAGCTCCTTCGCAAAAGTAACAAGATGTTTTACGACACTAGGAATGGTGGAAAATTGCAATCTGCATATAAAATACCTTGTAAAATCTCCTATAACACACTAGTAAGATGCCCTAGAATCTTGCTACTTTTGCGAAGGGGCTGTAGGTAGAAAGTCTGACTACGAAACGCAATCGTATAAGAAGAGGGATTCTAGCGAGTAGGAGCCTCTGATTCACACTATTCTATACTACGCCGTACTCCGCCCGCCCACGTTGGCGTATTCTTAACAGTAGCGTCGATTTACCACGGTATCCACATTACTGGGTCAATACGCCAGAATCAAGAATCGGGATATCAAAGCGAAAAATTCACTTTGATTCAGCTATGAGATATCAAAGCGAAGTGGATGGTAGAAATTTCTCTTTGGGCTCTTTATTCCGGTCATTAGGAATTGTTGGGAAGGAATCCGTTGACTCGGGATCAGGAAGTGATATATCATATACATAGTTTGAGTACCGTACCGCCACTTTGCAAAAGCAGCAGTAGGAAAGCCCAGCCCCACCATTCTACCCATCTGTGAAAATTTATAATTATTCGGGTTTATTGAAATACTTACAGGAATAATATGAACATGCACGCTGATTCTTTTGGGAATTTTGAAGTGGTGGTATATAAAGTGATAATTGTTTGACACGAATGAGGGAAATTCTTCGACATAAGCTCGAAGTAGCTTGACCACTCCCCCGGAGAAGGATATTTGGTTAGAGCCGCGCTCTGAGAGACTCCAATACTTCGTATCCTTATCAAAGACTTCTGTGCGCAGGTCCTGCTCTGGAGTTCTCAGTCCCTCCCTGACTCCCTGGGGGTGATCGTTACCGATCTTCTTCTCACAATGGTTTTCATTTTAGATAGGTGACCAAAGAAACCGGTTCTGACCACCGAAATGTTCCTGCCATTTGAACGACTGCCGCGATGCGATGCGAAAATAAAACGGCTGGGAGTCTGGGGCGCAAACATCATCGCGAACCATGGAATGGCTTTTTTTAAAATGAAGTACTGGTGGCTCCTGACCACATTTCGCGACCGAGCGTTGAGGAGATAGTGAGTGTGGTCGGTTAGGAGGTCGTCGGTTAATCAGAGTGGGGCTTGCGAAATTAGCAGAACTCCGTACTTGTAGGAAGTACCGTAGAAGGACTTGGAAATAACTGGGAGATCGATCTACGTGGAGTTGTAGGTGGATATTACTAAAACTCTCCGTTGGCTCCGAGTGGTTAGATGTCACTAGCGAAGGCCTTTGATTCCTACGTTAAGAACGTGGCCAAACTGTTATAGCAAGGGGCCCGTGGAAAGCTGATCTCTGAGTGGCCTAAAAACTGATGTTGCCAGCTTCTGCCGTAACCCACCTACCACTCCACACAAAAACTAGCGTAAGTGATAAGTTCGATTTACTATGGTACACCGTATGTCATTGTGGAGCATGCCGTCGGAGCAGAATTCGATCAACACCATGGTTGGTAGAGAGAGTAAGGGGAAAGATGAAAGACGGCGAAAACGTGACAAGAATGAATTTTGAATGTTTGAAATTTTGTATTTCTTTAGTTGATATGTTATATCGATTGAATATAAATATTCTAGAGTAGAATGGTAGTAGGTATAGATATCATGTATCGTATTGATATCATATATCTTCGTTGAGTAGAATTCATCCACTCCTATCATAACTCCTGTATCAGTGACAATGATACAGGTTCGCCCAAGCCCTTAGCAACACACAGGTATATCCCGAATATCAAAAATGCTCCATAATGGCTAGCAAGCCTAGCCCAAAACAAGAAGAGAACGCCTCCCTATGGGCTCCATCTTGGGAAACGCCATTTATTAAAGAAAGAAAAGAAAGAAAAGTATAGAACAGTCGGTGTTTCCGACATGTTCATAAAGATGCTTTCAAACTGACAAAGAAAATGTATGTATGATGATGATGATGGTTTCTTCGGCCCGCAAGATAACTCCAATTATTGGTAGACTGGCGGCTATGCAATAGCTCTTCCGATCTCCTTCTCTGTAGAGGTATTTGCCCAAAGTCTAGGTCGACTAGAAGGTCGAGGACTCAACCCTCCTGCTGCAAATCCGTCAAACGTTGATGTTCCTGGCGAGCTGGTGCTTTGATCGTATTCCCGATATTCTCGGCCGATGCTGTCGCTCTCAGGGTCATACCATGTTGTGGTAAGTGCAAGTCGTTCCTTGGGCTTCCCATCATTGGTGGTCGAAGTCCTTGGTCCATTGTAACTCCATATGCTTCTGTTGCTGACAGAGCTCGTTCGACTTTTCGTTCGCGTGTGTCCAGGTGGTGCTTTCGTGAGACGGGAACTTTGTCGTTTTATGGACGGAATATAGGCTTCATCCCCAGGAACAGACTGATCTGTAAGTCCTGCTCTGGAGTTTGGGGATCTTGCCATAGAGGAAGGACTTTCGGGTATTATTGCCGAAGGTCGTCGGGAATGTGTTGGGGTTGTCTGTGGTAGTTGTGCATTCCACATCCGACCTGGGAAATGTGACAATCCAATGGTATTTGCATCCACAACTGGTGCTGGTAATTCTGGGAGTTCTGGCAGCATTGGTGCTTTTTGCTCAGAGCTTGGGGCACGCCATGATGCTATCTCTTCGTCGTCAATGGGAGTGGCACCTCTGTGAGAAAATGGCCGTTGTCCTTTCTGATAGCGCCGCACAAGACAAAATGCAACAGCGAGGAATATCAAGCCAAGTACACCCAAGATTGCAGAGAGCACAATGATCAGGTTTCGGCGACCATCGTCCCTATTTGACTCAGGTCCGGGAGTGCCAGAGGCCATTGGATTGGAGTGAGTTCGAGTAGAAGTGGCGAATGGAGGGGTTGGAGGGAGACCAGTAGAGACTACTGTTGTTGTTGTTGAATCAGGTGAGCCAGAAGATATTGGCTCGGGAGAGTTGGAGGTTGTAGGTGGTGTTGGAATCACAGATAGAGTAGTGGTCTCTGTGATTGGTATCGAGGATGTCGATGAGGGCTCAAGTGAGGAGGCCACGGAGGTTCTTGGTAGTAGTATTGAAGTTTGTGATGGACTTTCCTCTGGAAGACGGGGGCCAGGCGGCGGTGGAGCATTGGAATCGCCTCCCTTCTTCGCCAGTCTCAATAATAGTTCCTCCTCGGCTAGTACCAGGCTGAAAAGACATGCTGTGAATGCCAATGGTATGCTCTTCATATCTAAATGGAAATCGAGAAATTTGTATCGAGTGAAAAGACCGAGTGAAGAAGGTCAATAAAACATAGCTGTAACTCTAAGAGGCCAACTACACTAACAAGAATCTCCAATATAAATAAAAAGGGTCAAGAAGAAGATGAGAAGAAGATAATGGCACGGTGGTTGTAAGCAAATGGCCCATCCATCAACACGGCTCATCACACTTTTGAAGATGAGTAAGGTCGAGGACGCACACTCGGTATCTAGCCATCCAAGAATGTGCAGATACCATAGCTATTATAGAACCGCGCTGCACCACGCAGGCACAGGCAGAACAGGGTTGGAGACCTTGCAGCTCGACCTGCAGATTTTAAGTGGGCCAGAGGTTGATGGGGAATCATGTACCAAGCTCGCCGCAACTTTGCGGTCTGTGGGATTGCAAGTGGACGTCTGGCCGATGTGCTGGTCTCTTGTCAGCGAAACGGCAAAGGGTGTGGCAGAAAATTGAAAGAGGGGGGAATGGAGTGGGAAAGGACCCTTGCCAACGCTAACAAGAAGATGTGCAGCTGCATGTTTCCTGTCAGGGGTAGAAAAGGACGCTACGCTTAGCTTGGCGAGGCAGAGGAGCTCGTCTCGTGAACAAGGAGAGCCACTCGCTTCGCAAGATCCACCGAGGGGTTCTGAAGAGAGCCTCTTGATCATGATCCAGCACTGCCAGCATCAACCTGGAGCTGATTCTGCTACCGATATCCTGCTAGAACTATTAGAGATGTTTCGACGGGCCGCAAAAGCATCGTCATGGCTCGTACCAGGTCGTGCCCAGGACCTTAGGAGTGGTTTGCCTTTTGGTTTGAATAGTTCTCTTGACTGCCAAGGGCACAAAAACTGCGGAAGGATTACCAGTACGAAGTCTTCGTAGAATCGTCTTTCGTACCGTGTAACATCTGGAAATATCTTGACGCCATCGCCGAACCGAAACGTGGTAGCCGTAGGTATTGCGTGGAGGGTTGGCGATGGCCAGTCTCTCGCTAGTGGGGAGACGAAGAGGGCTTGAGCGCTGACAGAAACCCCACCGTCCAGAGTGGATGATGTGAGATTGACGCTATTGTCGCTGCGGTCGCAACAAAAGGTTTACTTCGTAGATTTCTTGATACTTGCACTTCGTACTTGAGAGGTACGGAGTATCGGAATACCCAATATCCGCATAAACCTCTGTCATTCAGCAATTGGTAACCCAAAAAGCTAAACACTGCTGGACTCTGCAGTTGCTGACCCAATACTACACTTGTGTGACACCAAATATCCACAGGCAGGATTGAATGTTGGCTTGCCAGCATGGCAATCAGGTTCAGGTACTCCCGCCGTAGCCGTAGCGGTTTGGCCTGTCTTGCCTTGTGCAACGCTTCTTGAGTAAGCAGATGCCAGAAGCATTCAAGCCGTCAGCGGGGTTCTGAAACTCCAGAGTCATGTTGGCGGGTGATCATTGGATGGCAGCTTTGGCGGGGCCAGGACAGGATGCGATGCGACGGGATGCCACGATGCAAAGGGAAATAACTGGGGAGGATTTACAAGCGAAACTTTGGAGAACGCCAATCACCTCAACCAAACCATCATCTTCACTCCACTAAAAGATCGACCAATCGTATGTCAGAATGCGGACTTTGAGCCGCAGAGCATCCAAGATCGCTCCTGATCTGGGTTAAGTCACCTGCACACTCTAAATTGAGGTTTGGGTTCGCAAATTTGCTGCATCTCGAATGCCGATATCACATCACCGAAAGTCCATCTACGAAGTTGACTCGCTGCCGTGCTAATTAAAGTCATGTCAATCTTCTTGTGAACTGCCGCACGATGCCTAGTCACATCGGCTCTGGCTAGCGACGGACTATTTACGCAGTACAAGCACTTCGTGATCATGGCACCCTTGCTAGATAATGGATGTCCACCCACCCCGCCATCCCGAACCACCTAGATCTGACAACGATAGACAACGAGCCTTCTCAGCCTATGATGCAGACTTCAAACGTTCCGAGTTCACAACATACAGACAAGCTTCTCACCTCCGCTACCTTACTCTAGCGAAAGTAATGCAACCATACGATACCTCAACAAACCAAGTACTAACGAGCGCTTCAAGTTTCGTGATTTAGTCGGAGGGCGTTTGTTGCCGTTTACAGCTACGACAGCTTACAGATGACTGCATGAACGTCATTGGGAAGCAAGCCCATCTACGATAAGCAGTGCCAATATTATCAGGCTGGAAACTTACGCTCTTTGATTCACATCACTACTCCATGAATCCGAGGAATTCGTGTTGCTTCGTAACAACTTCTTCTATGTTTGATTCCAAGCCTTGGTGTCAATAGATTTATGAGTATCCTGACCTGATATGGAAACAACCAACGTCGTCGGGCGTCTTAATATATTTCGTGCCTTGTTCCTGGCAGTACGCCACAAAGCTGACCCGAATCAACCGATACTGGATAATACCCAGCAATCTAACCACATTAATAATGTGTACAGCCCGATTGCCAAACTTGGAACGGAATTACGGAGAGTTTTACTACACCCAGACAATAGCTATAGGCGACGACGATATTATTGTCCCCGGTTGGGCTCCAACACAAGAAGCTGAAATTGTGCGAAGTAACGTCGCAAAGGTTGGAAGTTCCCGCCCCCAAACCCCGCGTTGAAAACTCCGCTGGAAGCGTAATAAAAAAAACCTGGCAGCCTAATTGCCAATCCTTCTCCCATCACGTAGGGCAATCGAAACACAGGGCAGCCAATGGTACTGGATTCTATGGATTCTTCCATTAAACCCTCATGTACTTCTATACTTCGTAATTGCGTAAGAATGCTAGCTGAGGTAGTATTTACCCGCAATTTTACGATAGCTGGCCGTCTCCGCTTATCGTCGTGGGCTGTCGATCTTTGATTCACCTTGAAGTGAGATTCTAAACTCTACCTACTCTTTGTGGGACTTCGTGTCTTGGTATTCAGGTAAAATTACTGGTTCTGGGACTTCTTGTCTGGATATTAAGGTAAACTCGGGGTGTTTGAATTGTCAAACTGCCCCAGTTAATTACAGGGACTTATCAAACGTTGGGAATACTACTAATTAGCGAAAGGGTGCAGACTACGCCGCCTTTCTGTGCTTCCACTACAGCATGTACACATGGCAATTAAGTGGAATCGACGCCACCAGATTTTTCTGCTTTTTTCCAGCATGTTGTACCTGCATGCGAGGAAATAGGAGGAAAGCCACTCGCGACTCATCCACCAAAAAGCGGATTCTATCCCTTGCTTCTGACTGCACAGAAAACGATCGCCCCTCTCGATAAGAATCTGACCTCTTCGCTATTGGACAACCATGTGTGGTGGGAACCAATCAAATTCCGAAACTCCATTAGAGAAGCGAACGGCGGAGTCGAGCTCCATCTTCTTGACCGCTGCTTCCGCAATTTGATTTGCGCATATGCGTCTTCCAAAAACTCAAAAATTCTTCCCTCCGATTTCCCTCTGCACAGACTCTTTTTCTCCCAATCTCTGAAGGATCTTCCGGTAGAAAACTACCAACGCACGGCCGTAAACATGTACTTCGTACAACCCATCTGTAAATCCCAGCCTTCCTTCCCCTCTCCTCTGCATACCGGTATTGCCCACAGAGTTACGAGCTTAACAGTGCAGTAAATAACCATAATTGCGTCAGCCGAGCGCCTACACGCGCGATTAAAGGAGAGCCGTGTGCTGCAGGTCGTACGTCCTCTGGAGAAGGAATTATATCTTTCCGTATGACTCGCAGTTAGTGCGCGAAAAACTCCAGATGACGATAGTCAAAAGCAAAAGCAGAAAAAAAGAAAAAAAGGAAACAGGAAACTAATGTACGACTTGTCGACCGGCGCTGCACTCACAGTAGACCAATAAAGCCCATTTTGTCTTAGCAACAGTAGTCTAGACTCGAAACTCACCGACTATGCGGCACACCAGTTCCTGTCAAAAAAGGTAAAGTAGAGACTTGCCTATTAGAAAAAAAAGCCACCGATCGTCATATACTTTTCCACCACACCAATATTCCTCCTTCACCGAATATCTGTACAGTCAAACCACCACCCCAACACGGCGCAAGCACAAAACAAGCGCAAATGTGCCGAATATGCCGGGCCAGACTACTGTATGTACACGTACAGTACATAACCTGCACATGAAGAAAATCCCCGACGTCTTGATCATGACACAACACGGCAAAAGAAAAACCTCCCATTCGATCAGCGAGCCGCAAGTCCCCAATGGGACACAGAAGGCTCGACGTGAGCGAGAGAGAAAACCTTAAACCTAAATATATCGCGGCAGGTGACTTATCCGAGGTCGTACTCACAGACACCGCGCGCGCTCATCTCATAGAAGAAATAACCATAACCGGATTAGCCTCGAGCGTCGTGGCGCGCTATCAATCTACCCGACGGTACTTCACCGTACCACTGCCAGAGATCGACACGATCAAAATTAAGACGAACAGGAGAAGAATTTAGTTAAATGTAAAAGACAAAAACAGAACGGAAGCGACAACTTCCTTTCTCTAGAAGCTACAAACACTAACTCCCAAACACGCGAGTCCGGAATTCTCCATCTCTACGCCTCCAACATCCATACATGCATATACATATACATCATACATACCACCGAAAGACAAGAAAAGCATCCCGCCGTCATCGACGACCTTCCATTATTATTCCCACTTATTCCCACTACTGTACTCAAGTACTTAGTATCATACGTGAAAAAGATTCCCCTCACCAGCCCCCTCAACCCCACCTTTCAAAAGACCAAAGGGCATTAAATTTCCCCTCCTTTCGCCTCACTTCCTCACTCATCTCCCCCTCACTCTGCCCCTCAAAACTAGTACAGTACACTAGTACTGTACGATCCATCACCCCCACAAAACCCCTCGACAACACACACAACAAGTAAAGTGGAAGTATTCAGGAAGTATTCTCCGACCTACTAGCACCATCCATCCATCCATATCCCACCCACAGTGCCACACCACACCAACCCAACCCAGCCCACTATCAAATAACCGCAAATCAAATCACATCAAATCACATCAAATCAAGGAAGCAAGCACGCGAAAGCAAAAAACTTCTCCCCCCTCCCACTACCATGTACAGTATCGCTCGGTCCCCGTGATACGCACCGCACCCACCAAGCAAGCACCTTCTGCATTGCATCAAACTCTGACTCTGACTCTCCATGGTAATCTTACAGTGTAATCGTATATTGTACGATAAGATACATGTAACTTACATGTTCATGTACGGACATGTATGTATGTATCTAGAAATAATCCGGCTCCCAATATTGCCGGGCGGTTCATGCAGCACTACAGTACCTACTGTACTAGCACACTACACTACATTGCATCACAGACGATAGATAGATAGATTCTGCAGTTAAGCGCACGCATATACGAGGGAATGCATGTGTGCTGCGAGGTTTAGAGTGCAGATTGTGATCGATACATACATACATACATACATACAGATAGTACATAAAGTAATCAATTTTCGCCCACCCCAAAACAACCTATTAACCATTTCAAATAAAAATAAGAGTAAGAAATCCTCAAAGGGTAGGTAGATTGACCAAAAAGTTCTAGCTTTACAATCTATAAACCCAAAAAAAAGCAATTCCCCCAGACTCCGTAGCACGCGATATCCACGCAAAAAACCCAAGTCTAAATCCAAATCCAAATCACACCAATTCAAATTCCAACTCAAATTCCATCACCATCCCCAAAAGCTAATGAAATTCATTATACCCTCTACCCCATACCCCGCTCTCCCCAGAACCCCAGAACCCCCTAAACTTACCACAAGCACAAAGTAAAAAAAGAAAGGTTTCTTCAAAAGAAGAATCACAAGTCCATATAAAATAAGTCATTCCATCCATCCCTTCCATCATCGATTAACAACTAAAAAGAAGTACAACCTCCACAAACTCCTCAAGCTCCTCAAAGTAAATATAAGGGAGGTGGGTATGACTCTATACACGCCTGAGTTATAAAAACCTTATCCTAAAGACCGTATATAACTAAATCAATTATACGAATGGTTTAGAATCATTGATACTTTTCACTCCTTATTGACATAACCTACGTAAAATAGGACACTTAATTAAGTTGTGCCAGACTTTTAGTATAACGACTTTTGATAGTGTGAACAGAGTAACGCCCGCCTCTCTTAACATCAAGAGTCAAGACATGAATGAAATGAGTAAAATCACTAACTCCTGACTCCTAAGGAGTTTATATAGCTAGAGCATAGCCATAGCCACACAGTAGTATATCACAGCAACTCTACTCTACTCTCCTCCAATCAAACAACCACCTACCTACCTACCTACCACCCTACCCTCAACCACCAACCAATAAACCACAACCTCAACAACCTTACCAGTAGATAAATCAAAAACCCCCCAAAAGAGACCAAAAAAACACATCACCATAAAAAAAAAGAATTCCAAGATAAGACAAGAAAAGAGTAGAGAGAGCTTACATTAGAAAGACTCGGAATATATATACTAGCCGAGAAGTCATAGTACCTACTCGTCGAAATATCATGACTTCATTTTCTTTTCTTCTCATTCTTCCCTCATATGAGTCCCGAGGTAATGTATCTAATGTTTACTTCCTTATTTACATCTCCTCTTTTCCTCTACTCTTCTCTCCTCCCTTCAGATGCTCTACTCACTCTCTACCATCTCACATCCCCATGAAACAATCTCCCTCTACCCACTTCCCCTTCAATCCACACCCTATCTACAACCCCATCCATCCATCCATCCGTATTCACCTCGTTCTTTCATCTCACCGATCAGGAAAAAAAAAGTGGTCTGTAGCATCAAAGGATTTAGTTTCACCCACCCACCCACTTACTCAAAGCAAACGAGGTAATTCTTCCGAACAAAAATATCTCCATCGGCGACAACGAACATTACGCAACAACAACAAAAAAAAAGGACTCCATAAAAAATTGCTCAACTCCAAAACTCGTCGCTGAATGCCCATTCCCTAAAAAGTGGGGTTCCCCCAAACGCTCCGTATGCTGCGCCGATCAATGAGATTGATCATAAGAAACGGACCAAAGGAAAAAAACTCCCGCAAGTTTGTACAACAACAAAATTCGCCGATGCGCCTCGTATCATGAGACGTTTTGTTTTTCCTTCCAGTATTTCAAGCCAATTGGTTAAGAAGAGGAAAAAGTTGCGATTTGGTTTTGAAAAAAAGTTCAAGATATCACGGTCGGCGCGGTCGACATTGAAACACTTGTGTGTCCGAAGAGGGAGCCGATGGAGAATTCCTGAAACCCTTACAGCCTCATCTACCCCAGGCTGACTCTAGAACCCGAATGATTGCTGGAGCTTTCACTTGGGGTTCCCGGGTCGATGGAGACCTGGCTTTTGATGGCCATAATCCATTCATGCTGTAAAAGCTCCGCAGCGGATGCCCGAAGCTTAGGATCACGGACGAAACACCGATTGAGGAAATCGATCCCTTGTGGGCTGAGCTGTTCGCTCGAAGGGAGTTGTGGAGGATTGCCCTGGGCGATGTTGTACATGATCGCCCATTCGTTGTCCAAGGACGCCCATGGCCGACGACCAGTAGCCATTTCGAGAATTACACATCCGAGAGACCAAACGTCCACAGCACCTGCGCGACCAGGATTCTCTCCTTTGATAACTTCAGGGGACATATACATTGGCGTTCCAGTCATAGATTTGGCCTTTTCCGATTTGCCTTGAGCGCCCGCTATTAATGTTTTACCCTGACGGGCAATCACTTTTGCGGCGCCAAAATCGACGTATTTTATGACACCGTTATGATTGAGGAGAATATCTTGAAACTAGTCAGTACATGTCATACATTGCGGGTCGTTGAATGAAGAACTTACTTTCCGGCTTGATGTCACGATGCACGATGCCACTCTCGTGTAGATACCCAAGACCTTCCAACAATTGAAGCGCATACACCATGATGACCTGTTCGTCTTCGATGCGACCATGCTCGAGCAGTCCAGCCAAAGAACCACCAGAGCAAAACTCCATGAAGATATAGACCTTATCTCTATGAACTTCAATTCCGTGATAAGAGACAATATTGGGATGGTCCAATACCTCAAGGACATTCATCTCATCCCTGATCTGCCCAGCGATGGTTGGAATGAGGGTTGGATCTTGCAAACGAATTTCTTTGACGGCCATCAAGTGACCGGAGTCAAGATTGATGGCAGCATACACGGATCCAAAAGACCCACCGCCAACGAACTGGCCTTGTTGCCATCTCATGTTGACATTTGAGGCGGAAGAGGAAAGGTACGTAAGGGAACGGTCTGCGTCGTTTGTTTCTTCCATGACACGACCCAGAGCTTGTCTTTCGGCTTCTTTTTGCTTTCGAGCGTCATCGAGCATTGCAAGTTGTTCCAGTTTCCCCTCGAGCACATATCTTGCAGATTCTTCATCATTCATCATTCGATTCATATCCATCTTTCTAAATTGACCAGCAAGTGCCTCTACACGTTGTTTTTCAGCTTGAGCGGCAGCTAATGTAGACCTTGCCCCCATGATATCAAAATGCGATATCAATAAGGACATACAGCCGGCAACCTTTGCACGGAGTTTGGAGTATTCTTCCTCCCCGAGGGCGAGAATGTGTTGACCTGTGGTCATGACCATTGCGAACTCGAGAGCCTGCACTGCCCACCGAAAGGTCTTCCGGTCGGCTGCAATGCAATCATCGCAAACGAAGCTCACCCAGTCTAGAGCGAGCTTGGTGAGTTTCAAGTTGTTCATCTGCTTCCGATTACGGTCCATATGTAGGAGAGATCGCTGACCGAATTCTGTGGCGAAAACGAAGCAGGTTTGTATGAGTTCGTGGCAATCCAATCCTTGAGTTTGGCCACGAACAATTTCCACGCTATCCATTATCAACCCGGATAGCTTGTACACCACTTTTTTGATCTCGGTCAGTCTCAAGTTGACCTTCTTCAGATTCGATCTTTGCTCGACGACCATGTCCAAATGCATATCAATGGAATCCAAAAATAACATTCTAGCATTTGCTAGCCTAGCTTGAGAACCGTCTGCAATCAATCGAAGGTTGCCAAGTTTCACGTCGGTTGATACCTGAGGGAGATCGGCATCTACCTGTCTGCCATCCCAGGGCATTTGGACTTCCGGTCTTAAAACTAAGAGATATGGATTTGTCGGATCTTCCTCAACCTCCTCTGAGTGATAACACGTCCCTAGAATTGACTGAATATCCTGCGGTCGGTCGTAAAGTGAAGGAGACGCTATCAAAAAGCTTCCGTCGTGTTCAATGCTAGCGGTATAGACCAGGAAGTGACCCGTCTCAATAAGTCTTGAATACAGATGATGCAAATCCTCATTGCACAACGAGATACTGAAATCAGTCGCATTTTCAAATCGATCGCTCAGTACTCGTGAGAACCGCTGCAGCATGCGCTGCCGTACACGAACCGAATCTAGACCTTGTTTGTAACGTTTGGTCATCTCAGTTGCTTTTTCTTTAGGCCTTCTTTGAAGATCTCGCTCGAACGTTTGACTTAGACGGTTGAAAGCTTTAAATGTAAGAGAGCTGAACTGTTCAGCAACCTCAACATCACCACCTTGAAGATGTCGACCGATTTCGTTTGAGAATTCCCATTCCTGCTCCAAGACCTCGGCCTCCTTGAATGTATTTCTGTTGCTGCCAAGTTTCCAGTTCAACATTTTAAAGTAGAATTTTAGAGCATCTAACACAACCTGATCGAATGATTCGCCGATACATGGCGGTAGATCCCATCCAGGTTCCGGTTGTGAGATTGTCACATATTCCTGTTTGATTCGTACGGCGAGGTTCAGAAGGATCTGAAATTGTGCTATCATTTGCTCTTGCATCATCGCATTTTGCTGAGCCGAATCCTTCATCTTTCTTGCAAATTGAAGTCTAACGAGAATGATCTCTTCAATAAGTCGCGATGGGAAGTTGATAAGGGTGAGCATCTCTTCGATATACGGTGGAAGGTGTCGCCTGGCAAATCCTTCTGAATTGTCAATCAATGTACTCTTTGCTTTCATAATCACTTTCGCTACACCCAGAAGGATGCTCTTGTCGCCCTGCAACGACTTCAAGCCATCTTCCTTTAAGAGTCTATCAATAAAAGAAGATTCGTCAGATAACCCATGCCCGGAAGGTGAGCGGTCCTTGGCTTTGTTAAAGTCCAGTTCCACGTTCCCTACCCAGCTCTGCAGAATTCCGAGTTCGGTATTGATGAGCTCAGTGGTATTGTGCCACGAGATAATAGCATCATAGGTAGATCTATACTGGAGGGAAGCAGCAGCTTTGTTTGCTATCTCAAGAGCCATACACGTAGGGTAGAGACCTTCACATTTCTCAATCTTCTTGACAATATCCCGGACTTGCTCTATAGGTGGCTTTCCAGCTTCGGTGGTGCCTTGAACTTGAAATTTGATAATCTCGTCGATTGAATTATCCAGACTAGCTCGTGAATCCTCTATGAGGCGGCGTTGCGCTGCTAGAGTCCTACCACATATCTTGGAGCGTATGCCCAACCAAATTTCGACATGGAGATTTTCTCCCTGTTTATCTGAAGCACCTATCAAGCGCTTCTTCTCCTGCCTCACCACATCCCCCGTCAACACAGATGCTAGCATTCCATGCCATTCGAGGCGCTCCCGCTTCGAGGGATCCTGGAGATCTTCGGCTGTAGGCTGAATATCGTCATTCCCGTAAAACATCAGAGTCTCTTGATCGTACGCATCGTTATCAAATTGCGGCTCCATAGGTGACTCATCCTCTGTATCTGAACCCGTACCATATCCAAGGCTCGGCGTATGAGGCTCAAAGTATTCGAAAGGTGCATCTTGCCTAAGTCGCTGCACATACGCTTTCTCTTGTGCTCGGTATGATGCATTCGGCTCGGATCTGTTGAAGCCCCTCAGTGTGGAGCCGGAGCGATTTCGGTCAGATATTGTGATATATGGTGGTTGTGTTGGTCGACGCGGGGGAGCATATGTATTCGATGGTGTTCGGGCTGGACCCGTTGGTCTTTGCGGTCTCGATGATGCGCCATTAACGTTTGAACCGACATACGTGTTTGTACGCATGCTAGAGTTCATGCTGGTTATGGGCGGTCGAGTATCGATTGTGGATAAAGGTGAGGCGGAGTGCATACTCCCATGGACGCTGCCATGAAGACTACTTCCAGCAACACCATCAGCACCCAGGTGGGCAGAGTCCTGCGAGTCCCCCGAAGAGCCAGAATCGTTGGTCTGAGCATGAGGGCGTTCCATCACTCTGGGTGATTTGAGCGTGTCGAGATGATCGTCTTCGGTACCGTAGGCGAAAGCGGAAAAATGGACGCTACGCGGCGAGGTGTCAACGCTCATGGCGAAGAAATTAAAAAGTTTTAGTGTCGATGCGCGGCATGCTGGAGTCAACAACCTGGCGGACGGGACGACAAGAAAGGTTATTTTTCCTTTCTTAAGCTTGTTCCAGGATGTGGGCTGAATCAATGCGGTATGATACGATGCGATGCGACGATGGGGAGGGAGGAGTGAATGGTGGTCGTGGTATTTTCTCCTCTTCTATGGAGCTGGGGAGAGGGTGAGTTGAGGCGAGCTGGAGTGAAGTGGAAGTGACAGCTGCGGGCCCAGCTGGGAGCTGATTCAGGTAGCTCCAGAGCAGACGGGAGGGGTGATGCAGGTGTTGATGGAGAAGCTTCGGATTCAGTCCACGCAACGGGTAGAGCCGTGGGTAGAACGACGGCCGAGGAACAACAGGGTGATGAAGTCAGGGAAAGAGGAAATTTTGCAGGACCGCAATCTCCACAGAGTGCGGAAAGAGTTATAATCACTTTCGTATCAATTTAGAATTCCCCGGGGGATTTAATGTTGATATTGCTTCTGCATGTGCAGCAAAGGGTAGAGTGGGTAGGTAGCACGAAGTACAGCATTGCAGATGAGCCACACTTTTTCCCAAAAGGGTTTAGGAGGACGCGTTCTTTGCCGTTGCCACCGCCACACTTTGTCATTCACCAGTCACAAACGAGCATCAGTAGAAAGTTGAGTTTGGTCTGTACTGAGTTCCTTTCCGTACCGAGTACGGAGGTGAATGCGTAAAAGCTACTTAGACCTGCTCGGCGGTCTCACCAGGTCTTTCCCATCAATGCTCGAGTTAAAAGATACCCTCGATACCACACCATCCCAGCAAAGTTCCTTTTGCCTCTCTTAAGCTTAACAATACCTATTTCTTGCAGAATTTCGAAAGTCTATATCATTCCACTCCTCTCTTATAAGTCAGCAAGTAATTTCACACGCTTAGAAATCCAAAATCCATCTTTTCAAAACTTCCCGCCTCGTCTAGAAGAAACGCTATTACGTGACTAAAAATATTGATTAAATAGAACATATATGCTTTTTACTTTAATCTAATTGATTATTAATTGTTATATAATTACTCGCGTAAATTACTAACAAAGTGAAAAATATATATTAGTAAAAAAAGTATGAAGAGATTTCCAAGGTAAAACATAATAAAAATAGTAATCTAGGTAAACAAACATCCCTTCCCTCGCTTACTTGCTGAATGGAACATGTATATATGACTTATATGGAGAGGGAAAGATTAAAAGGGATTGTACTGTAAGACTCAGTAAAACATTTATTTCGGTATGTAAATTATTGGGTAGTGACTTTTCAACGCCAACACCAGTAATCAACCCACCGACCAGTCAACAGCGTGCAGGAAGGTACGTACGTACGTATTACCCACGACCCTCTCCCAGCAACCTACCAACCTACCATTGTATTCATTCCATTCCTGCCAAACACCAAAACCAAAACCACCACCCATCCAATCCAACCCAAAAACTCCAACACTTACTTATCCCATCAAAATCAAGTCACAAAAAACAACAATGAACACACCACAAAACATCAAACCCCCTACTTCCCCCCCCNACCAAAACCACCACCCATCCAATCCAACCCAAAAACTCCAACACTTACTTATCCCATCAAAATCAAGTCACAAAAAACAACAATGAACACACCACAAAACATCAAACCCCCTACTTCCCCCCCCTCAAAACCGGCGGCCTAAACCCCTTCCCTTTACTCCCCCTATTCTCCCACCCTCCATCCAATCCCCTCTTAACCCCCAAAGTCCTCTTAACACCCGACCCCGTAGCCCTATCCATACTAGTAACATGCAGACTAGCTCCTACCCCTCCTGCACCACCTCCTCCGGGTGGTCTGATAAGAGACATCAACGGTGGTCTAGCCATAAGCCCTTGCTTCGGGGGCTCGGCAGGTTTTTCTGGAATACTAGAGTTGGGATTAGGGTTGGATTTGGGAGCTCGAGGAGGAGAACTGGATAGGAAGACGTAGTTATTCCGTGGATGGGTATCGGGTTCTCTTTCTCTTGACATGGGGGGTTTGAGGCGTGCAGAGGGGCCGATGCGGTGGGATGCTAGGTCGGGTGGGATGGAGGCGGGGGTTGTTGAAGGTACTTGGGACTGTGGAGGTATATGTTTGTGATTGATGGACTTGTTTGTTTGTCGTTCTTGAAGGGAGACGGGGTGGTTCGACGATGGGCTCGGGTTTCCCGAGGAAGGCCATGAGGTTTCCTTGGTTGCCTGGTACTTTTGAGGGGTTCTTTCGAGATTTGGGTATCTCTTTCTCGACGGTTGGAGGTGCTTTGGCGGCTTGCTCATTAAGAACTTGGAGATGTGAACCCGCACTGACAAACCCATTCCTCGAGGTCATGGGTAGGGCGGTAAAACCCGAAGCTCGATCCATCGTAGTTGTGAAGGTTGGTTTCCAATTTCGTTCCGGTGCTTGCTCGATATTGCTCAACGAGCGATTAAGTTCAACCTTCCGCCGTTTCTGCGCTTGCCCCATGTGATAAGTTGAGAACTCGCTATTAGTTTCAAACCTCGATTTGGGATGATTGTCTTCTGTGCCATCTTCTGGGAACAAATTATCTTCAATGCTACGAAGTTGTGAACAACATTCCGTTATCGAATTCGCGGTTGGACATCCCCGGCGCAAAATTTGAGCTATTGATTGAACAGTTGAAGAGCCCAAAGCAGGGCCTTTCTTTTCAAGAAGCCTGTTCAGAGAAGATGGCGAGACAAAAGGACTTAAAGTTGTCTCCTCGCTCTGTGAATTTTTGATTGGAACACTCATGTAGAGCAAAGCCTTTGCCCTCGTCATTGCCACATACAACAACCTCCTCTCTTCGTTGGGATCGTCGGCTCTCGAATGTGGTATAGAACCCTCGTAAACAGCGGGAATGAAGACGACTGGCCATTCTAATCCTTTGGCGGCATGTATTGTTGAAATCGTTACTTGTGCTGTTCCTGGTCCTTCCGCGTCGTCTTTGTTTACTTCGGCGTTTAGTGCCACATTCGCCAGAAACCTTGATAAATGGTTATCATCTTCTTCTTGCTCAAGCCCTTCAATCTCGGGTAGAGCTTCATCTTCATAACCAGAAGAAAGAAGATCTTGAAAATCGCTGGCTTGAGTGATAAGCTCCTGAACGTTGTCCCATCGAGCCTTCGTAACATCACCATGATGGTCTTCCAGCCACTTTTCATAGCCCGTCTTTTCCATAATATACCGTATCAAGTCCACAGTAGAAGTGTCGTTGGAATCAGTAAGCTTCTTTCTGGCTGTCAAGATGATATTGACAAGTTTTGAAAGACTTTGCTCTGCTGGCTTCTGCAATTTTGTCGTTGTATTTTGCCTGCCTTGCACAGCTCCAAGAATCAATGCCCACATTGTTGTCTTTTTCTTGTCGGCTTCCTCTAACAATGACTTTATGGTGGCCTCTCCGATACGTCTTGATGGAGTATTAATAATTCTAGCAAGAGCATCGTTATTTTCTGGCTGGTTGATAACTCTCAAGTAATCCAAAATCGTCTTGATTTCAACTCGATCATAAAACTTCAAACCACCTAGTTTCATCTGTAAGTTACGATATAACCAAACAACTAGCAATACTCACCAACCATTCTATAAGCAATACCGGCTTTCCCTAACGAAGCCTCGATAAGACGCGATAAGGACGATGATCGAAGAAGAATAGCGTAATCATTTAAATCCATCAAGCCACCCGTCATACCCTGGCATCTTTTGATCTCTGTCACAATCCACTCGGCTTCCATATACGCATTGTAGAGTTTCCGGAGAACAGGTCGGGTTCCAACAGTGTGCGTGGGCATCAACGACTTATCAACCCTAGAACCATCCTGTTGAATCACACTCAATGCCGACATCAAGATTGCCCCTGAAGAACGATAGTTCTCCTCCAAAGCTATCGTGACGGTATCTGGATATTGTCGAAGCATGCGCTTATAATTCTTGATCTCAGCAGCCCGGAACCCATAAATGCTTTGATCTGGATCCCCCACAATAGTGATTCGTTTCCTCTCAGCAGCAAACAATCGCATGAGATCAAATTGGACCAAATTCGTGTCTTGGAACTCATCAATAAGCACCGCTTCGACATTCGAAGCACAGGACGGATGGTTACGAAGCAAATCAACGCATCGCAAAAGAAGATCATCATAATCCAACAGATTCGATATCTTGAGAGCCTCCTCGTACTGATCATAACACAAATCGAACTCCTGCACCTCCACCGATTTTGCGCCTGATTTACTCTTCTCTTTCCCGTGTCCCCCTCTTGATTTCCTCCCACTAATTCGAGACCGAGCCACTTTAGGGTCAATCGTAAAATTATTCCTCTTGCAGATCCGCTTTATAATCGCCAAAGAATCCGCACTATCCGCAATTCCAAAGTCTTTCTTGATCCCAATAAGATGTCCATAGCGCGCGAGGTATCGTCTCGAAATACTATGGAAGGTCCCAAGTACGAGTTTCGCTTCGAGTCCGTTGCCTAGTAGTTTCCCAATCCTCTCCTTCATCTCGCGCGCCGCCTTGACCGTGAATGTTGCCACGATAATATTCCATGGCTGTACTCCTTGTGCTAAGAGCCATGCTGTCCGAGAAGTGAGAGTATGTGTCTTGCCGCTACCGGGTCCCGCTAGAATTGCCACTGTATCTGCAAATGAGGAAACTGCCGCTTGTTGGGACTGGTTGAGGTTTGCGAGAAGGCTGTCAGAACTCATTGTTCGATACGCGTTAAAAGGCTCGAGAGTGAAGGATTCGGGAGTAAAGAAGTGGTTCTGGCAGTCCACCAAGGAAGCATAGCGATTGTGCCGATGTTGGAAGTCGTCGAACTAAAGAGTCGTGTGTAATCGAGGACGCGTTATCCAGTCGCGATTTTCACGCGAAATTCCCCCGCAATCACGTGAAAGCTTATTTTGCAAAAGCTCCCAGATAAAAACACTTCAAGTCATACCTACCTAGGTAGACTCCCAGTCCATAAGAGATTCACTTTTCAACTACTATCAACGTAACTTATCTCTCCATACCAAAATATCCAAACCATCTAAAACAATTCCCTCTATTATCCCTCGCTTTCGACTCATCATTGCAATAAGTCTAAAGAAACAACACAATACCTAGGCAGTTTTTCTTTAGGCTAGGCTAAAAAACAGAAGTATCTGCCATTTTCTTGTCCAGTTGGAGCTAGATAGCCTTGGCTACTCTCACTATCTATAACAATTCAAGTACCGTATTTATTAGTCCTCTTCTTCCTTACACTATATCTCCTCTTTCTACTGTTCTTTGGTCTTTGTCTTATATAGTTCTTCTCTTGTTCTCTACTCACTATCTTGTACACTGTTAACTTATTTTTACTCTGGTTCTTAAACTAACTCAGAATGAGAGCTGTTCCGGAAGTGGGGCTTCTCTTTAAACTATCTCTTGTAAATTAGCGCACTTTCATTTACACCCCCTGTAGCCTAGGGCACACCCCTAGCGTCATTTGCCCAACAATGGGACTTTTAGGACCTAGCCCACGCGAGTTAGATTCCGCCTGACGTTAAATAGTAATAAATAAATAAATAAATAAATTGGTTTACAAGATAACATATTGTATATAAAGAGTCTGTCCAGGGACCAATATGAACCTTATACGCTAAAAAAAGTAATATCTTAATTATTAATTTTGCCCCACTTTTTTCGGGGTTTATGTTCCCCGCCACTCCTAGCCTTTATGTTTTACCCCCAACCTTATCTAATCTTCTAATCATTTAAGCCTATTCTATCATGATTTAGGTACATTCTTGTAGGAAGAATAAGACGTGGAATGGGTCCTGAAATCGTTCCAAGAAGTGGCTATAGGGGGTTGGTCATAGATTAAGCGAGTAATGGTAAATGGGAATAGTTTTAAAGAAAAATATCCTACTTTTTTATATGCCGATTGTTGAATATACTTTTGCGAGTTTAGCTCTGAAATCCCGAGTCTTTTAGAGTATGTGGTGGTGCTAAAATAAGTGTAGAAAGCTTAATATAAAAGTCTCGATTTTAGATTCTAGCTCCTTAGTTGGTCAGAATTATAAGATACTAATCCTACGAACTTTTGGAACCATATACGATATACGCATGTTATCTTAACGAGGAATGTTATTTTGTAATCCAATTAATACGGTACCTACTCAACTTCAAGCCTCAATCAACATCACACATACAACATACCCAGATTCAAGAGCAACCAAACAGGTAAACGACTAAGAAATAACCCAACAAAGCTTGCGTAAACTACCCCTCTTTTTCATAGCAAGTTTACTATAAGCTAGGCATCAGCGGGGAAAACCCCCGGGGAGGCATTCCCAGCCATCCGTTCTTATTAATTAGAGTAGGTTCTCATCTGAACTCTTCAAAACTCTTCTTCTCTTATTAGTATCTTGGTACTCTTGGCCCAATCATTACGGCGCAAGAAAGTTAATTTTCCAATCAGTGAGTAAATTCAGTAGAGATTCAAACAATCATTTCAAATGTATTGTTGATGCTAATTAGCTTGTCCCTCTAAATGCTATGTGCAATGTCTAGAACATTCCTCTCTTGGACCATCGTTGTGTATGAGGCAATCGAACTGAGAGAGAAAAATTTCAACATGAAGAAATTCCAACGCGAACCCCAGGTATTAAATCGCGTCTTGACTCTGACCGCCCTTAAATCGTTTTATCTGATCAATGGTCTATGAAAGAAAACGAGTCAAAATGGCACATGCCATACGCGGGAGAAGCTTTACCCTAAACGCCTAAAATGCATTGAATCAGGCCTTGATCTCGTATTTTCGGCGGAACATCTCGTCAACGCTCTGGAGATAGTAAACGTTCTTTGCGATGGTCTCAGAACTTCCTGTAGGTGTGTAGCTCTTTTGCAAGTGAGCTGTTTTGCGCAGAGCGCACATCTAGAAAACGATATCAGCTGACCGCCACAACCTATAGATTTTTGGACATACCTCATCGTATACTTCTGGGGCCACGGTTCGTCGGGCATCGAGTCGCTCTTGCAAATTAAGGGACTTTTGAATGGCCTCTGTTGATCCAATGACCCTTAACGAGAATAAACTTGAGGCCAATCCACTACCATAACTGAAGACACCAATTCTCTTTCCTTGCAGGGTGGCACTGTCAATGTTGCTCAACAGACTGACGAGACCACCGTAAACGCTGGCGCAGTACATGTTTCCGCACATGGTTGGTACCTGGATACTAGGTTGCACACGCTCGTTGAAACGTTTCTTGGTTAAACCCATGAATGTTTTCTCAACAACCTTGTCAGAAAGCGACTTGGTGTAATCCATATCCCGAAGCTCAGCTGGAACCTCCGCAAATGCTGGGGAAGACGGGTCGGCGACGAAATCGTTGTAAAGCAATCTTGCGTACGACTTGGCGACTAATTTGCAAGTAGGTGCGTGGAAAGTCATATAGTCAAATCGATCGAGGGTTCCGGCGGCTACAGTACCATTTCCATTTCCATTTGCGTGGCCATTGGCATCTCCATTGGTAGTTGCTTGGAGGGTAACTTGGCGCTTGTTGTATGCCTTGTAACACGCATCTACGGCTTCTGTGTAGCACTTGATGGAAAACTGACCATCAACGATAGGGTATTCGCTGGTGAGGTCTGGCTTGTAGAAATCGTAGGCGTGTTGCATGTAGCTTCCTCGAAGACCAGACTCGACAGTAATGGGGGCATTTGGTCCAATTAGCATGGCTACGGCACCAGCTCCTCCAGTTGGGCGAGCATTTCCCTTAGCATAGAGGGCGATATCACCCGCAACAACTATAGCATCACGCCCATCCCAGGCAGACGATTCAACCCAGTTTATTGCGTTGAACACTGCATTGGTTCCTCCGTAACAGGCATTAACGGTATCTACACCCTCGATGTTTGTGTTGTCGCCAAACAATTGCATCAGAACTGATTTGACAGACTTCGATTTGTCGAGTATTGTCTCTGTGCCCACCTCCAGACGACCAATGGAGTTTGTGTCGATGTTGTATTTGCTCAGGAGGTTCGAGGTGACGGTGAGGGCGAAGGAGTAGATGTCTAGAAAGAGTTACCAGAGGGCCAAAAGTAGGCCGAATGGGAAGCAATTTTACCTTCTCGGTCATCGCAGAAGCTCATCTTGGTCTGCCCAAGACCAATGGTGTATTTTCCTTGAGAAACGCCATCGAATTTCTCCAGCTCGGCTTGGTCAACACACTGTCACACGAGCGGATGGTTAGCAAGCGCGCAACGGACCATGCGGGATCATTGGAGGGAACTCGGGTGAAATGTCCATCGTACCTGGCTAGGGAAATAAATCTCAATGGCCTTGATACCGATATTCTGAGGGCGCGACATGGTAGGTGGCGGTGAGGTTCTGTTTATTGCTTGGAAGAGGGGTTCAGACAGAGGGTTTTCGAAATTCTTCGAGGGATCGTGGAGGGGTAAAACGGGTCGGATTTGGAAAACTACAAGAGAAATTTTTGGTTAGTCATAATTTCTTCCGAATCCAAGGCTGGGAGACAATATGTAGCAGTCCTCTTCCCACAAAGAATCATTGGAAGCCACCACGACCACCTCCCGTCCTAAGCTAAGGGAAGGGTCCAAAGTGACATGACGCCAATGTGCGTCTATGAAGGGGCCTCGGCCTACACAGCTCTATATAAGAAATCGAGACTTACTAGAAGAATCACGATGAGCTGCAAAGGAGTGCTGGGAAGGGGGAGAGAAGGCGGTTTCCGGTGGGGGAAGGAAAAAGAAAAGAGGAAGAAGATGGGTGGGAGACAGGTAGATTTTGAGTGTATCTCGTTGGATTGCCTATGCTTGCATGGCTTGCTTGCGTCGGTGGTGCACCTGCAGCGATTCCCTTTCCCTACCAACGTCAACCAATCCCTCACCCTGCCTACCTGCCTGCCTGCCTGCCCCTCCCTACGGACCCTACCTCTTCGGTACCTTCCTTCACAAATGGCGGTCGAGAGCTCATTGGCTCCTCTTTCCTACTTTCCCCTATTTTCCCCTTCTTTCTCCTCCTGAGCTCCCTGTCAACTTGTCAATCCGATGGCAACCCACTAGCCTCGCCGACAACGGCCGTCAAACGTTGACAACCACACGTTTGACGGCTCGTGCTACGCGCCACCGAATTTAGTATCTGCCGCACAATCTATGCTATCATACACTCAACATGCAAGGAACTAACATGACAGCACTGGTACTCGGGGATAGCTTCATATTGTAGGTACAGTACAACACTGGCTACAGGACAACCAACACACTGGGAACTGAAGGCGTCGTGGTCCTCACCAGCTCATTGCCCTCATTGCCCTCATTGCGCCGCGACGAGACTTCAGCATCCACACCTCACCTGTCGCTTTTCTCCCATGATCAGCTGAGAGAGGACATTATGACGATCGCCATAAGCCCACAATCCATCGGGCCCACGAATCTACGCTGGCACAAATCTGCAGTATCTCACTCTTGTACATGTACTGTAATCATACAGCCACACTTTGACACCCCACCCCATCCCGAAATGGTAAATAACCAGCAAAAAGCCCTTGGTGTGTTGGTCGAGGTGCAGAGGGTGCAAAGGGTGCTGCCAATACCTGCCTCTGCTTGGGTTGATATGTAGGCAGACCGCCCTTTGCCATACAAATCGTCAAGGGCCTTGATAAGCCAAAGACACCTTCGGTCCCTCCGTCTGTTCTTCTCCACGAAATGTCGTTTTGGTGTGCTTTTACTTCTATAAGTAGAGAAAGTGTACGCATATCAAGGTACTAGGTACATGTCATTGCCCCGCTGGGAAGGGTTCCCCCACCGAATCTAATCTAATCAGATCAAATGTGGAGAGACCTCCAGATCTTCCTTATCCGCTTCTCGGAAGGTTGCCTTTGGCTTTGCTTGAGCGACAGGAAGAATGCCCACAACCCCGCCCGCGTCCTTATTTGCTGTTAAGGCTACTTCTGTGATATCCGTTGTTCTTCAAGAAGAAAAGATTTTGCATGTTGTAGCGGGCATGAAGCCGCAGCTAGCTAGTTTTTCGTCCCAGATGAGAAAGTCTATGTGCTAGTTCTGCTGTTTCCCGTCATATTGGTATCCCCTGCTTACTCTTATTTTTCAAGTTATATTGGGGGTTAGGGGGGATGTTTGGTGGTGGATGTTCACACTTGAATCTGTGCCGTTGAGGAATCTCAACGGCGAGATGAGCAGACTGACTACGTTCACTGGCCCAAGAACAATGATCGAGTCCCTTACTCCACTCTTCGAATTCTGTCCGCAAAGATGCAAACCTTGGTGATCAGCTAGGCATGAGAGCTCATGCAGTGAATTCAAAGTGTGGGTTTGTGACTCGCACCTGATATCAAAGTAGCTCCTACTGGTGTCGTTTTCTGCGAAGAACTGCTTACCAACGGCTTGGTTGGCCACAATCTGATCTCCTCGAAAGACTCCACTAGACTGATCATTTTTCAAGAAAAGTTTCTAAGCTTTGTACTCTTTCGATTACGAATTTTCATTGCGAAAACCCTTGCAAAAGCCGAAAATCCCTACACTCTACTTCTCTCACAAGTTATGTCACCAACCAGCGGCGGCGCTTTCATGAGCTCAGGAATCCAGATAAAGAAACAAACATGTACTCCGTACCACATATCAATTGATTCATCGAAATTGGAGAATCTCCTACGAGTTTCTGTTTGTTATATAAAGAGTGTTCGTCGCTCAAGAATGTCCAAGCTTTCTTAAAGCCACACCTGCCAAAAGATTTTCTTCTCAAACTTTAAACGTCTCCTGTCGAAGATCTTGGATCATCCTGATTCCTGTCACCACGAACGATTGGCTAGAGCTATGAGATTCTGGATTTTCAAAGAAAAGTGTTTCAAACATGCCGGATGCTCTGCCGCCGTGATTGGAAAAGTCGGCCGGTCTAGAGTAGCAGTACGATTGACCAGTGATGGTCGCCAAGTTCTTTTTTTACTTCGCCTACGCAAAGTAAACAACTGCGGCTCTCATGAAAAAGGGGACTTGCATTTACGAGTGGTTTATTTTTGAAAGAATACCGCGCTCAAGCCTCGGTGTCCATTCGAACTTGTTCAGATGAAGGGGATTCTGGCCTGCGGGTGATTTGAGAAAACTTGCCGGCATTTTTGGAAGAATTTCCGGAGAATCGGCCCTTTCTTATTGGGCCTGGACAGCAAGTTCTCCAAAATAAATTTTGAGTTCAGGCAAATGAAATTGTGCTGCAAATCCCCAAGGCTTCGACTCAAGCACAAGTGCGGAACTGAACGGAACTAGTTTCGTTTCGACTGCTTACTCAGTTGAGCTGGACTGGAGACGTATGAAATTTGAGGGCAATGGAACAGGCAGGATTTGATACAGCATCGAGGCTAAATCTCAAGAGTGGAATGTGACCGGATGGATGCTTCAATGAATTGAGGATATATGCCAAGCTTGTATCCTGTCACTTGCAGCAAATAGCGGATCTTGGCCTTCTCATCAGGTTGTATTCGCGAATGCAAGCGGCTCGATTGGGCGTAAACCTGTTTTTTTGCACGGAATATACCCTTACATCTACCGCTGGGTGCTTCGCAAGATGATTTCAAAATAGCATCTGCCCCGAGAAAAGACTTGTGTTGTTCTTATTCGATTCAATATAACAAGAGGCCAAATTGAGAAAGAAAAAAAGAGACAACCGAGCGAGGGGAAAATGAGGTCTCCTACTCATGTCTCCAACGGGGGTTTCCTGGTCGTCCACCATAGACCATTGGCACTTCTTTCTATGATGTTTACTTCACTCCGTACGAGTAGACTCTACCATTAGGTCCATTACCTCGTACTTCCACTTCAGCTGCTCTGGATCTGTCATGGGAGAGTAACCTCATCGTGTTTGCGTATTTCGACACGATCCGGGACGGGTATGCGAGGGGTTCACAATTTACTTCGTCCCAGGCATAACAAATGTTATTCTTTAGTGGGTATACAGGGGACTTTTCAGTGGAACACAGGGTCAGCACGCCCAATAACTTCAACATTTGTTAGGCCTGGGACGAAGTAAGCTCTTCGTGCCTTTACACCTAGCCTAGTTCGCTCGCTTCAGGGGCAGTGCAGTGCAGTGTAGCGGCGTGGAGTTGACGTTCTGGGTAAGATTGCTGGACTTTTTCGGCGAGGTTACGTTGCGACTCCATAAGAAGAACCATACACAGTGGTTGATCAATGCACCGGAGCGTCGTTAAAGTAGAAGTATTATGCTTCGTAACTATGAGTTTCTGTGGTACTCGCACGGAGTCGGCAACTGTTTTTGTTGTGCTGGGAAAATTCCGGTTATATGGTTAGTCGAAACCTGGGGATTCATGGGACGCTCTTGTTTGCTCGAGCTTGCAGCACCCGCACGCCTTGGTCCAAGAACGTGTCTCAGCCCATCCCCTCTCCCCCATTCCCCATCGCCTCTCTCGCTGTGAACACTTCCCTGATAATCACCACCACCGAATCCCCCAAACTAATACCCTCTGTCTCTAGCAATACACGATCGGCCATCACTACCAGAGAGCATTGTAATTGATGAAGGGACTTTGAGTTGATAAGGGAATCGAGGCGGACGGAAGTCCGAACCACTTGCGCCTGGGATCGAGACGATGGCTGGGCCCGACCGTCGTTCGTCCACAGGACTCGACCGAAGGGCATCAATACCACTACGCGAATCGATAGACCGGCAGCGCGATCACGATGATAATAATGAATACGATTTGGAGGCTATGGGGATTTCCGACGGCTTCAATCCATCCAATTCTGCCGTGGGCCAGGGAAACATGGGCATGGCTCCTCCTCCTCCACGACCATCAAGCACGGCAAAATTACCGCCTGGAGTCGACACATTTACTTTGCGGCACGACGGTGGAATGGGCGCAGATGTGAGGAGAATGTCGGACAATGCTGTAAACATGAATGCGACTCAATCGAGGCCTGTATCAACAACGGAATCAGAGGCACCATACATCAGACCCGAGAGTCCGTATAGAGGACCCACAGGACCTTCACATCCATACCAGATGTATCCTCAAGAATCACGATTATCAAGAGCGACGAGTTTAGCGACAACCTCAACATCTCCAGTGGTTGAGAGAGAAAGGGAAAGGTCGTATGCTGGACCTAGTGGACCGACTCATCCATACGGAATGTATCCTCAGAGCATTATCCCAGAAGCAGAGAGCAGTCAAGCCCATACCATACCACCCATCCCCGTGGGATTTCCCGGCTCAAATAATAATTATCAACGTCGAATTGGTCCTGAAGGAGAGGAAATTGGTGGTATCATTGGCCCTGATGGACACACGGAAGAATTACCACCATATACGCAATACCCCGACGAAACCATCGCTCGGAAAACCCGACCTAATGTAGCAGTTGAAATTCCAAATGTAGCGTCTGGTCCAATTGTTCAAGTTGCCCCGGCGGCTCAAGCTTCCACCTCACCACCAGCAATGTCCGGGGCAGGCGGGATTGGGTTAGCCACTCGAAATCCAGAATTTTCGTCTCAAGAGGATCTAAATTCGCCATCACGAAGGAGTATTCTTTCGGAAGTGAGCAGTCACCAAGTGAATACCGCCGCAGTTACGGAATCAGAAAAACCACCACTGAAGCGTTGGCAAAGGAAAGCAAAAAGACATGTATGGGGCATCATACCAGTATGGGTATTCGTCCTACTTGCAGTCATGTTCATACTATTCGGAATAATATTGGGCACCGTTCTAGCAATTCTCAAGCCCCCAAACAAACATTCAAAGGACAAAGATAAGGATGGTAACCCGTAAGTATCCTCAATCATTCATAATCTTTCATTGAAAAATGTGAAATGTTGGCGCTAATATAGACTATAGCGGCACGTCACTGACTACTACTTACGATGCTACTCCACTCACTTCCGTTCCTACGAATCTCCCAACTCTTCCTACTGGTACCTATGGTGTACCAGTTGGCCCCCCGTCACTCAATCAAGCTTCGTGTCTTGCGAATAGTGCGCAAAGCAACGTCTGGTCTTGCTTTGTCGGAATGGGCGCGGGACCAATCCAGATGAGAATTAAGACCATACTTGATAGTCCCAGTCTGGTAGATAACCACGAAATTCTTCTCAGCTACGCAAATCAAACAACAAGAACATGGGCCTATGGTGCGCAAGCTCCAACCTTTTCGAGTGAACAAGTACTTCATCTTGTCACCGATGCAGATGAGACTGCTAGGGGTCCTGCATGGTGGTTCCAGATGCCTTACAATAAGCTCGTCATCATTCGTGAACAGGAATTGGCAATGGTCCAGAATAGAGACAATGAGCCTGACAGAGATAGAGGAAGAGAATTCGGACGGAAAGGCGTCGCCGTCCCTGGAGACGATGTTTGGTTTTGTCACTGGAATGGTACCGTGCTTGAGGCATTTATTTACCCCAACCAGACAACTTCTTTTGGTGCAAACAACCCAGACACCATGACAACATCCTCCCCTTCCAAGCCAACTGCTGCACCCGGCGGCACTACTCCCTCGAGTTTCCCAACGGCAACTGGAGAACCGTCGAGGGCCACAGAGTCCAAGCTACCATTTGAGATGACTCCATTGTATGGGAAAGTCGTCAAGATCCAGGAACACCGAATATCGAAAGGCCCTCAGGTTGTGCCTCCCTATTGCGTGAAATATACCATCAACGAAGATAATAGCGCCACTCCGAAACTCAACGCCACCAACCAACCGGTCATGATATACTTGGACGAGTTGGAAGCATCGTTCTTCTCCAAACGCGAGTCGTTGTTTAATCATGAACCAGTGTCTGCGCGTGAAGCTGGTTCGGGGAATAAGTGTGGTTGCGTTTGGTTATATACATAATCGTTTGAAGATATCCCATTATTTTCGGCATTGGGCGGGCAGGGCATTTTTTTGGATGGAGAAAAGCGTTTTCTTTTTTTGGGGGAATTTGGGTTTATTCATTGTATCTACATTGAGACATCTTGTTTTACATACTTTTTTCCTTTTGTTTTTCTCTTTCTTGTTGGCACCATCGTTATTGGTTATCTCATCACGTTTCGGAGTTGTTATTGTTGGGATACCTGGGATTTGTTTTCCCCCTTTCTTCATATCAATATTGGGTGGAGCATTTGGCGTTTGGGATGGGATACGAGGGAGGAGCATTCTCCGGATATTGTTGAGAACGTATTTCTTAGTATTTATTGTCTGGGATGGGACACGGTGATGGATATTCTTTAGTGGGATTAGGTGGAAGGATATCTGGAATTCTTGAGGAAGGTTTTACGACGGAATGGGTGGGATTCACATGCCCCGAGTTGGATGCAGATCTGATTTGATGTTTTTTTCCGTTTTTGGTTATATCATGAGAACCTAGGCACAGACACATAGTACCTTGATTCTAATGTCTTTTTTTTTTTGGTCTCTTTGGTGGGTGTATGGATATCATGTTTGTTGCTGGTAAGCAGGTTGGGCGGGTTGAGTAAGGGGAGTAGATGCTGGATGGGTGGATGGGTGGATGGGTGGACTTGTGGGATACTTGGTATGTAGTTGATATGTAGCTATGAATAGAAGAAATATAAATACACCTTACAATACCTCTGTCTTTCTTTTGGGTGGCAAGTGGGGTGGAGGCAAGAATTGGTGGATACTTGTATAGTAGTAGTTCAAGAGTGTAGGTGTATCCAACTATACTCTTAAGAACAAATGGAAGTACATCGTTGTTAAACCAGTCCAAGTCGAGTATACTTCCAACAGCAAGAATCCTCAACCTACATCTCTCCTACCCCCCCAATTCAAGGTTCAAAACACGAAGCAAGTTGTTGGCTTGAGGTATGTATACACTAGTTCTTTCTTTTGGAAATGAGTGCTAGCCCAGTTCCTAATGTATATGTAGACTCGCGTCCATAGGACCATAGCCTCACGGACTGGGGACGAGAGGAGGTGAGGAACTCCGGATGGTAAGAGGGGAAAGAGGGAAATGGTTGAGGTGATAAGGATAAGTGCTTGTAGATGTGGAAGTAGGCAACGTCTAAACATGCCGACCGTTATATTTCTCCAGCGGCCCCTAATGACGACTAGGGCCGAAACAGGCATATCGATTTATGATATCCGCAGTAATTGTGTTCTGTGGGGTTTTTTGCCGACTAGAGGACTAAATATCTGCTCTAGTCAGTGAGTCAGTGACTATATTTCGACAAGAGAATCATCATACCGTTATTTTGGCAGCTGTAGAAGTTTCACATACTGGACGAGAGGGTAGTGTAACCAGAGGCTTTTACTCTGAAACCCGCTCCTTATATTCAGAGAATAGTGTATCTATATCTTGATATTTGAACTCAAAAGCGCTACCGAAACAAGAGAAGCCTAAATACTGAAGAGCTGTACTGTGTGTATATAAGGGCTTTTGAGGATTACCCTTCCTTTAGCCATATATCACTGCGCCAACCTGTCAATAGCTCTAATCAGTTCTCCTTTGCCCAAAGCTTATTTCAGGATCAAGGTTCCACAGCTCAAAAATGCATCCGCCTTCACAAAACTTGATACTACCCGCCTGATCAAACCAGCTGACGAGCGAAATTGTGAAAACAACATGTAACGTTTGACTGTCTCCATACCATACAGTTCGTGAGTTGGCCCTAGGCCCTGGGGGTTCCTCTAGCCTATAATAATATATAGGCTTGAGTCTTCTTGCTCTTCAGTATTTTAAACATAAAATCCGTACCTCTTTGTATGGCGAGTATGGGTGAGAACCATTTGTTAGGGGCTCGCTTAACGGAAGGGACGGTAAGTTAGGCTAAAGCGGCCCCCATGAATGCAAGTGTTCTTCACTGGCCAAGAAATCTGCAGCCTTACCTAATTTTATTAGAAGAGTTCTTTGTGTATAAACGTTCAATGTTTTTTTCAATGTCACTGGGAATGTTAGGATAATCATAGATTTGAAAGCGTCACAAAACTACTGGCACAAATTGTGGCATACTTTGGTGAATGATATTTTTATTTTTATGCTAAGAAAAGCAATTCCCTGCTTAGACAAAATTGGAAAATTGTGTTTATTCTCTAAAGATTACTGGCACTTTCTCAATCTATTTCAGTGCAAATGACTTCTACTCTTCAGCAATCTGGTACCTACGAAATTCCCCATCGACGTCTCAGCGATACAACACGCCCAACCACTATCATTTAGTCACCGAAATCCTGCTCCAGCAAGTCGTATCTGCTGGTCATTCGCTCAAAACAGGCAGCGAAATCGTCAACAAATCCTGGAATGTCTCTTTTCTGTTTCCAATACGGCTTGTTCACCTTCTTGGGAACTGGCGTACCGTACGAGTCTTTGCTGTAGTGGCTGAGACCGTCATCATCCGAATCCTCCTCCTCAAGATTAGAAACTTCGTCCTCTTCAACATTCGTATCTTCCTCCTCAGGATCAGGATCTTCGACCTCATCGACATGCGAATCTTCTTCCTCAAGAACTGCATGATTCTCGTTATCATCCGAATCACCTTCCTCGGGATCAAGATTGCCACTCTCAAGATTCAGAATAAAGATCTCGAGATCAAGAGTAAAGATCTCGTAATCAAGAAGAATGCTTTGAAGTTCAAAAGTGATATCTTCAATATCGAAACTGTCGTTTTGTACAACTGTGGTACCGGACGAGACTGTAAGGAACTGGCTATTCTCCTCATCCTCTTCATCGTCTTCCACGAGGTCAAGCCCGTCGTTTTCCAGTACTTGGGTACCGTACCAGTCTGCATGGGAGTGACTATCTTCCTCATCGTCCTCGTCTATATCAGCACCGGTATCATTAAGATCAAGAGTGCTAATTGAAAGTACTGTCATGCCGTATGAGTCCGCACGGGAGTGGTCATCATTCTCATCATCCGAGTCGTCCTCGGGGCCAGCACCAAAATTCTCATTATCTGGATCGTCATCACCATGCTCAGAATCATCATCATCGAGATCAGAGTCGTCGTCGTCGGACTCAGGAGCTTTATCAGACTCAACCGTAGCAAAGACTGCAGCCTGCGTGGCCATAGCTCGAAGTGGATGATCCTCTGGCGTTACGGCATAGATGGTTTCAATGTCCGTACCTCTAATCAGAACAACGCCATCTTCCAGTTTGAATTCGTGATCGTGAATTTCCTGCATCATTTTGAAAGTCTTCGTATCGTAGGCTACAGATGGGAATCCTCAAACGATGCTCAGACTAGGACAAACGATATCGCTTGCCATCTCTCCCAAATCGTACTTCTGGGCGTACAGGAGGAATTCCATGCAAGTGTCGATGTATCTTTCGTAACAACGAAGTGGTTCCTCGCTCCAGGTATCGTCGTCTGCTACTCTTCGGATCCTATCTTCCTTTGGTACCAGGAAGTAGTCGTTGATCTTTTTGTTGAGCATAAACTCAAACAAAGTGTCGAAGAAAAGGACTCTTTCGTCAGGGAGCTCGATTGTAGGTGTCTCGTCATCGTGAGCCTCGTTGTCCTCGGTAAGGAGGCGCTCAAAGTACTTAGAGTAGTGACAAAGGATGTATTTGGGAAGACAGTGGTATTTTCTGTCTTCGCCAGTACCCACAGCGAAGTTTACTGCAGGTCCTCTCACGTACCTGGATAGTACAGTCAGTATGTTTTGTTGAAGTGTTGGATGGAAAGGGAAATGAACTTACTCTAAGTACTGCTTGAAGGTAAGCTCTTTCGTCATGATGTCCTGCGTTGTTGAGTGTTGTCTGCTGTAAGTTTATAGAAACTATACACCAGCTATTCTAAGTAAGATAGGACTAAAAGTTGTAGTCTATGTCTACTGCAAGTTGGGAGTCTTGACAAGAGATAAACTTTTGATGTACAGCGGGATGTATGGTTGGAATTAGTTGTAGGAATCTGGGCTATGGAATGAGTATTATGTATAGCATTAGAGCGCTAGAGCTAGCGCTATGGCTGAGGCCTTTTTCTTTATAGAACCCCCTTCACTGCCTTATTGTTACCCTTACAGTAGTATGATTGTTAGTCACATCACGTATCTGAACTACTTGTCTGGTGCTTCATTGTATGGTGTAGCTTAACCTACTTTCTTAGAGTGAAGTAGGAAGGGTTATACAGAGATTGACTGTTAAGCGACTGTTGAATACATAGCATTACATTAGTGCATTCACTAAAATAAGGTAGTAAATCAAGGCTGAGAAGGAGGTGATATAAGAGAAACAAAGAGTGTTAGTGGAAGGGGAAGAAAAGTGCTATAGGAAGAACTACATGCCAGATCTTGAGAATAGGAACTTTTAAATACCATGCGGGTTGTTTTCACCTCAGATGATATTCAGGCTTTGATCTTCTGAATTTCTCTCGATTCGAAGATAGAATAGCGATACTTTCCTCTTATGTTTCTGTTTACTTTCTATATCCTTTTCTCCAAGATTTCGTAACTATAAAACTTTATCATGTTCTATTGCGTGTAGAAGTGAGCTCATATGAGGATCCCTGAGTGTACCATATGAGAGAGTTAAAAGCTAAAAATGGGGGCTCAAATAAGCTTGCTAAGGAGAAGAGAACGCAGAGATGTTTATCAAGGGGCCGCTCGGCTAATCAGCCAAACAGCGCTTTACCAGCTGACCACGTGTCGTGTAACGTGATAAGATCACAGGCGACGAGTTTGAATCCCAA
This sequence comes from Hymenoscyphus albidus, assembly GCA_911693285.1. Taxonomy (NCBI): domain Eukaryota; kingdom Fungi; phylum Ascomycota; class Leotiomycetes; order Helotiales; family Helotiaceae; genus Hymenoscyphus; species Hymenoscyphus albidus. The sequence goes on along the minus strand of CAJVRM010000041.1, from coordinate 95,144 downwards.
ACAGATAGCAATCATTACAGTAAAGTGTTGCCAAACCATACGAGAACAGTTTCCAGTGGTCATCTCCACAAAACAAATTTTGTGCCAGCGATCCCTGGCATTTTTTAGCCATTGAAGCCTCCTACTGAATGAAATTTCGTGCCTCGAAGAAGTTATGTAGTTATTTCCATTTGTCAAAACGGTGGCACAATGAGTGAGAGAATTGAGTAAAGACGATTTTATGCTATATGACTCTTAGATACAATACTAATGTTTCTAATACTCTCTCAAGTATAATAACCCCATCAAATCCTGCTCCTAACTCCTATCCTCTATCTCACTCTCCCATTAAGCCCACAAAACGGTTCCTATGACGAACCAAACGAAGCATATCAGACGCAAATCCCTTTACCTCTCCCTCTTGCGTTGCAAATGGAGCGTCCTTCTTGATTGACCAATCATCATTGTAGACGAGAAAAGACGCAGCAGCAACTGCCAATCTCCTAAGAGGGTGGCCCTCTGGCGTGGTTGCGTAAATGGTCTCAATATCACGCCCTCTGATATTAATTGGATGGAAGTCGAAATCAATAACCAGTTTGGATAGTTCTTGGTGCTTGTATCTATCACGGCCCATTAGGATGCAAGGCGGCATACCCCAAATTTTGCTCCAAGGTAGACAAAGAAGGTCGCTGCCTATGTTGCCGAGTTCGAATTTATCTGTGTAGATGAGAAAACTTCTGCAAGTATCGACGTAGCTCGATCGATCGAACAGAACCTTTCCATGGCCGTGATGTGGTCTAGATAGGATTCTTGAGATGAGAAGGTCCTTGTTAACCTTTCCGCTGAGCATGTATTCAAATAGAGTTATGAAGAATACATGCGAGTCCTCAGGGAGTGCGAGTGTTTGACTTTGGCCGTATCCATTAAAGTACCGGTCGAGGTACGGAGAGAAATGACACACGACATTTTTTGGGAAGCAATAGCGCTTCTGGTCGTTACCGATACCGACGTCGATGTTTACTTTAGGCCCTCGCATATATCTGAAGATTCTATTAGCCTCTTGTCACGAGAAAGAAGGCGATTATGTTTTACTCTGAATATGTCATAAGAGAGAATCCCTCTGGTGCTTCGTCCTCTGGCTTGACATCTTGTCTGTTTGCATTCATGATGCCTAATTTCGAGTATTATAATCGATAGATTGTTGCTAGAAATGGTCGCTGACGGCACTTTTCGTTGTGACAGTTTGGCGTTGGAGGTTTTACTACCCTTGATCTATGTACAACCCAAACTCTCCCAAGTGGCTGCCAGGTAATAGTTATTGTTGATTTGACTTATTGTCAATGGATCGATGCAGAAGACCTGTATGATGTGGTATGACTAAGTCCTGTGTTGTTGCGTGCCGAAGCAACTGTAGCTAGCTAAGTCCATGCGTACTTATAGCTGCCGTTGTACGCTAGTCCTAATCGAGAGGAGCACGCTAGTCCCGAAGGAGCAGCTACGCTTGGAGCTAGCTAATAATTATTCACTATTATAAAGCGACAGTTATTATAATTGCAAAATGAATGTGAGCTTCGCCAGTAATTCAACAAATATATGGTGAATTGAATTTGGTGTTTCAATTAGCCTAAAGTTCTCCAAGAGAATCGGGCCAATGGTGAATACACTTTAAAGTAGGGGGCTCACTGGCATATAGTTGTAAGTAAGCTCACACGATTACCGTGAATCAATATTTGGAAGCCATATTAGCACTTCTCGCATCAACAGATCTTACTGTAAGATTAATTTACTGGAGGCTGTGAGATTTAGAGTTTTACTATGTTAAGGATCATTCGCTTTACTATTAAGATATTATAGGAGATGTTTTTATATCACGTGAGGACGACCGACCGACATAAGCTAGCGGCGGGGCAAAAATCATCAATAACTTCATATGTCCTGCCCAGGAGCAGGATACGTACGAGCCCTAGGGCTCTCTTTGTCTCAGCACCCTGGGGCTCTCCAAACCCCAGGTGCTGGTCCCATATATGTGCCCACTTCACCCGTGACCAGTACGAACGTGAATATAAAACGTAATTATAGAATACTTAGAGTAAAATTTAGGTACTATAATCTAGTAAGTATATAAGTACGCCCTATAGGAACTAGAAATTACTGTTGTTGCGCAGTATTTGTTTTGGACAGGACGCGGGAAGCCGTCGGCCTTCTTTGCCAGATATCATCGTTTAAAAAGGGGTTTCTTAAAGGTCCTACACGTAACACGCCGGCTAGACTATTCTATGAACTTGCGGGTGGGATCCTAGGCTAACCTTGATCAAAAATACATTGACAGAGGAGGTTGATTTCAACACCATCCACTACAACAGAAGTCTGGGCCTTGACATACAGTACGTAAATGTTCATCTTTTAGAGATCTCAATACTGTTTCTTAGTCAGTAAGTTCTTGGAAGGCGTGGTAAGATTACAAAGATATTGGACTTCAGACCATTTTTGTATTGTTCCTATTGCTACAGTAAAGCCGTAACCGAAAAAAGAGTGTGTCTCCTTCACAATTCCCATTTTATCGTAGTACAAAAAGAAATCCCGACTTCGGCTCCAATACCATCCACTAGAGCCCAGCAGCTTCGTCACGGGACACCTGAACGGTAATTGAGAATTCGTATCTATTCTTCTCGATGATAAAATCCAAAAGATCTCTCGCAAATCCGACAACCTCTTTTTTCTGGTGCTGAAATTTATTATGAAAGGTACCCTCGTGATCGACTGAACACCTGATGACAGCACGTATAACAAGATCTCGAAGGCGGTGGCTAGGTGGTAAAATTCTGTAGATGATCTCGATATCTTCCTCTTGAATGGTGAAATGGTCGCCAGTGGGGTGCGGAGGATACAAGAACCGATGGAAGGTCGGTGGTGACGTGGATGGAGGCATGGTTCGTGATACGCAAACAAAGAGTCCAAGACGTGATGTTGAGAAATCCAGATAAATTACAGGCAGTCGTAAACCATATCAGATGCCATATCGCCAAGATCGTATTTATCGGCGTACTGAAGGAGTTCAAGGCATTCATTCTTCAGGGCTTTGGGGGACTTGGTAGCATCTTTTGGGGCAGACAAAGCATCCATAGCTTTCAAGGCGTCCAAGTACTGGCTTCCGAATCTTGGTGTGGTGTTACCTTGTAATATGACATCCAAGAGAGAGCCTCGAAATATCGCCATTTGTCCTCAGGGAGGTCGAGCTTCTGTTCTTTTGCCTCTCGGAATTCCCCATTGAAGCATGCATCGAAATATTTACTGTAGTGGCAAAGCAAATGTTTCGGAAGTGAAAGGTGCTTTCGTGTCGGTCCAACGAATATGTCGACTTTAGGACCATCTATCATTCTGGTGTATTCAAATCAGAAAAAGTCAGGAATAAGCGAGAGATGAAATGGGACTTACCGGAGGTATTCAGAGAGTGTTGGGCGCTTAATTGAAGATGTGCGCGAAGCCATGGCTGAACGTTGTTATCGCTGTGATGTCGAAATACTCAGTCTTGGTTGTGGTGGAAAGAAGTGCTGCCGTGTGTTATTAGCCTGGAGAGCGGGGCACTTTACTTTGAATCTTTATTACAACGCTTTCACAATAACAAAAATCCTATCGAGTTACTTTTCTAAAGCTTCTAGAATAATTCACTTTGTTTGTTAAGCCCACGCGAAGTGACTAGGTCTTTAAAGTTGTATTCAAGAAGTTATTTGAAGTTTCTAGAGCAACCTCCTTTCTTTATCAAGCTTACGCAAAGTAACTAAATATTCATGGTTCTATGAAACTAGTTATCTAAACTTTCTATTACTAACTCCCTTATTCTTTAATTATACTCGAGATAGTTATATTACAAAAATTAGGATCCTTCTATTCTTATCCACTTCTAAATTCTTGTACTTTCTAAACATAAACTTGCTCGAAGTCTCGCTTAGGATACAAAGACTTCTATGAAAACCTTAATTAGCGACCCCTTTCCCCGTTTTCTGTTGCTAGGAATAGGGAAGGCCAGGGTGCCAGAAGAGTTGTATTTAGATGACTAGGGAGCTAAGTACGTACTGTGGTCAGGAGCCTGACTTATATGGCCCTGGAATATGCCCCTCTTTTGTTGTACACTCCTGTTCCATTATATGCAGGTTCCGTGCGGTGGAAACCACTGGTTAGATTAACTAACAACATTTTTCAATCTAACTCTAAAGTAAACAATGTATATCCATAGTAAGAGTTTCTTATCTTTTATACTTAATACTTAGCTAGCTCTTGAAGATAATATATATCTTCTTATAACCTAACGTAAAGCCCTTATATATTACTTTAGACCATCGAGAGCGTAAGTCCAGTACATAACGTAGTAAATTTATATTAGTAATATTAGATCAAAACATATATGTTAGATCAAGTGCGATATTACTAGAACCTAAAGTACAACTGGCATAAACCAGTATCGCAGGGAGGATACAAACTAGTCACATGACCACTTCCTTCAATAGAAGCCCATTCACCCAACACCCCTCCACAGTAAGACCACAAATAAGAATTTTCCTAGCATGCAAAGTTGAGCAAATCCCGCAGCGCGCCACCCAATGGTGCGTTGGTGAACGTGGTCTCCTTTGCAAGGCAAAACATTAGTCTAGAGTAGTTGTTCCTAGGAACAATGTGGCTAGCTGGTCCTGCCTGCCACTACTTGTAGCAGAGTGGGTGGTGCGGACTTTTTGCAATTTTTTTGGGTCTGGTTTTTATTATATGTTCTAGTTTTAATTTTGTAGTCTTTTTAGTGTGAGGGATGGGTTTTTTATTGTGGGGATAGGGGTGAAGTTAAGCGAGGGGAGTGAGTGGATTGGAAATTGATGGGGAAATAAGGTTAGGCAAATTAAAAGGCTTTAGCTTCTGGGCCTAGGACAAGCCCTCACAAGCCAAGGAGTACTCTGGAGTAAAGGTCATGTTCACGTCTTAGAAAATAAGTGGAATGCAGAGTTATCATGGGGTATGTGATGATCTCATCCTGTCTATGGCTGTTCTATATGACTCGCTTCTTTAGCGGAAAGAACTAAAAGTTTATCGTACAAGTAAAAAGATCTCTTATCGCTGTCCTAGCCAGTTGTCCTAGCCAGTAGACTCGTAGGTCTTGAAAAGTAGTCCTGGAGCTTGCCACTTCACTGGGAGAAATATCTCAAAGCCCCCAGCACATAAAAAGAGAATGAGACTGCCCGCAAAGTTCAGTCAATCAGACTCTCTCATGAGGTTATCTGTATAAAAGGTAACATATCCACTGCTATGAGAAATTATGAAACCCAGTGTCTGGTACGCAAAACCCTCAATTTCAAGCTGCTGTTTTTGAAACCTTCGCTCGGTTGGGCACAACCGCCACATAGAACCGTTACGGCCTGCACAGGCTTCAGACCAAACTGCACATCGCACAACCAAAGCTCTCAGAGGATGACTGAGTGGTGCTGTTGTAAAGAACACCTCAACGTCTTCTCCACTGATACATTCGTGATTGGAATATCTCAATTCTTGGTACCATATTTTGCGTAGAATAGGATACATGATATCTGCGGCAATAAAGCCGAGATCATATTTGTCTGCACATTGCAAGAAATTTCTGCAATACGGATTCACGAGCTCCCAGTCATCGCCCAATTCTGATGCGAAATCCGTTTCAAGCTTCCCTTGAAGCATGATTGCCAGCAAAGCCTTGAAGTACACGCAATCCTCTTCTGGGACTTCCAGTCTTTGGGTCTGGGCTTCTTGGAAGCTGCCGTTGAAGTACCTATCAAAGTACTTGGAATAGTAACAAAGTAGGTTTTTTGGGGCCGAAAAATGTTCCTTTTCATCACCAACGTAGATGTCGACTCGAGGGCCTTGTGTGAGTCTGTTCAAATCTGTGTTAGAGTATAGAAACAGGAGACAGGTTTCGTGATGTAACACATACTCTAGATACTCTTTGGTCGACGGAGCCTTGACGACTGCGGAAGGAGCCATGGTGGGTTTGTGTCTTTGGTACTTGAATAAAAGAAGACGAAGTCGAGATGGGACTTTGGGGGGGAGATCTGAGACCTTCAATAGAGTTGGATAGCGAGTTAATCGTAGTGGTGCAACTCTGGTCGTCGGGATTAGGGTTCGAGAGAGGATAAGGTGAGATATTGAAGGTATCTTCAAAGACGGATTTATCTTGGTGTAGCACGTTGGTATGCGAATATATTGGCCCCCACAGGAATCGGCTTGACCTAGGAAGTGTCGCAAAGCTTGTCCGCCAGGAACTTAGATTTGGATAGGGTGATGGAGAATTCGGTGCGATGTTGACCTTACCTGAAGAGGATAACTCTAGCGTGGCGTGGTCGTGAAGTAGCTACTTCTTTTACACTATGACCGGGATTGATATTTCATGAAGACTGGTCGTCAGTGGTGCTAGTTGCTTAAGGTGCTGGATTTGAGTTTGTTGGATAGGCAAGACATGTGCGAGAACGGCATTCATTATATATATGCACTGATGGTAGAGAAGGACGAATCACGCAAATCGGATTTTACTGGTGATTGGTCAACACATCTATGTACCTGAATAATTTATAACTTCCAGTGACCGTGATGACTCCCTTACCCGCAATAGCTAGCGTATTTTCCACCGGGGTCTTATGTATTACAATCAGAAAGTTCTGCGACTGTTTTCTCAAAGTGAATGACCTTGCTCTCAAGGCATATAACCGAGGATGGCTTGCATTTTGGTTAACAAGATTTTCAATAGCTTTGCTGCAAACACTTGAAATTGTTCTACTGGTATACAGCAGTAATTTCACAGGTGGTCAGAAAATCCGGAAGTAATCAGTGATCTTAGATGTCTAATCGCCCAGAAGAAGCTTGTAGCCATATAAATCGAAGGGGCGAATGCTGCTCCGGCAGTCCAGAAAATGCTCAAAGAAAGGTAGTTAGACAGTCTTCGCAACCTAGCACCTGAATCCTCAATTAAAATTCTAAATAATCTGATCCCGTCCCTGATTCAAGAAATCCAAACGCAGAAGGAGCGAATCAGTGCTCACAAACAATATCACTACTCCACCAAGCCACACCAGAATACCGCTTTCAGACCAAGCATTGGTAATTTAGCGCGATAGACGATCGCAAAGAGTAACATAAGAAATAGATATAGGTGCTGAGTTCTGTTGCCAGTAGCTAAAGTTCTAATCAGCGGTTTCTGTCACAAGGCGTCTGGCTATTTCCACTGTTTAGTAGTTCTATTTAGTACAATTCTAGTAAGAATGAGGAGTGTCAGAGCACGAGCACTCTCGGCTTTACTATCTAGCACTATTATATTATATGGAAGGTGCTAGTCCTATATTCTCAGGACACTTCCAGCCGGCTCCACAGTCTATATATATATTAGAGCCCCAACACTGTGAGAGTTGTGACGGACATTATCCGTCATACAACGGTTACTATAAAAACTATAAATACACTTCTTTTATTTACTTGTCTACGCATTTACTTATTCATCTACCTACATACTAAGAAACATCTACCTACCTAGGCAGAGAGGGAGGGGGAAGGGGCGTATAGCGGTATAACAGAAGTAAAAACTCATATGACGTAACAGTAGGAAGGTACTTAGTCGTTTTAGCCTGTCCCTAAGTACTCACGAGCAGTTTCTAATTAAAGGTAGAGGGAGGGCGAGCGAAGGCTCTATAATACAGATAGATAGCTCGTGGAACGCTTGGGTAGCTAATACTCTTATAGAACTCTTCCAAAAGTTAGCTATTTAGACCTTCCCTACTTTTTTACGCTTACTTAGTCAGGGACGGACAATGTTGGTCCCCAAATTCCTAGAGGGCTACAAGTAGTTTCTCACTATGCTTATTTTGTTCTCACATTGTGCCCTTGTCTTCTGACAAGGAGCTGTTCTAGGCCTATAACTCTAGCTCCTGCCTAAATTAGTTAGCTTAACAGTTATCTATATAATCTTATAACTCTTCCTAGTTATCCAACAGTCTCAACACTCCACAGATATATGATATATCCCCTTTGGCAGTTTGTAATCACCGTTAGTTCATGAACTAAAACCAGATGTTAAGTTAAGCTTCATGGCTCGAGTTTAACTGGTAATGCTAGAATGAAGGCTTTGATCTAGCACCATTAGTTCATAAACAAACGGGGTGCAAATATCTAGGTATGATCCAGGCATGTCGGATGCTACCTCAGGTGTCGAAGTCTGTCAGACCGAGACTCCTTTCATGAGAGATATGGAAAATAGCAGCACAAGACAGACCATCCAATCAACAACTATAAAACAAGAGATAAAAGAACCACCACAAAGAAGGCTTCATATCAGCGAACTACAAAATATAATCTTCTAGGCTCCAGCGTTAGAAAACCCTCCAACAACGAAGGAATAAAGATTAGCAAGAAGCTCAACACATCATAAGAACAGCACAGAATGGCAAAGGTATCTATAGTATCAACTCAGTTCTTCAATTTTCGCTCAGATACATATAGACTTCCCCTCTTTCGATATCTTCCGAAAATCTAATCACTTTCCACGCAAGGTTGCTTGCTTGCTTGCTAATCAGACCGATGGATGTGCTATGATATGATGTGCCATGCAATGCTCGAGCCTAGGAAATACCAAGCACGACCAAGTTTTGTAGGTTCCTAAAATATGGGATTCCCATGGAAAGCGGCTCTTTTGACGGGTTCGAAAATTTTCGGAAGTAGTGTATGGCGTCTAGAATTCCATTCGCTGGTTCTTAGGATTGCTCCTTTGGTTGCGCCTTTTTGTGTGCCATGAAACTTCGACGTCTTTCTTGTGCTGTATCGTAATCTGGAACATTCCACAACAACAATCTACTCATCTCATTCGGTCTTGCCATCCCACACTTTCGCTCGCTTCTTCGCCGCCTCGCTTTCCTCTTCCTCCGCTGATCTCTTTTTCGAAGCTGCTTGGCTCTCTTCTCGCTCCATCATGGAGGAATAGCTAGTCGCCTCTTTTTCTACGGATCCGTCATCGCCACTCAGTCTTTTGTTGGCACTCTCCAACTGCTCGATTCTCGTCTCTTGGACCTTCTTAAGCACCTCATAAGATTGACTGAGGACTTCCAAATACTTTCTCTGACTCCGCTCCTTCTCCACTTCCTCTCTGAGAGCGGTAGTGTCATGCTCACTTTGGCGTTTGAGCTTCTCCTTTTCCAGTTCGAGTCTCAGCTCCTTCATTTCTAGCTCCTTTTCACGCCTAATTCTTTCGCCTTCGTCAGTGATCTTTTGGCGCCAATAGTTCTCAATGTCCTTCAACTCGGTCTTCAAATCTTCGTCACTCTTGAGAGCGGCATGACGGAAACGTGCCATGAATCCTGCACTAGGACTATTTGGCTCAATCAATTTCGGCTCGGCTAGCTTTGGTTCAATTGATTTCTGTAGGGTTGGTATTGAGGTTGGTACCGATGCTGAGGGGGCTTCCAATCGCTCTGGCTTGGCCGTAATAAGCTCCTTATTTCGCGACGTGAATAGGTCATAGGATTCTCTAGTTGGGGGGTACATTTCTTTGGGTGCTCTTGGGGGTGGTTTTGCTCCAGAAGAGGTACTTTCTTTAGGTCTGGGGGCGGAGTAGAGCTCGTAAGGTTGTCGAGTTCTAGTGAGGGGAGTTGTATTAGGATTAGGGGTTGGATTATCTCTGTTCCGTGGTGGAGAGAAAAAGGTGTTGTTGGGCTCTCGGAACGAACCTCTTGGTCTGGTAGGAGGGGTGTCGATGGGTGAAGCAAAGCGTTTTCTGGTAGGCGGCGGAGAGAAGCGGTCATCTTGAGGAGCGTGTTTAAAATGACCGAATTCCTTACAGTGTTTGTAAAGTTCTACTCCGTTTCTGAAAATCTCGCCGCAGCCCCAACATTCACGGGATCCCGGAGGGTGCCCGGCCAGACTTTCTCGGTACGATCCTCCCATGGTGACTGAGGTTTGGCAGTTGTTGATGAACCGCCTCTTAGCTCTGCTCTGCGCAATTACTGAAAGCCGAACAGGATCCTGCACGCGCGTGAGACGAATATGGGAGATTATCGCCGTGTCGACGATGGTTCTCAAGTGAGAAGATGTGCGCGTCGTCAGGACAGCCTGGCTACTGACGCTTATATGTGAGCTGGAGCTGGGTGTGGTGTTCCCTAATGAGGGAACTCAGTTGATATTAAAGTGGGGCGAGTGATGCGCGCCCAAGCTCCGTACGGAGGACAGTACATTGGTTGAACTTGCAGATGAACACCCAGGCCGTGCCTATGGTGATTGTCCAGCTTGTGCGATGTGAATCATAGCCTGAAATCACTGATTATTGTCAGCAGCGGATACTTGTACAACTGGCAACTATGAATTTCTTGTTCTGGATGATTCACTGTCGTCCCCTGAACCTCCACCGGGATGACCTCGCCCGGAAATTATCCACGGCTGTCGCTTATTCTGAATGACCGTCGTGGAACGACGAGAACCATCTGTACCTAATAATATACCTTTTCATTCCTTATGAGACGACTAAATTTACAAGTACGGTACCGGTAAGCTTAAAACTCAAAAAGTTATAACTTTTCACATAAAGTTACAAACGCGTGGTAGGAAACCGTATTTTGCCCTGGGCTGAGGTGGTTAGCGCCTATCGGATCGCTCGGCCGAAGTTACATTAAGGAAGGAAAACCGAGAAAGAAAGCAATCAAGGAAAGTGTAATAATGTATTCCACGATTCAACAGGGCGATGCTTCCCACGAGCGTCTCAAGGGAACCTTCAAACGCCAGACAAATACGAACACAAGATTGCCTCGTATACGGATGGTGTACGCTGAACTAGACAACACACCAACAAGTTCTTACATGTAATGTAACCTACCACAGAGCTTTACGAGCCTGTGTTTTAGCAAAACCATTATCCTTGCCAGAACTTTTGTCCAACAGGGCCAAATCACTTGTATCCCATCCATCGTCCAGAAAGCATGAACGTCATACCAGTATCCCACCCATTCCCAAAGCAAGAAAGAATCTCCCCTCTCGCTTAACCCCTGATGGAATGACAGACTTTTCCTCCAATGGTTTTGTGTCGTGGTTCTCACGCTAACTAAAAACTCCCTAGGTAAAGTAAGTGAGAAAGTTTTTCAGACGATACTAAAGTAATTAATACATGCATAGTGAGAGAACACTAACAGTCCTGACGATACTAATAGCAATGTACATTCTTTCTAAGAATTATATAGCGATATTGCAGCGACGTTAAGCCTTGTCAAAGTCTACAGATAGGAATGTTTTATGGAAAACAATCAGGGGAGCAATAACACTGCCCTGAGTGTAACCACAGCAAGATACCAGAAGAACCAACACGTCAGAACGAGCTGAAGGCATAAAGAAAGTCATTGAGCTACGGGAGCGAAGCATTCAAGTAGAAAAGATAGGAAACTCCCTCACGTCACTTAGCATGCTAGCGAAGAGCAATATCCATATTTCCCATGGTACTGGGAATCTTATCAAGGATTCTCTGCTCTTCTAATTCCAGATACTTTCAATCCCCGATTCGTCTAATTCCATATCCTTCTAATTCCAGATGCGTCTCTAAACTTGCGGTCTTATACATCAACACCAAAATTCCTACAGCTGGAACATCATACAATACACCCTTGCGGTAAAGCATCATCTACCACCTTCTTAACCTTACCATCAATAACCTCCCCAACAGCCCGATACTTCCCATCAGCATAACACAACCCAAGCCAATGATCCCCCTCTTCTTCAGCCCCAACAACCTCCCTAACCTCCGCAAGAACAAGAATATGATCCCCAACCGTCACAAACCCCACATCACCACCTCCCTCCCCCTTCCCCAGAACCCGACATCGCAAAACCCTCCTCACACCACTCCCCACAATCCTAGGTATCACCACCTCCCCATCCNTCGTAAACCGATCCGCCACCCCCCTCCCCTTCTCACTCCCCTCCAACACATGGATATAAAAGTGCCCCGCTTTCCCCAGCGCAGTGAGCGTGATAGAGGGGGTCCGGATATTAAACGTGACGATCGGTTTCGGCGTCAGCGTCAGGGTGGTGAAAGAGGAGATTGTCATTGCGCGGTATTTATTCCTTTGAGGGGCCTGGGGATCGTACGGGAGTCCTGAGTTCTGGGCTGCGAGGATGCCTTCGAGGTCTGGGGAGGGGCGGGGGAGAGAGGTGGTGAGGACTACGACGGAGTGCGGGAGGGTGCGCATTATTTGGCGAAGGGAGGTGGAGAGGGGGGGTTCGGTGGAGGGGAGGGTGGATGTGTAGCGGAGGTGTTTTTGATTTCCAATGGGTATTGGAAGACTGAAGGGTCGGGGTGTGGTTCTTGGAATGTGTTGCGTGGAAAGGAATCGAGGAGGAACTAGGATCTAGTTAGCATAATGCTCAATTATGTCGAGTATGGAATCCCATTTACTTCTACTCGACCCCGAGCACTCAATGGTTGACCATCGATAAAATAACGAGAAGAACCCCGCGGCATTCATGGACGAATTAGAGCAATTGGCAGCCACGCGCGACCTCCCATTTTGAACAAGCATCGAATTGATGTTCAGTTTATCTCCTCGGATCCTGGTCTTCGATAGCAAATGCTAGAAATGATATGCGGAGGAAGAAGTTGTAGTTTATACATCTCCAGCCGTTCAGGACGAGGCTACGGAATTTTTATCTGATCAACCACACACACCCCTGTCCACCCCTCGGCCCAAAAACATTTGCTCAACTCAATACCACCAACCCACCATCCAAACCAATTACCCAACACCACAATCCCCCAAAATGTCACTCCCTTCACGCGCCCTTCCGCGCCCCTCCCTCCTCACAAACCCAAAATCAACCTCCATAACCCACCAAACCCGCCACGCAACACTCCTCCACCGCCCGCAAACACCCTACACCTTCACGCAACTAATAACCCTCTCAGACGGGTCAACCTACCTAACAAGGAGCACCTCCCCAGCACCAATCCACAAGAGCACCAAGGACATCCGGAACCACGCGTTATGGCAGCCCTCCCTCTCTTCGCTGCGGAATGTGGAACAAGACGAGGCCGGTCGACTGCGAGCTTTTAGGACGAGGTTTGGACGAGGCTGGGATCTGGATGCTGCTACGACGGAGGAAGGGAATGAAGCCAAGGCGAGTGCTGATGGGAAGGGGGTTGATGCCGATGCGAAGGCGCAGGAGGAGGAGGATAGTTTGATGGATTTGATTAGTGGGAGTGCGGCGCCGATTATTGAGACGAAGGAGTTTCCCAAGGGGAAGAAGGGGAAGGGGTCGAAGAAGAAGTGAGCATGAACAAGGTGGGATGGTTGCAATGGCGTTGGGTGTACGGATACTGTATTGATACGGAGATGGGAATTTGGAGAATTGGAAGCCCGCAAATACCACTAAAGATTCTATGATGCGATAGAGCCGACGGGCAAGATGTACGATCAAAAATCACAAGCCATGGTTGAGAACCCCATGGAAGGAGCTTTGAAGAATGTGAAGTTTTGTTTATTTACAAGATACTTCTTCTCTAGCCTTACGCCCCGCATCGACATCATTAGAAGAGAACTCGCTTGTCTCAAAATATACCAAGCCTGATACTCCCACGTACACTTTTGCTATCACGCCATGTCCCTTCATCAATCCGAATCATCTCCTGTTACGGTGCCCACGGCTGTTGTACCAGCTATTGAGCCCTCGCCGGATGGTCGAGCAGCGGCCTCAACTGGTGGCTTGTAGAAGGCGCTCTCATCTTCTTCAGCATCCAATTGCATGAGAAACGTTTCCCAAAGCTCAATAAGCTATGTAGAGTTAGCATGTAAATCCATAATAAGAACCTGTGATCCAAATTACCTCTTTTTGTGCTTCAACTGCACTTTCCAAGAACGTCTCCACTGCACTTTTAAAATCCTCAACCTTCTCACGTTCAAATCGTTCAAGTTCAGCTCTCATCAATCGTCCCATATCCTCAAATAACAATCTGGCCTGGTGGACTTTTCGTTCTGCGTCAGCTACATCTGCATGCATCTGATTTAGACGATCTTGTTGTGTCTTTCCTTGACGTAATAGCTTTTCTTGGGTCGCCTTGCGCTTTTGCATTTCTGATTCCGCAGCATGCCAAGAATGATATGCCTTCTGCCGAGAAGCAAATGCCATTTTGATACTGCCAATGAGGCGAATGTATTCATCAATAGTAATACCCAAAGTCAGAACGTCCTGTTGTGCCTGACGGTCATAAAGCTCTTTGATACGAATCTGTAAATCTGACAATCCTTCTAGTGGACCTGACAAGGATGGTGAAAGCTCAACAGAAGAGAGGGCGTGTAAAGAGTTCGAGAAATCTCCCGCTGCTTCAGACAGGCCTTTTCGTTGGATAACTACGGTGTCCATTGCTTTCAAAAGAGATTTCAATTGATTCTCAAGCGCATCAAGGTATATTCGACGATCATGAAACCACTTAAGAGAGTTAGTAGAAATCCCCAATGTCACTAAACAGAAAACTTACATCATCCTGTTCCACAAACTTGCCACCACTACCAACAGAGATCCCAAGTCCGCTGAACATTCCTTTGCTCTCACCAAGACCGGGCTCTTTCCTTTCTTTGTGTTTGACATCTACATTAAATGACTCGCTTTCCAAAAACAGTTTCAAATCCCCGTCGTGTTGTAGCGTTGGGTGAGCAGCCGTTTTGTTGAGCATTCGCTCCAAAGCAGCTCGTCTCGATTCGACAAAGTTCGTATCAAATCGTCCTACAGCTTGCTTCTCTGGAGGCGGTGGCACCACAATACCGGGATTGTTTGCATGTAAACCATTATAAAGCCATAAGAAATCCCGATATCTGCGAGTTACTGCAAATTCCGGCTGCCTATAAGCTTTGGACGTAGTCTATCCTGTATTAGTTATGGTATATAACAAATGCATCACGGATTCGTACCTTTGTTCTAACCAAGTACACAATGTGAGAACTGGTTAGATCTCCCACCTTATGAGGATCTCCCACAGTGATTTCGAATGTTGGTTTGGCTGCCTGTTCAACACTAACACTTGGCTGAGTATCCCTCCTCACTGGGGCACCCTGAGATGGCTGCACTGGAGGCGGTATTCTCGGTCCAGGGGAAATGGGATCGGCCTCGTCGCTGTAGTCCACTGATTCCAACATATTTCTCCCAATAGGATTCTGGGGAAGTATATGTGCCTGTCGAACAGGCAGCGCCTGCTCCTTCTGTGGAGGCGCCGGAGGCTGCTCGGATTGCGGAGTTGTCGCATTATCACCAAGAGGTCCCAATGGTCCCAGGGAATCATCGAGTGGTACAGCGGTTGCTACTGCGCGGCGTGGTGTACGTGCTGCTCGTCCATGTGTGGATGGTGATTTGAGAGCTTGACCAGAGCTAGGTTCGAGGGTTAGAGATTGGGGTGCTTTGGACTTTGATTTTGATTCTGCAGGTCAAGTTAGACTCTTGGATACTTTTATGCTACGCCATACGTGCGACTAACCTGATTCTTCGGCGAAGGGATTTTCGGAAGCTGTCGCAGGCGGGGACGGGGACGAATGGGAGGGAACATCTGCATACAGTTTAGCAGAGCTCTGTGGACAGTCTTTCAACGGTTTGATGGTCTTGAGGAGACTTACCACCCCAAGGCGAATCTCCTCCGACTTCATCCATAATTTCGAGGTGGTACGATGGAAGGTTGCCGGATAGTAGACGGTTTGGGGAGCTGTTGGGGTGATAATACTAGGTTGCGCTGATGATGCCGTAAATGCCAAGCCTTTTGTTGGTCGCAATCGCACCCTCAACCCAGAAAGCCGATCTTGCCCTGGGAGGAGTGGGGATGCTCAGTTACAATACTATAGATACTCGAGTACTCCAAACAAACTTTGCCAAGTAAATAAAAGTACAATACCCTCTGCTTCAATTTTACCACACGTTCACAGGTTTTTGAGCCAACACACGTTTATTGGCACTTATTTGCTGCAGACTTATTTCCATTTACGAGTGCCAGGTGCAGTCTGTAGGTATTTCCCTATGCCCCCGGCTATGAAATAGCTAGAACCTAGGTATTTTGAGGACTTCTCATGACCAGATCAGTTCTAATGGATTCCATGGTGGGCTTTCTTGGAATCTGGATTGCCATCTCAGGTCTCCCGTGCTGAGCACTCTCGCAATAAAATGCGTATGACCCTCTCCCTAGAAATTCTTCTCTTCTGCGTGTGGTGTGGAAATTCTGACACATCGAATCTCAACTCTCCATGGCGAGATCCCCATCACCATCCACCTTGCCCTTTGCTGAACCATTCGTCTCATTGCCTTCGAGGAACCCCCTCGCCTTTGCCCACAACTCTGCCTCCATATCTCTCTCCACTTGCCCACCCCTACTATTCAACCAGCCAATATCTAGCTTGCCCATTCCTCCTTCAATCGGTGGAGGTTCCGCTGATTGTGTAGCCTTATTCCCGCCCATCTGCTTGAAGATTTGTTCCTCCTTTAGCTTCGCCTTTGCCTTTTCTGCGGGTATGATTTCGGCCTCTTCCAAACCCCAGATTTGTCGTTTCAGTCCGACGTCAACCTCCTGGAGATTTTTAAAGTATTCATTGGATGCTTTCATGAATGATTCTTCGCGCGCGGGATCGGTCGTCGCATGACTCAAGACCTGCAGTGCTTGACCAGCTGATTGGAGAAGTTGTGTTATACTCTATCAACCTTTTATTAGCACATGGGAGAGGCGCCGTCATTCTTGACCCCACCTTGTCTATATCGTTGAGTTGCTGAATACGCTCTGCTTTAGTGAATGGCTTGAAAGGAACAGCCGCGTTAGCATTTGGTTGCGACATTGGATTGAAGTAGAGATAACGATCTCACGTTGTTGTCGAAAGTTTAGAAATTAGAGGTAGTCGAGGTGGTGTTAGATTTCTCGAGTACATAATCGCATGCCTGTCTGCGGTGGCACAAGTATGAAGCGAAGTCAAAGTTCCCACCCCCACCAAGAAAAAGTCGGGGTACGGGTAAATTAAGCCGGTGCCGGGACCGGGACCGAGACCGAGATATTCAAGTCGGAGGCTCTGCGGGATGATGGCAGTAGCGCCTGAACTAAACATCGCGTGAACCTAAGTGGCATACTTGTGTCGACTGGACATCTCACGACCCAGTCTTCAAAACTCAATTCATCTCACAGTCCCCTTCATTGGTCAGATACCCCTCATCACAGACTACACTCATCTTGAAGGGAGGGTCCGGGTATGTGGAAGCAACGGTACCGACCGTGATCGAGGTTCGAAAGCCGACGGGAAGCTTATACTGAAGCCGAAGCGCGTCTATACGACGAGGAAGGAAGGGACCACCAACCACTGAATCACCAAAGCAATCATGTCAGCCCATCCACCGCCAGGCAATGGCCCCCCAAGCGCTGGAGCTCCCCCAGGTCAAGCACCACCGCCTCCAGGGCAAAACATGTCGTCACAAAATCTCAATCAAATTGTAAGCCTCACCTTCACCTCTACTACATCCCTCAGATAGGGTCGAATCGGTTGCGATGTGGGAATCTTGTACCATCCAGAGTGAGAGTGAGAGGGTGAGGGAAAAGGTTCGTCACGCTTGAAGGAACTTGACGCGCAATCTGTGTAGTAAACAGTTGCTCTGTCTATGGAATTTGCCCCCTCAAAATCTCATATCACCAGTTTGGTCATGGTTCAAATCTCACTTGACACAATTGCGCCGTTCAAGTTCTCGAATTCCCCAAAACAGTCGTTTGGTGACCTTTGAGTGTTTCTTTTCTCTATATTCTCTCTTGATCAGAAGGAGTATCAGAAAGCTACACTCATAGCAGCCACTCCTCTTTGTCAAATTGCTGCAATGCGCAGCAGAAAAAATGAGGATAAGCGAGCTAGCTCTCCGCTTTCATCTTCACCCCTTTTATGTGGGTCTCAAGACTTTGGCGAGTGAATATACAAAACGTCCTCTTATAATTCCCGCCATCATACCCAAAATCCCCTTTACCTTGAACAACACTCCCAACCCTGCTGATATCTTGCTCTCCAAAAACTCCCAACAAGATGCCGCCTCCACAACCATCTGAAGGTTCCCAGAGAATAAGAGAGTCAACGAGTACTAAAAATGTTCGCCAGGTTATTGAATACCTTCTCAAAAAGGGTTACAACAAGACGGAGCAAACGCTACGACAAGAGTCCATGTTAACCGACCGGGATGGGCGACAGTTGACGGAAAAGGTGGAGGAAGTAGCAGGCGAGCAAAAGTACAGAAAGGGGTTCCAGCTTCTGGTCGGTTGGATTGACACCAACCTTGATATTTACAAGGTATTGTTTCATCTTCACTCATATTGTCTCTTCATACTAAAGCTTTGATGATAGCGCGATCTCCAGAAACTCTTGTGGCCAATGTTTGTCTACTCATACCTAGACATGGTAGTTCATGGATATACTACAGACGCAGAAACATTTTTACGACAGTTTCGTCAGCGTTTTGAGGACCTGCACCATGATGACCTCCAGACTTTTCAAACCATCAAACTAGCAGCCCACGTCAAGGAAAACTCAGTTGCAAAACTCTACCGTGAAACCAAATATCGTCTTCGACTCACTTCTGAGGTTTACTATCTTCTCATCACGTTCCTTGAGACAAACAACAAGTTGGGAGGCGCTGTTATTCTGTACCTTCTTTCTTCATATTGCCAGGTTCTAGAAACTGCCCGAGGACCCTTGGACCAGTACAGTTTCGAGGCTATTGCCAATCGTTCTACAGGTCCGAATGCCGAAGATACAGATCTGCAGGAAGGAATAGAAGGCACTTTTACTGGTGTCACCAATAAAGATATCATGGACAATGCGGCTGCTCTCAAATTAGGCATGGTAGCGATGGAGTCTGATCTTGCGGGAGATGTTCGAGCTGAGTTAGAAGATGAGGATAGACTCAACCCAGCCCCAGAAGGAATGCCATCATATGTTGATGTTTTTGATCAGCGAATCAAGCGGGAGGATAGTCCCGATGGCCCGGCTCGTAACGATATACCTTACCCACCATCACGGGCCCGAGACGTCGCCCTCGAGGTTCAGAAGATTAAGGAATTCCGCGACAGATTTAAGATTGATAGCCGCAGTGGAGGGATCGGTGCAGGAATTAGTATTTGTACCTGGACCTTCCACAACGCTCTGGACTCGTAAGTTGTTCTTTGTTCCGTTTGAAGTCTCTTCCTAATATGACCACTAGTATTATTTGTGTCGAATTCTCAGACGACAATCAGCTTGTTGCCGTGGGTACTCAGGAGTCTTACATCCGTATCTGGACCTTGGGTGGTGAACCTCTTAGGTCTGCCGTCAAGTCTGGCCCAAATGAAGGACCACCAACCAGCTCTCGTCGTCTTATTGGTCATGCTGGCCCAGTCTATGGTATTTCATTTTCTCCAGGTATTGAAAGTGCGGGTCATCAAGACGACAAGCAGGTTTGTACAAAACCGAGATATCTGCTATCATCCTCAGCCGATGCAGCTGTTCGCCTTTGGTGTCTTGAAACGTTTGCCTGTTTGGTAGTTTACAAAGGCCACGATGGACCAGTCTACAATGTTCGATGGGGACCTTTCGGTCATTACTTCCTTACTGGCGGTCGTGACAGAACAGCCAGAATATGGGCACAAGATCAAATATCCTGTCTCCGACTTCTAGTCGGGGCGGATACACCAGTAACCCAGATAGCTTGGCATCCAAACGGCGCCTACGTATTTTCAGCCAGTGATCACGTTGATAAATCGATTCGCATGTGGTCATTTGTGACTGGAGAGTGCGTACGTGTCTTTACTGGTCATACCGAATTCATCTCTACACTTGAGTGCAGCAATGACGGGAAGATACTTGCGTCAGCAGATGGTGATGGAAATATCATTTTATGGGATATTAACAAGGGAGCACAGATCAAACGTTGCAGAGGACATGGTAAAGGTGGTATCTGGTCCCTTTCCTTCAGCGCCGACTCCAACTGTCTCATGTCGGGAGGAGCTGATGGCACTGTTCGTACTTGGGAGGTCGAAGTTCCAGTGGACCCTTATAAAGATGGTGAGATTGTTGGTGCTGGTGGCCAAGTAGATGCCACTCGCATCAATGCCGGTCCTGCCACTGCTTCTCAGCCAACTGCTGCTTCAGGTGCGGGTGGCAAGAAGAAGGGCAAGGAGACAATGATAACATCGGATCAAATCGCCGCCTATCCAACCAAGAAGTCTCCGGTTTTCAAGGTCAAGTTCAATCGGATGAATTGTGGTATCGTAGGCGCAGTTTATCAGCCATAGTGAAAATGGAGTTTCCGATGCGAGGGATGGTGGTATTTATATTCACTTCATCAGCTTGGCGTTGAGGTGCATTGGTAAATGGAACGGAACTATCGTGTAACTTGTAGCCATATAAAACGATCCCCCTTTTGACTTCTTCCGTTACTTCCGATTCATTTATTTTTACACTTTTACTCCTCGAAGTCTGTCACAATTAACAATTATTTTCAAGTGGTGCTTTTTGCAATTACGAACTCGTTTCGACCCCTTTTCGGTTGGGGCGCACTCCACAGTAACTTCGCGACTACTTCGCGCCAGCCACCAACCCCTGCAAAGCACTTTGCGCGTCGCGTGTTGCAACGCGACGGATGTGCCAACCCGAGGCCTTCATATCTTTTGTACATTTTCCTCGACCTATTCCTTCATCTCCTTCTCTCTCCACCACACCACTTCCCCTCCCCAATCCCGACATCTTTTTGTGTTCGCGATATTTCTACGGTTTCTTGTTACCATTACAAATCTTTAATTAATCTGCATCCTCATCACAGCAGAATTTTCCCGGTCATGTCTACAGTTTTAGGGAAAAGAACGAGGAGCGCAGCAAACTCAGGTACGGCTCTTTTGAGATGAATCCTCTTCCACTACTAACATTCATGAAGCTACGAAAGCTCCTCTTCCTCCTACCAAGCGAAAGGTGCGCGCAGATATCTTCAATGACGAGAACGAAAACCCTTTCATCGCCGAGGATGTCCAAATTCCTACGCCTCAAACGCCTCGGCACCGCGACGCGCTGTCCAAAAAAATACCAGTTACACCCCGACACCGCGTCACGGTCGTAGGAAAGGCGCTTACTCCACGAACACCTCGAACTCCAATGACACCCGGAGGATCTGTCGCAACAGTTTATAGCAGAGCTAGACAAATATTTACACGAAGTTCGGATCCTGGAAGACTTGTGGGGAGAGATGCCGAGAGAGGTGAATTGACTAGCTTTGTACAAAATCATATCGCCAATGTTTCTGGAGGATGCATTTACGTTAGTGGTCCCCCTGGAACTGGAAAGAGTGCTATGGTCAACGAAGTTACATCGGATCTCGAGGTCTCGGAGACCCTGCAGAAGGCATATGTCAATTGTATGAGTTTGAAAACTTCGAGTGATTTGTACGGCACATTAATCGAGGCATTTTGCGATGGCATGGAGGTTTTGGAAGGAGAAGAGGTCGACACCCTACAAAATATGTTTGCGCCCAAGAAGAAGAGCAAGAGCAGGAATGTTTACGTGGTAACATTGGATGAAATCGACCATGTCCTCACCTTGGATCTGGAAATATTGTACACACTTTTTGAATGGTCTCTACAGGAATCCTCCCACCTCATCTTACTCGGCATTGCGAACGCTTTGGATCTCACCGACCGATTTCTCCCTCGACTCAAGGCCCGAAATTTGAAGCCCGAGCTTCTCCCATTCCTCCCATACAGCGCACTCCAGATCAAGAACGTTATCATTACTCGACTAAAGAGTCTTGTCAGCGAAGATAGTGCTACACCAGATTACATCCCATTCATGCATCCCGCAGCCATCGAATTATGTTCTAGAAAAGTCTCAAGTCAAACCGGAGATTTGCGCAAAGCATTCGATATTTGCCGACGTGCAATTGACGTTATCGAGGCAGAAGTGAAGCAAAAGCACGAGGCAGCCTTGAAAGAGCAATTATTACTGGCCAGTCCCTCCAAACGACCACTCGAGGAGAACGTCAACCTTGCATCACCTACCGCAACCAAAAACGGAGGTCAACCAAGAACACTAGCCCAATCCCTCGCTTCTCTCACCGTAGAAACCGCACCAAGAGCTTCAATTTCTCACGTCAACAAAATCACCTCCTCCACCTTCGGAAACGGCGCAAACCAAAGACTCAAGACCCTCAACTTGCAACAAAAAGCCGCGCTTTGCGCTCTCGTCGCCCTCGAGAAACGCAAGCGCTCCGCAGCCGCCAATGTCCTCTCCACACCCTCGAAATCCAATAACGTCGCCCCAACGATCAAGGCGCTGTACGCCGTCTACTGTACCCTCTGCACCCGTGACGCCATCCTTCACCCCCTCACTAGCACCGAGTTCCGCGATGTGGTGGGGAGTCTCGAGACGCTGTCCTTGATCAGTGCGGTGGATGGACGGAATGGTTCATTTGCGGCGTTGAATAGCACACCCAGTAAGCGCGCGAGGAAGTTCGGGATGGGCGTTGGGAGTGGAGATGAGAAGAGAGTGGGAAGTTGTGTGGGTGAGAAGGAGGTTGCGGCTGCGGTTGAGGGGTTGGGAGCGGGGATTTTGAAGAGTATTTTGAGTGGGGAGGGGTTGGATTAGTGGTTTGTTTTATTTCTTTTCCATTTCTTTCTTCTTTTCTTTTTCACTTGAGTGTATGATATGAAGTCAGGATCGTGGGGAGGGGCGGAAATGAGATGGGATGGAGGACGTCATTGTATTATGAAGTATGTGTTTTCTTGCATAGCATGTTGTTTTTTGTATTATAGAGATGGGTCTTTGCATTGGGGCGTTTTTTTTCTTCTATTCTTTATTGTTTGTGGAGAGTGCGGCATCTGGGCCTAGCATTGGAAACAGTCCATGCTTTTGTCCCAGTGGAGTTTTGATTGGTTGATTGATTGGTTGGTTGATTGGTAGATAGATAGATAGTAATGGGGTTCGAGAACTTAATGGAAACATATAAAAAACACATTTGCTTTTCCCTGTGCTATGAGATACGAGTAGAGTCTTATTCTTGTTGTCTTCCTTGTACGAGCAAGCATTTGCTAATAATTACTAATAACTAATCTAGTTCGAGTCCCTTGATGTGGATACGAAATTACGAATGTTAGTCTAGTAGTCAACGATTCAGTTGAGGTAGAGGGAATTATTACATTTTTCTGGTTTGATTACTGGGAGTTAGTAGCCAGAACCAGAGCGTTGTTTTGCGAAAGGTAAAATTTGAAAGGGGTAGCGAGAGGAAATTCTGGCGCGGAAGATCTAGGCCAATTCGACAAATTAACCATTCAGGGGTCCACTCTAAATTACTAATCTTTACACCCTTTTCGTCCCTTGGAGTTGAGCCTTGCGTAGCAAGATGAGAAAGTTTTCGGTTAATTTATAATATCCAAGCTTTTGCGAAGGATAAAAGGGCTTCGTTTGGACTTCATTGAAATATAGTGGCCAACATTATGGTTATTTTTCGCAATCGAATCTAGAGAGGCGAGATGTAGAAATAGTTGATGGGTCGGACTTGGAACAAGGATATGGTTATCGTTAGTATAGAGATATCAGAGATATCCAAGGAAAGGAAACAACAACAAAGGTAAAAACAGTGCTTCTAATAATCGTATTGTTCTGTGTGTCTTGTAGAATCCAGGCATATATATAGCCCTAGATTAGTATATAATTAAATACGTAAATACATTATAATAAGTTACTAGTATAACTTGAAAGAAGTTATAAAAAGATAAGTACTAGCTATAAAAGAAGGAATACTATCTTTTTCATCCTGGCTAGCTAACTAATATATAGGATAATTTACTCTTAGAAGTTAAAAAAAGTTAAAATAAAAAGTAGGCCTAAAATTCCCTTATAAAAGAGGGATAAAAGTAGGAATTTAGCTAAAGTAGCTCGCTCTAGGGGTCGCTGAAAACAGCCCCTCTGGCAGGGGCTAATTGGCCTTGATGAAAGTCCCTCGCAAAGGGGACAAAAGTGTCGGAAGGTAGACCCGAAATTGGCTCTGAAAATAAGGCTCTTTTGTAGTGCGAATGCGTGGTTTGTGGCTCTTTCGCAAGTTGTTTTAGGTGTGTACTCGAGAGGTGTCGGCTTGAGTGTGAGAAGGGGGGGGGTACAAGCCCTGGCGAGTATTCGAAAGGGAGGGGTATCGCTGTACCGCCTCCTGAGTCTGGGTATTCGAGGGGGACGGATCTGTTGGTGGTCGTATATATCGTTCCTTATACTATCTAAGCGATAGTATATATCTTCGACTTATCGTTTACGAATATTGTGTACGTCGTTCCGTATACTAATCTAAGCGATAGTATACTTTCTTTGCTACGGGCTTTTATATAACGTCGATATTATATAACTCTTCGCCTTCGCGGTTTCGATCGTAAGATCCTACCACGGTAGTTGCTCCCTGGCTAGAATTCCTAGTAAAAGGGTCTATTTCGTAGGTTGTATAGGAGTATACTCGTCAAGGGCTCGATAAATGGTAATAGACAGCCATAATTGTATACTTAAATAAGTGAATAACTCGTATCTCTAATCTGTACATATACTGATTAGTATTAGTACAGAGATATTAGAGATATGTAAGGAAGGGAAACAATAACAAAGGCAAAAACAGTGCTTCTAATAATCGTATTGTTCTGTCTGTCTTTTGGAATCCAGGCATATATATAGCCCTGAGTTAGCACGTGATCAAACACGTGATCAAACACGTGAATATATCGCAACAGTTATAGATATACTTAGTCGAGTTCTAGAGGTTATTAGGGGCTGTTGATGTATAATATGGCTTAGTGGATAGGACCTATTTCCTGAATCGGCTGCGGATACTGTAACCTATGAAACTCCAATACCACGTAATTTGTCTGTTCATTTGAAGTACCTAATTTGAAACTTTGCGTCTGCGTAAGTAGTCTAGCCAGATATAATACTTGCTCAGGTCACAGCCATGGTGGACAAAGTTACAAGAAAATAAGTAATATTATTATCTAAAATCATCTAGTATCTACAACGCCTTCCAGGCCATATTTTCCTTCATTCTCCCGTTTCACTTATAGATTTCCACTCGCGACATTCAAGGTGGGGAGAACCGTACTTTTGACAGTAAACCTAACTGGATCTTGCCTCCTCGGATGATCGCTGGTTTGTTTGAGGTACATAGACAAGCTGCTCGAATTCGTCCTAGTCACATTTGGCCGTGAAGACAAGCTCATTCTGAGCCTCAGACTCTTCAGGAACTTCTTCACCAAACAATGCAGGAATTCCGTCGTACAAACCCTCCAGATATTGTCCTCTAGGGTTCAGGAAGAAGCCAAAATGTTTCTGAGCTACTATCCGCCTCTGCGAACCATATCTTCGATCAAGTTCCCATCTCTCATCCTCGATCAATAGACGAGGGGTACGCTTTTTATAGGGGGCTTTCGGTCGGAGCGTGTAATACGCAATATCGTCGTTTTTATCGTTCTCCTTTCCACGTGGGATGAGGTAAAGGACTTCGGAGGACCACTAGTTGAGATCGTTTTCCCTAGCTAGCAAGCAGAATCTAGACTTCACAGGCTTCCATTTCTCCTGGGAGATGATTGGGTTATGATTTAAAATCAAAGCAAATCTTAAGGTCGATCTCACTTTCTCCATTGTTTTCCACCATCTCTTCAGGACTCGCTTCGGGGACCCTGAGAAGTCGGATTGGAGTACAGACTCGGAATTTTCCCAAAAGATGTCGCTTCTCTCCAATGATCCGCCGACGTTGATCAATTGGAAATTGTGTTTGGGGCTCTTCGACATTCTACCTCGAAAGCCGAAGTCGCGCAGTGTTTTGACATTTTTGGTGGAGAGAATGTCGTGGTTAAGAATGTGGGTTATAGTCTTGAGAGAGGGAAGGGTCTTTTCTAGATATATGTGAGCGCTAATCGCGGCCATTCCGAATTCCTTGAGGGCCAAGTGTTGAAGTTTTGATAAGTCCATGTGTCCGCCTTGTGCTTCGAATCGTTGGAGAACGTTACAGTCGAGTATCAGCGTATCATAGGCTTTATTGATATAGATGACGGGTGGCTGTAGTTGCAACCATATCTCATGACTGGGTGCGAAGTCTGGTGGATCCTGAAGCCGAAGTGGATGATAGTGCTTGAGAAACACTTCTCGCGCAAGGCGGCAATTTGAAGATGCGCTTGTCTGGAGGCAAGTGTATGTTTATCTGTTGTAAGCACATACGAGCAGAATCCTTGGCCTCTACGCTGTTGGATGTGTAAATCAATAATGCCGGGTCCTGGGAGAGCGTATTCCCAAATTTGTATTTGGAGCTAGTTGGAAAGCAATAGTTAGTTAGCATTCAAATATTAGTCCGACCAAGGATCAGTGTTTGAAGGGTCATGAGCTATGATCTTCGTTTCATAGCTCCCAGGACCAGCTGCTATGGAATTACTCACCTCGCAAGCAAGTTCTGAAAAGCGAGAAAAAGATGGAACCTCTTCCGGCCATTCTACTTTGGAGAATTCTTGGGAGTTGGTGAAATTGCCATGACAAGGTTTGCCAGAAGGGCGAGTTGGCTGTGGCACAATCTCCCAGTCCTCTAGAGTTTCATCAGTATCTACAGCTACTCTTTGAAAGGTCAAAGAAACATACCTGGGCTATATGTATAACGTTTTGTCCCTATGGAAAGGCGGTAGGTTAACTAAACAGTCCAATATGGCAGGAGTCAAACTTACCTCCAGATTTAGAAGATGACGGTCTTGTCCATTCTTCATCAGTTTTAGGTCGTTGATCCCGTTCGCCAAGATTGTCATATAGGTGAGCATTCCACCAATATAACTCATTATTGCCTGCATCTCTATGTTGAAGTGGTACCGGTTCCATGATTAGCTACCAGTAACTCAGCACTATATCAAGAGTTCTGATAGGTTGTGGTCCGCTGAAAATCGTAGGTCTTGTCTTGACTGGTATTTTGGGTGGGCAAGATGAGGCTGGGAAAGCGCAAGGACGTTGGTTATTTGAAATGGTCCTTGGACTTTCTCCATTCCCAGCAATTGTTTATACAATGGCTAGGTACGGACCCCTGGAAAACAGGCAGGTGGATCAAACATTACTTTCCTCCAGTGAAGTTAGACTGAGGGAAAGAAAGAAGGGTGGTATTTCATAGTCGTATTTCACTTGTGAGTAGTGAATGAATGTGTGGGTAGCCCAGAATATATTCACTTGAAATTAACAAGTATTGATAGCTTCACTTATTGGCTATTATAAGTCTGGAACACCATAATACATACATACCCAGATTCTATTATTAGTTGAACAAACGTTAATGATATTAGCATTGTCTGTAAATGATGTAGAGCAATCTTTTGGTTCCAATCAGCATAACTTTCGAAGCTGTAACAATCTCAAAACTTTGCTTAATATACGCCTCTCTGGAAAATTCATTATCAGGGAAAGATAATGTTGTCAGGTGATCCACGTCAAGGTTTCCATTCACTCAGGGGTCATACCCCTACTTAGTGAAGTGGCCAGTGCATTAGTTAGAGCTAGGGTATAAATAGGAGCTGGCAAGGTAGTTAGTCTGTCTTAGTTCTTCACCGCAATTAACACTCATTCTTGGATCTTGTTACTCTAGGCTATTCCATTGAAGCATGTGAGATTAACTGAACAGAAGATGTTGCTGCGCTAGAGCGACATGACCATAGTGAGTGTAGTGAGGTGGCTGGCAACTAAAGGAAACAAAAAGCACTTCACTTAGAACTCGCAATTATCATGAATTCATTTGTTGAACGGAAAATCTTTCGTTTGTATGAAAGTAGCCTGATACAAGCAAAGAAGAATGCTTGAGTGGCTTATCACTTGCCCTAAATTCTCAGGTTTCAGGATCTCAAAAGCCATATATCGCGCACAGAATAGGACCTGGAATATAGTAGAAGCGCTCCACTGAGTAAGGAGTTTTGATTAGGCGAGTAACACTCCCGCTTATACAAGGGCACGTGGTCATTGGCCACATGACTTTATACACCGTGACACCACAGCTATAGAACTATGTTCAGTATAACAGATTTGACACATTCCAAGCTGCGAAGCTCTGCCACAGCTCCAACTTCCAGTGTCCACAGAGAAAAGAGAATGTGTAGGTCAACTTGGTCCCTCATTGATATGTAACGGCGAGCTCCCCCAGACCCCGTTTTCCAGACCGACCCACAAAGTCATCTCAATCGTAGCCTGAAGTGTATATATACATGCAATATAAAAACCCAGCGAAGCTATTTCCTTCCCCCGACTTTGTTTGATTGCTTCACAATAACGAAACTCCCCCAAGCTACTTTTTGTGCTCCCGAATTACGGTATACTGAGTATCGCACTCGATGCATTGAGGCTGATCACATTTGACACATTTCGATTGAGTATTTACTTGCATCCAGTTCCCCTGGCACTTGCACTGTGTTTCAGAACCCGTGTTTAGTGGCAATTTATATTTCGATAGGATGATCTCGCTTACGCATTGCCAGATAACCACCCTCATTGTAGTTTCTTGTCTTGAGAAATGTGTCTGAGAATAAAATATTAGCTTGGGGCTCTTATAGTAGAAGATCGAACCAGGATTTAGGCATTACTCACTCTTGTTATCACGGTGTTACTGAGTTGGGTGCTTTTTGTGTAACACTCAATTGCTTCGCTTAAAGTAGGGGGCGTTCTCCACGGGCAACTCCAACAGGTAGACGTCTGAATGCACTGCGAGAGATTATCACAAGGAAAGCTAGAACACTATATACTCCTACAAGTTATGTAAGACCATCTCACCCGAGGTGGATCGCCTCCGGTACTAAGGTCGTTTAGTCTGCTTACCGCGCATTCTCAGCTTCGTTCTCACGCCAATGATCTGACCTCTATGAGCCGCAAACCGACCCCAATGGCCCCCATCCGACAACTTACAACCATTCAAAAGGCCCGATGGCGTGGAACATCGGGATTTCTTCATCTCACTTGCAGATTTTTCCCGCTGCAATTTATCGGTCGTCTGACGTGCTTTTCGAAATCTGTGCTTCTGGTCCATGAATCGAGAGGACTTGGTCAGATCTATCGAAAGTCGATTGAAGATTGAATGGTGGGGTTCAGTTGGTGATTGTGTAGGGTGTGAGATGTATTGAAATTGATATCGGTGGAGGGGTAGCTAGCTTTCTGGCGGTGAACAGAAGTCATGGTATGATTACAATTTTTTGGGAGGAAATATCATAGGAAAAACTCAGTTTTATCATTATACGAACTTTCCAAGGCAGTGTGTCTTGGCCAGGAACTTTCTGCCAAGCTAGCTTTTCGCAAATAGCACTTTAGCCATTATCACGTGACCCACCCCCTTTCGCTGGCCCACGAGCTGAAATGGAAACGTGGAAACATGAAGAGTTGGAGTCATGAATCAATGCACAAACTGACTATTAGTCTTTTAAAAACTGTTTGATAGAGTATCATTACAATTTAAGAATACGGCGCTTGATAATTCAAGAGCTGCATAGGACTAACGAAACTCAAGCTATTCGACTGTATGGAGAGGCTGGCGTCATATCCACAGACGGCGATAAGAAGTTATCAAATATCATTATTTTTGAATTCCTTTGCTTTGGATCAAATATTGTTTGCAACCCTGTTTCATACACTAGTATCGCAAGCTACGCGATCAAAACTATCTCTTTTGCCATGGAAGGGTTGTGGTTGCCAGACTCTTCAGCAAGTCTCATGGCCGAATGTAAACAACCATTTACTTGGACGCAATGCTTGTTTCCCCCCCATGCCTCTGAGGACCAAGCTATTGCGGCATACCGCATACACGGACTTCCTTTAGACTGTATAACGACCGGTCCAGAACCATGAGCTGCCAGCCTCTTACGGATGACCAGATCTTCGAGGTCACACTCAAGTACAGTACCAAATGGGGAAGAGTCCCGCTGCATAGTTGGCTCTATGAAACTCTTGCAGAACATGATGTCTGCCTTATCAGGGTCAAGCGATCCGACGCGACCACCTTTATATCGGATGCACAAAAGTATCCTTTGTGGATTCCCTTCTCAATCGGTCTGACTGTGACGTGTAAAGCCTTCCTGTGGACTTCAAAGTTGATTATCATTTACTCAAGCTAGAAGATGGCCGTCTCAGAGCAGAAAAGGTCCGGTCCTATCAGTATTGTCCCTTGAGAGCTGTGGGGATGCTTCCCGCGTCTGTGTCAAACAGAACAAACATACCTTTATCTCTAGGCAGTTCACATGATTCTAGTAAGCTATTGACAGAATTTTCTGTTTGCCAACAACCAGCGTTTAAAATCCGAGTAGTTGAGT
Source organism: Hymenoscyphus albidus (assembly GCA_911693285.1). NCBI lineage: Eukaryota > Fungi > Ascomycota > Leotiomycetes > Helotiales > Helotiaceae > Hymenoscyphus > Hymenoscyphus albidus. The sequence continues at coordinate 64,849 of CAJVRM010000041.1, read as the reverse complement.
TGAGTAGTGGCACCTATTGAACTCAACTCGAAGAAGTTACCTACTCATACTCAAATAACTCAACTCGAGTAGAGTTGAGGAGTTGAGCCGTTTTGTTCAAACGCTGCCATCAACTCGAGCGCATGATTCCCGGTCACCAGGTTGTGGATCTCCAATATCTCTATCCCCCTCTTTAGCGGCCACAACATCCACATTGGCAAACACAATGCCCATGAATGAAAACACTTCCACATACCCAGCCGAAGTTTATTAATTGTGCAAGGGGAAAATTACAAAAGAAACAAGGTAGAGGATAAATCTGCTAGTAGAAGAAATCAGCATCGTGCAGTGGATTTCTAGAAGAGCGAAGAACACAAGTTTTGCCGGTAGCATATCATCTCTCATCCTCACTTGGAGAAATAGGAGAGCTGGACCAAGCGTCGAAAAGGTTTACATCACCAGGAGCACCCCAAAAGCTCAATCACTTCTAGTTCATACACCTACAGACTATTTCTATCTGAGCAAACCTTTCAACCAGTCATTTTCGCTGGCCAATCCTGAAGAGTATCATTTCCCTCCAGTGTTTTTCTAATCCTACATTCATACATGGTCGTAAAGTTTTGCCTTCCCATTTTCGCTCGTTCGCAGAAAACGCCCTTAGTATAATGACCCTTCCTTTCAAAACGCCAGATTATAATTTTGATGATAACAGATCCCTGCCATGTAAAAACGCCTTCGCTTAAGACTCCAATATGCACCAAACTCAATGTTTACCATTGCCAGAGAACTTTGTTGTGTATGGCACGGTGGCCATGCCTCTCGTATTCCAATGGACCGATCCAACTCTCGTGCGACTTAAAACGACCAAAGATACTGGCGCCCTTCCAAATAACAACTTGGCCATCCATCTCTCGAGGACTCACACCAACTAGAATCTTTTCGCCAATGTCGGGTCTCTTGGCTCGCAATCTCTTTTCGAGGAATGGTCCAAATCCAGGAGTCTTCGCCCCACCGCCAATGAGCATAATTCCACCAAAAAAGTCCTTTACTTTCTTGTCCTCTCCGGCCTTGACAGCGTTTGTAATACTGGTCATTATGGCGGTATCGAGCGGAGCTATTGGCAGAATCGTATCACGCTCAATAGCAAGGTCCTTCTGAGTGCGTTGATTCTGATCGACAAACATGCCCGCAGGCGGGTTGGGAGTACTAGCATTGCGCTCAGGGGAGCCTACATTTGTGCCATTGGCACCAAAGACAAATGGGGCGGGGGTGTTGGATCCTTCTGGAGCGGGCGATGCGGCGGCAGACGTGACTCGGGAAAAGCCATTTGCCTCACTTTCCACTTTAGATAGAAAGCTTAAGGGGTTTGCTTTTTCCTTGGATGGCGTAGCGAATTCATTAGTTCCATTGCCATTCATGGAGTAGCCGGTGGCGGTAGTAGCGAGCGAAGGTTTGATAGCAGTCAAAATCTCCAGCTGGGCCTTGGAAGTTGGGTCATCAGGAATATCTGTATCGTAGGCGTTGTACGAGCGATCGATAAGCGTATGACGTCCTTTGAGCTTCTCGCTGTTATCAAAGATGGACGGATCCACGAAACCCATAGGTGCCAGCACAATCTCATCGAAAGTCTTGAAACCATATTTGCGAGTTTCTTGACCTGGAGCACGAAGGTGAAACTCATGGGCTTGGGGCGCAACGTCTTGTAAATTGAGCGTACAGAAATTCATCTTAAGCTCTTCGGCCAGCAAAAAGTCATGGCGTCTTGCAAGATTGATATCGGCATAAGGGAAATGATCGTGGAGCATCATCTTGATAAAGGTATGCGTGACGTCGTTTCCACCGTACTTCAAATTGATGCGCGAATCTTCAATACACATGCCATCTTCAACGCAACAAATAGACGTCTTTTGAGCGCCGACATCGACAATACAAGCAGTCGAGTAGCCTGCACCAAATGTGGCGGCCAAACTCTCTTGAATGAAGCACACCTGCTTGAATTCGGCGGTAGTCAAACACCAATCGAGTAGATACTGAACGTAGACCTTGTCGTAGATATCGGGGATGACCATGACACAGTGATATTGTTCCCAACTGCTCATGAGTTCCAAACCAAGCTCCTTCTTTAGAGCACACTCGAAAACTGTCTCAAGATCATCCACCAGATGTTCTCGACTAAGGTAGTCTTTTTCATGAAGCCAACCCTGTTGAATCGGGTAGTAGAGTCGGAAGTTCGGGTTTGAATTTTCCGGGATACGTAAAGCTTCCATACCAGTGAAGCATGAAGCTGAAGAATCCTCTAATGTCTTGACGTCGGTCCAGTCTACCCGAATTGGGTCATTGTGATCCTTGATAATTTCGGGCCCGGACTTTTTATTATAACCGATGGCCAGGTCTTTTGAATTGGGTAGCGCCTTGAGCTTGATTTCCTTCATATGCTCCTTCACATCCTTGGACATCTTTACAAATTTCTTGGAAAACTCCTCGCCAAACATCTGCTCTGGGCTGACATCCTCCGCCCGCTTCGGAACTGGTTTGTACTCTTTCGCAGCACCGTGGCATTTGACTGCTAGGGCCATGGGGATGGTCTGTGGCAGGGGATCGCTGGCAAAGCCAATTCGCAGATTCTGGCTTCCGGGGTGGATTACAATTATCTTTGACGAATCGATTCCATCAATCGCGCCGTCCTCATCCTCCTGGTCGTTCTCTGTGTGGGTTGGGACTGGGACATCAGTGTTTCCAGTCCGCGCGAGCGCGCGATCCTTGTCCTTCGCATTACGGATCATCTTGTCGGTATTTGCTTCTTGTTGAAGTCGAAATGGGAGGATCTGGTCTTCCCTCTTCATGAAATCGCTGTTCGCACAGGCGTGGTTAGCTTCTGGTTAACCATCTGGATCTGTCGGATTGGAGCAGCGGGGAGCTTCGATTCTCGTCGCAGAGCTTTCGCGCAAGCTCAATTGGGAAGAGAACATGCTGCCCTTACGTGTAGTAGTTCTTTTGATTGATCATGGGGATATCTGGCCATGATGTTTGCTTAATGCCATTATCCGTTCGCGCCAATCCTGTATGAATATCATCGTCAGCTTGGATCAACAGGCTCGACCTCGAAGAAAGATGACACACCTTCCTCGCGCAAAAGCGCCTTTCCCGATTTCTTTCCCACCATCTTCGCGGTCTCTGGTGGTGGGGATGAAGGTGGAAGAGAAGGAGGAGGTAGTGGTGGTGGAGGAGATGGTGGAGAGCTCGAGGTCTGGAGTATCAGCCCTGTAAGGGTTCCTTCGGAGTCGCATCCTTGGTGATTGTGCCGGCGGATCTTCGGCTTGGGATTGTGAAAGTGTTTGCGAAGAAACTCCGATTGGCTTGGTGTTTGGTAGGATATACAAAAAGTCTGGAGTAACAGCACGTGATAGAGTTGATGAACCTATAGGTAGGATTGGAAAAGAAATGATCTTCGTCCAATCGACTTCTGGCTAAGTGCTGAGTACGAGCAAGATACCTTGGAAAGCGGCTATAATCGCGCATCGACGTGATCACTACAACATACTGGTACCTAGATTTAGCCGCGGGCAGCGCGGCAAAAGCCTGCCGCTTTTTTGCAGGCAAATTTCTAATAACTCACTGAGTAGGTTTCCACTGCCTGGCTATGAGGATTACGCGATTGATTTAGTGTAATAACACCTCTGAACTTTCAGACACTAACGTGATCGCCTTTTTATTCTTTTCCTCCCGTCTCTGTAAATTATTTCCATTAAATGACCTTGTTCAAAAACTTTAGTATAACACTCTTGATACAATAGTATTTTTTGTAAGTTTTCATAATCACTATAGAATAAAATCCTGTTAAATAGAGTAGAGAATGAGGCGGATACTATATACTTGCGCGAAATAACAAAATAGAAGCTTAAAATTATAATTAGAATATATTCTCTTAAAGTTAAAGCTTTCATAATATCCCTATATCTACTTTGTTCGAAAAATATAAAGAATTCAACTTTCTTACGCGAATGAAATTTACAATTATCTAGTTTAAAAACCGAAATATACTCTTAGTAAGCTTTGCTAAATAATATTCGGAGACTTAGATTAGAAAACCAAATGAAAGGACTTTTTCCCACAGTAAGTTGCCGATTGTGCGGTCATTGAACGACTTGGTGACATGAAGATACAAGTGGATTGCATCACGTAACTACCCAAAGCGAAACAAACGAGCAAGCACTTGCTCTTCCACTCCAATGTTTATCGCGCCATCAAATGAAATAGCAAAGTAGGCAAGGCCTTGGAGATTCAGACCCGTTCCTCCACAATGATTACCGTCATTGAAGACCGGACAGTCGTCTGAAGAACTCGTAAAATGCCCGACAATGAGATTGCGGTCCCCTATCCGAAGCTCGGAGGAGTTTACACCATCTGATATTTCTATGAGTTGACAAATGTCGTATACCAGCAATTGATTTGCTGGGAACTGGGACCAGACGGCAACCTTCTCCGCGCGCAGGACAGTAGTCGCCGCCAAAAGTCGATAAAATTGACGGGTCTTTGGAGCGCCACTATTAAAATAAACATCCGGGTTTATGCTTTTCTTTTACGGACTTTGACTTCTGTATTTCACACAGTGTGAGAAGGAGAACACAACTTCTCCTGTCTCTGCAAACAACCATTTGGTATAAGCTCGGTAGCTTAGAACAACTTCTATGTCTATGTCCACTGATACAGGGAAAACGGAGGAAAAGCAATATATTAAAAGAGTTAAAGTAGGAATAACGCGAAGGTATACCAGTCCAAGGTGTTTGTAACAAAGAATCAGCTGTCTACAGGGAGTGAGAAGAGTTGAGGGCCGACAGTCTAATTGATATAGCGTAAGGCGCTACTACAAATCAACTATTAACTCTCTTCTTTTCAAAATCCACTGATCCGCTCTATTACAAAATTTGTTTTCCTAGAACTACATAAATCGGATATTTTTTTCACCTGCATTTGTTGCACCCTTGCAGTCGTATTCGAATGCGATAAATTGGAGACCTTAGTCCAACCCATGAAAAGAGCTTTCTAATTCTCCGTTTGCTATACTTCTTCATTTGACGCATCTCATATACGTTCGAACCTAATTGTCCGAGGGGCCTAAGTAATTGGCAAAAAGCGACTTCTCCCCGGGTTAGTAAAGAGAAAATTGATCCCTGTCAACCTTGGTAGCTCGATACTCGGAAACCTTAATGAAAGATTACTTAAACTGGATACTGCCTAGCCTGATTAAATTGCTGCTCTTCAGATTCTTTAATACACCACACGAAAGAAAATTTACAGTTTAGTCATATCTCAGAGGTAAATATCGACAAAAGTTAGAATGTCACAAGTCTTTGGAAAAACTGATAAGAGTAGACTATATAGGAGAAGCCAATCCTTACTAAATTTTCGCCCTTCTGTTCGCCCCACTGGCAAGATTCTTTCTCAGTCTAGATTAATGGGGCTGGGAACAGATATTCGCTGGAAAAAAGTGGCTATGAACAAAGTCAGAGAACTGTCAAGATTGATGGGACTGATTCTGATGCATGAAGGTAGAAGTATACGATCCTCTTTTACATAGTAATTGTTCTACATTTTCACCATTTTACCTGCCTACCGGCAACTCAATTCAGTCGCAGAGGACCTCAGAAAAACGGTGGGAGTGGACAATAAACTAGTAAGATAACGGGGCTACGTGCCTTAAAAATAGAGTCTTTCTTTTCGAAGGCTCTAAGACCAGGGATAAGGAGATTTGTCAAGGAGAGAGCGGTTGGTAACTTACCGAGAGTAACTTACAGTAGAGAGAGAGAAATTCGCGTGATGGAGGAAGAGAGAAGATAGTACCTGACTGAAGAGCTCACAAGTGAAGTTGCAAGAACTTCAATAGTGGAAAAAGAAGACAGGAGGAGGGGAGGAAGGGAGAGGACTTACTAGTATATATTAAACCGCACCAAGCATGTCACTCTGCGATCTCCACTCTCCTTCTTCATAAGTATTCTAGTTGTTGCTATTAGTCTATAGATGAGCTTCAAGGGATTCTATTTTAATGGCGCAACTTCTATCAAAATCTTGTACCGAAGTCTACAGTATTAGACCGCTTATGTTTTTTTTTTCATATTAGGAACAATATGACACAGAAGAAGTTCTTATCTTGTTTATTAAAGGACATATGGTAGTTGTAGCGTCGACAGAAAGAGGGGCATTATGGAGTAATCGTTGATTTAAGTAGCCTGAGGTTTTACTCAAAGATCTTTAACAATCACTCTAATAATCAACCTGAACTAGTTAGGATGTCGTGAGATTTAGATTCTACATCACAAAACGATGGAATGACCTATAACAAAAAACGCTATTGTAGTGTCATTTTACCGATATAAGTAGAGCAATGAGCAGGTCTCTGCTCGCTTAGATGGGGTCGATATAATTATATAAGTATTGTTCTATATATAGAATGTCTCTCAACATGGACGATATTCATGCTAGTGTCGATTCGTGTTTATACTTAGGAAGTACTATCTAGGTCCCACGTGTTTCCTAGGGCATACTATTGTAGTTATGCCGCTCTAGTATTTTAAATCAGGGAATTCCGTTACTTATATCTGTCATTCATTCATTTTTCTCTCAAAGATTTCCAAGTTCTCATCTTCCATTCGGTATTTGTGGAGTGATGATAAGAGCAGAAGCTAGCTATAAAAGTTTGCAAAGGGCATGTTTTTATTATTTTAGATTAGAACTAAAAATGAATGACTGGCTAGCAGAAATGTGTTTACCTGACGGAAAAAGATTCCAATGTAATGAGAACGAAAGAGGTGAAGTCTCTACACCCGTTATTTTCCAATCCCTACATCACCCCAAATTGCTATTCTTACGCCCCGACCCATTACTTCCTCACAGTGAACTTGATGTCAACAGTTTCCTTCCGAATAACCATCAAAGTCCCAAAAGCCCCCCAATCTAAATTCCCCCCCTCCCCTCTCACAATTCAAAAACCGCCCTTAAAACACCCTTGTAACCACAATCTCCAACTCCGCTATCGCAAGGGTTTTCCAAGATAATTCAAGTGGTGAACACCAAAAGAAATCCTTGTACGGTATAGTACCTAAATAATATCCATGAAACTCACGGGTCAAAGACCTTGTATAAGCTAACGCTCTAGAATAAAAGATTAGTGCTGCGTAAAATACTTTGATTTGAGGAGCGCGACAAAATAGGGTCACACTGAGATGGGGATTTAAAAAAACTTATTAGTACTTCATCTCTTCGCTAAGAGGGGAGCCATTCACTTTCTTAGGAACAAAAATTGTGAACATAAGTATCCACGACGGGGTAAAGAAAAAGAAGAGGAGTTTCTCGAGAGAAGAGTAGATACATGTGTATACTAAACAAACCATTCCTCAAAAGAAACCGCTATTTGCACCCAGGAATATCAAGCACTAAGTTGGGGATTAGCGATGGAATTCTAAGGAAGAGGCCCCTGATATCCAGGATATCCATTCTACAATCTGTACTCTGTCCTGCTGTCTAAGACTTTCAGGGTTTGTGAAAGATGTGTAACAAGAGATTAGTAGATCGCGTAGAAGAAAGAGTGGTATTTAAGGTTAAAGTGTACATATCCTTTGAATAACGTTCCCGAGGAGCTATCTAAGCGAGGGTTGCTAAATCGTTTGTTTGCGGTAAAGAGGTTCTACGGGGGGTTATTAATATTATCGGGGGACTATAATATAATTCTGTTAATATTTAATACATATCTAATAAAACGGAAAGAGGGATACCGTTGTTCTAAACAAGATCCTTAGTAAGATCTTAGTAACCAAGCCGTTTAACATAAATTTCATACCACGCCTATTTTTATAACAGCCTATTTATCTCAGAATATATTCAGGGCCACTATACTAAATAGCTTTCTACACTCTTTACAAATGCTATAGTAACTTATCATAAATCTACGAAATAATCAGCTCGTACTTGCACCTTGGAGGTAAAGTCAATACCACTATGAATATGGGGGAGTCGTTCGCTTAGCTCTAGATAAGATTTTCGAGAAGCAAGAATGATACGGTTTTCAACAGAAGATTTGGGGGGATGTTTGGAGATAGTGTTGATGAGGATAAGAGGGGAGGATTGCTTGGGACTTAAGTATCGGAGTCGCATTTTGGAAGACTGATTGAGAAGGATACGAGTATCGAGAATGTACTTAACAATTCTGGGCGATAAAACCGATGTCGATTTTTCTTGGCGATACTCTACAGTACTGGATTGACAAGGGAACAACGAAGCTTCATCTCGCGCGAATAGGAGGGTCGAAGGCCTCTCTTATGTGGGTTTATTTTGCACTTGCAGGTGGAATAATGAAACCATTTACGAGTACCTTATGAGCGCTATGCCAATCTTAGGAAAAAGTCGGACAAACTAGAGATATGCCTTACTAGTGCCGAGCCCAGGAACGTTCATCTGTATTTCAAAAACCGTTCTTCATATGAAAAAAAAACCCCCGACCGTTACAAGCAAACAAAACGTGACCTAACAAACCCACCATATACAAATCAGGTCATCTCTAACCGCCGCTAGAAACAAAGTAAGATCGATGGACGGTGTAAACGAAACATCCAACACCCCCATCAAAGTTCAAGAATTCCCCCATCGAAGTGTTGAACCCATCATGTTTTCACTTCGTAAACTTGCGAAAAGCTCCGCTCCCAAGCTCCCCCCGCCATTTTGTTTTCAGTAAAACCTGGGCATTTGTGAGACAAAGTAGCTTGGATGCGGAGATTATACGAATGTATGACGCGGAATACTTGGCTCTTTTTCTGGAATGTTTGAGCAGATACGAAGAATAGCCATCTGTTTTCATGTGTAACCTACTAACCATGAGGGTTTGGCGAATGGGAGGTTTGTCACCGAGTATACCTATATCATGTGTATTTTGCGAAGTTGGATGGACTGGATTTTTGTGTGGAAATTCGGCGAGTCAGTGGTGAAATATCTCTCTTCAATAATAAGTGTCTAGACTCTAGAATCGCCAACTGAATGAGCAAAGGCGTTGGTGGCGTTGAAGGAATTGGGTTTTCGGAGGTGTCCACCTTCGGATCCCGGGTGTGCATAACTTTTGCATAAATCTCGCATTCTCCGTGGGGCCAGCCAATCGTAACAGGATCAATACGATGAACTTGAGGCTTTAGCCCACCGTCTAGAAGTGCGACTACTGGAGTATGACAGGTGGCAAGCGAAACATCGGACTGTCAGATTTGGAGTATGGTTAGGTCAGGTGTCTGGTTTATATTTCAAGGACAGAACTACTCAACGTGATGAGCTTGATCTAATCTGGTTTTCTAAGATTCTGCCATTGGTTCTGGTAGCTCAATGAAGTAAGCCGGGGAAACGTCCAAGCCGTCTTACGGTTGTCGCCTTCTGGAAGGTGATGGGATAGCGTGAAGAAATGCCAACATTCTGTAATACTTCTAATTGTCCGTAATTATGATTCATGATGATTCCCCTATTGGCTTATGGGTTTCATTCGCTTAAAAAGTCTGGCCTAGGCTGAAGATTACCCACACCGTGTTACTCGACTCGGTATCAAATTGATCGCCCAATGGGGCAATGGAACAATCAATATCTTCAACGTCATCCTCTCGGGTTTACCAAACAACCGGTATGCTTATTAGCTCGGACGAAACAAAGGAATCCATGAGGTTCCCGAGTAGATGAAAGAACGAGTTATATCTTAGAATGAGAATCGAGTCATCGACAAGCCCTTTCCATGTCGTGCTGCTATGCTATACCGTACTATGCAGTCAGTCAACTATGACTTCTGACTGTGAGAGAGGAGTCGGACCCTGAATATGGAACTGTTGTATGTGAGTTATATTTTGCGAAAGGAAAACTCGAAACAGCTTAACCCCAGGCTATCCTTCCCAAACTACTCCATAGGTAATAACCAACGGTTGTCAAAGTACAGGACAGTATAGGGGGAAAAAGCATCTTGGCGAGGCAGGTGTTGTCTCGGCTCCGAGACCTGGCGGAAGACCCGAGACGCCGACTTCCGTCTTCCACCTTCCACTTGGGCGGCAGGTGGATAAATAGGTGGTGGTACGAGTCCCGCTGAGTACGCGACATACGGAATTGTACAAATTGCTCGGGAGGGTGGGTGGAGTTGTGCAGGCTAATGCAGACTAGCGCCGCTAGCCGACCGATGAGCTAAGCTCACCAAGCTTTGATTGGTAATTGGTGATTGGTGCCTTCGCCTGAAGAGTCACTTACTGGACAAAGTAAGATGCTCGATGGATGGATATCAAGAGCTTTCTCTCCACCTCCCGCCGTCGGGGAGAAGGTCTTGTTTTAAACCCGTCCCCAGACCGGACAAGCACCCTTACCGTACCTGTACGAGTACCCATACCATACCCTTTACTGGTCTCTCTGGTATACCTGCCCGTCCCTCTCATAAAGTACTCGAGTACTCGAGTAGCTAGCTCTTCCAAAGAGGCTCAGCCCCTTGGACTTTCATAATATCTCGATAATTCCCGTTCCCGTTCCCGAGCCAATTCTGGCACCCCTTCTCTCCTTAAGTCCTCCTTCTCTCTGGCCAAATCGTCCCTCTCGTCGTCCTGTCTTACATGTAAGCGCACGAGAAGTACAAGTGCCGACTAGTCTCATCAACCTTCCACCGATCCCTCAGATTTGGTTGCACGAAACCTACACCTACACCGGCTTCGAACCACTAAAAAAAGATAATCGCGACACCGACACGGCCAATACAGGTGCAGTCTGCAGAGGAACCACCGCAAACGCAACTACCTTTCTGCTGAGCAGCTCCATCGATTCACCCAGTCAACGCAGGGTCGAAAACTCGCCCTCCCGCCGCCACAATGGCTGTAGACCCAGAACCAGAGAAATCGCACACTCAGGGTACAGATTCGCCTCCCGCAGCTTCAAGCCATGGCGATTCCACCGACGATTGGATACGGCAAGAGGAAAAGGGGGCAGCGAAAGAAGCGCGGACACCCGAAGAGGAGAATGCTGCCGTGCGGGCAAAGCTTGATACCCATATCGTGACGGTCGCTCCCAAGGATCAGGATGTTTACGCACACCTCCCACCAGCCGAGGCACGGATATTGAGAAAGCAGGTCGAAATCCCGGTCGTCAAGAGCGGGATAAAAGCGTTGTATCGGTACGCAACGCTCAACGACTATTTGATCATTGCTGTCAGTGCGATATGCGCTATTGCAGCCGGTGCGGCGCTACCCCTCATGACAGTGGTCTTCGGAAACTTAGCGGGCGAGTTCAATGGCTACTTCGCAGGAACCATCACGCGCGCGGCCTTCAGCAACACCATCTCCAATATGGTCCTGTACTTCGTGTACATTGGAATTGCCGAGTTTGTCACCATCTACATCTCAACGGTAGGTTTTATCTATACCGGAGAACACATCAGTGGAAAGATCCGATGGCATTATCTCGAAGCGTGCATGAGGCAAAATATTGGCTTTTTCGACAAACTCGGTTCCGGCGAAATCACCACGAGAATCACCGCAGACACAAACTTGGTCCAGGATGGTATTTCAGAGAAAGTTGGCTTGACCTTGAATGCTCTGGCAACCTTCTTCACAGCCTTTGTGATTGGTTTCATCAAATCATGGAAGTTGACGCTCATTCTGTCTTCTACCGTACTGGCAATCACAGTTGTCATGGGCAGTGGCTCTAGATTCATCGTCAAGTACAGTAAACAATCTCTCGAATCGTACGCTCTTGGTGGCTCAATCGCCGAGGAAGTTATCTCATCAATTAGAAATGCCGTGGCTTTTGGTACCCAGGACAAATTGGCTCGACAATATGATCGCCATTTGGCAACGGCCGAGAAATATGGATATAAGGTGAAGTTTGCACTCGCGATCATGGTGGGTGGAATGTTTATGTTGATCTATCTAAACTATGGCTTGGCGTTCTGGCAGGGAAGCAGATTCCTAGTGGTGAACGAAATTGGCTTAAGCGCGATTCTGACCATTTTGATGTCTATTATGATTGGAGCCTTTGCCCTCGGAAATGTTGCTCCCAATGTCCAGGCTTTCACTACATCTGTTTCAGCAGCCGTCAAGATTTTCAACACCATCGATCGTGTCTCTCCGCTAGATCCCTCATCGGATGCGGGAGAAACCATTGAAAACGTCCAAGGTACGATCGAATTGAAGAACATCAAACACATCTACCCATCTAGACCGGAGGTTGTTGTAATGCAAGATGTCAGTCTTCTCATCCCTGCCGGCAAGAAAACGGCATTGGTTGGTGCATCGGGATCCGGGAAAAGTACGATTGTTGGTCTTGTTGAACGGTTTTATGATCCAGTAGGAGGAAACGTATATTTGGATGGCCGTGATGTCAGCACGTTGAACCTGCGTTGGTTGAGACAGCAAATTTCGTTGGTCAGCCAGGAGCCAACTCTTTTCGGCACAACCATCTACGAAAACATTCGTCACGGCCTTATCGGCACAAAATTTGAACATGAAAAGCCAGAAAAACAACGGGAACTTGTTATAGAGGCTGCTAAGATGGCCAACGCCCATGATTTCATCTCAGGATTACCAGAGGGGTATGAAACCAATGTTGGAGAACGCGGCTTTCTCCTTTCTGGTGGTCAGAAGCAGCGTATCGCGATTGCCAGAGCAATGGTCAGTGATCCCAAAATTCTTCTTCTTGATGAAGCGACATCTGCCCTTGACACCAAATCCGAAGGGGTAGTCCAGGCAGCCTTGGAAGTTGCTGCTGCTGGAAGAACCACCATCACCATCGCCCACCGTCTCTCGACAATCAGAGATGCCGATAATATTGTAGTTATGACCCAAGGACGCATTGTAGAACAGGGAACTCATAATGATCTTTTGGCTTTGCAAGGTTCATACTTCAATTTGATTGAGGCCCAAAAAATCGCCCAGAGTGAGGACTTGAGCTCAGACGAAGCAGGATCGGAAGCTTTGGACGCCAAATACGAAGAGCTAGTTCGACATCAATCCACCAAGAGCGTTCAATATATTGAGGACCCGGATGACAAGAACATTGCCAAAAAGCCAGACCGAACTCAAAGTGCACAATCTAAATCATCTTTGGCTCTCCAGGGAAGAACCACAACAGAAGACAAAGAAGATTCGTTATGGACACTAATCAAACTGATCGCATCTTTCAACCAAACTGAGCTGACCTGGATGTTGGTGGGATTATTTTTCTCAATCATCTGTGGTGGAGGAAACCCTGTTCAAGCCGTCTTCTTCGCTAAGGAAATCATATCTCTTTCGACCCCTCTAGTATCACCAAGAACCGGAGCGCCGATCCCAGGCGCTGTCTCACAAATACGCTCAGATGTCAACTTTTGGTCCTTGATGTATCTTATGTTGGCAATTGTTCAGTTTATCGCCTTCTGTGGACAGGGTATCGCATTTGCATATTGTTCCGAGAAACTTATCCACCGTGTTAGAGACAGAGCTTTTAGGACGATGCTTCGCCAAGATATCGAGTACTTCGATAGAGATGAGAATACTGCTGGTGCTCTCACTTCGTTTTTGAGTACTCAAACAACACATGTCGCTGGACTTTCCGGTGTAACTCTCGGCACGCTCTTGACAGTTATTACAACCCTCGTTGCAGCCATCGCTATAAGTACTGCCATTGCCTGGAAGCTTGCCCTGGTTTGCATTTCCACGATTCCAGTACTACTCGGGTGCGGATTTTTCAGATTCTGGCTTCTAGCTAAATTTCAACAAAATGCAAAGAAAGCGTACGAGAACAGTGCGAGTTTTGCCTGTGAAGCGACGAGTGCTATCCGAACCGTCGCTTCCTTGACGAGGGAGCAGGATGTTCTCAAACAATATGTCGACTCTTTGGATGCTCAAGCGAAGAAGAGTTTGAGATCTGTTCTCCAGTCATCTTTGTTATATGCTGCTTCACAGTCATTGATGTTTGCTTGTGTGGCTCTTGGATTTTGGTAAGTAATTGCGAAATACACATCACAAGCGAGTATACTAATGAGAGATAGGTATGGTGGTAATCGTATCGCCGATTACGAGTACTCCATGTTCCAGTTTTTCGTCTGCTTCTCAGCTGTTATCTTTGGCGCCCAGTCCGCTGGTACCATTTTCTCCTTTGCACGTAAGTTAACTCCGAGTATAAAGTTATATCAGAACGATTTCTAATGATAGATAGCGGACATGGGCAAAGCTAAGCAAGCTGCACAAGAGCTCAAAATTCTCTTTGACCGACAACCGAAAATCGATACTTGGTCCACTGACGGAGACCGTCTGGAGCACGCCGAAGGTCATATTGAATTCCGTGATGTCCACTTCCGATACCCAACACGCCCGGAGCAACCTGTCTTACGTGGTCTTAACCTTTCTGTTGCCCCTGGCCAATATATCGCCCTTGTCGGAGCTTCTGGATGCGGAAAGTCTACAACGATCGCTCTCCTAGAGCGATTCTACGATCCTTTAGTCGGAGGAATTTACCTGGATGGAAAGGAGATCTCAAGCTTGCATATCAACGACTACCGCTCCCATATTGCTCTCGTGTCCCAAGAACCCACATTGTATCAAGGTACAATTCGAGAGAATGTTCTGTTGGGGGCTGATCGCCAAGATGTTCCAGATTCGGAGATTGAGCACGCATGTCGGGAAGCCAATATCTACGATTTCATCATGTCTCTTCCAGATGGATTTGGAACCGTGGTTGGATCAAAGGGATCTATGCTTTCAGGTGGCCAAAAACAACGTGTGGCTATTGCGCGGGCTCTGTTACGTGATCCCAAGGTTCTACTGCTTGACGAAGCCACATCAGCATTGGATTCTGAGTCAGAACACGTTGTTCAAGCTGCGCTCGACAAGGCCGCTAAGGGTCGAACCACAATCGCCGTCGCTCATCGTTTGAGTACCATCCAGAAGGCAGACATTATCTATGTCTTTGACCTGGGAAGAATCGTCGAGCACGGCACACATGCCGAGCTCATGAAGAAGGGAGGAAGATACTCCGAGTTGGTCAACCTACAGAATCTCGGGAAGACCGGATAAGAGACGATGGTCTTATTCAAAAAAGAGTAGATTCTCTTCGACACTTTACATTTCTCTTCTCTTGTTCATTTTTTTTCTTATTCGCTTTACTGTTTTATTGTTTTTTTTAATAGTTTTTTTTATAGAGATGGATGCATGGCGACGGCGTTGGAAGTGTTTCTTGTCTTTCTCTTTCTCTTGAAGGGAAATGACATACCCGCATGCGGGAGAAATCCTCTTACTTTGATACCTACAATACAGTACTTTAAAGTGGTACTTTCTGATGTAGCTTCTTTTTTCTTCTTTTTTATATTTAGATACATTGAGCGGATATTTTGGGAGCTGGATTTGATCGAATTGATCGGATTTCTCTTGTGGTGGACTTTTTTAAAACAAAGGGGAGGCTGGTTGGAAGAGGGATGCGAATGGATACGGATGTGGATTTGAAGGTAGAGGGAAAGGGAGGGAGGGATATACATGGTATTACGAATAGGTGGTAGAAAAGTAATAGAGAGCAATCCTGACTTTTATGAGGTGTTTATTTTGCAACTATTCTTCTTTGTGTGTGTGTGTGTGAGATGATGTTTGTTGTTAGTGGCACTGGGTCTCGGGAATACCTCGGTACTGATGCGATTGCTTTGCGTGGATTGGGTGTGTATGCTTGTTTTTTTGCGGGGGGATACTTTGATTTGTAGATGTCGTGGTAGTGGTAGTGGTGAGTTGAGTTGAGTTGGGGGTTTGTGGACGGATGGGTGTTTTGGGTGGCCAGGGTGGGTTTTGATATTTTGGGAAGGGAGGGAGGTGGGGAAAGGGGATTGTGGTACTTATTGTAAGTCTTTCTGGTATATGTATGTGTATTGGGTCTTGCGTCTTAATAGCGTAGTCGTTTTCTGTGCGGTCGTTGATTGATGTACTCGTAGGGATATCATCTTTGCAATTTTTTGATTCGATATCTAACCGCTTTAAACGTCACTGCTATATAATATACAACCATCGCACATATTCATACACCTCTACACCTCTACCTCTGCATACATTCAACATCACAGCACCTTACTCGTACAGATTCAGCCAATATAAAATGAAATAATACAACTATCGTATAGTAAGTCTTACTTATCTCTTTATTAGTTTATGAATTTTATAGCTCCTAGCCTCCTACTTTCTTTGTGTTCTTACTGTATGTAGTATTGTTTATTGTTTATTGTTTACTCCTTTTTTGAAGGGGGTTGTGGGGGCGGAAGGG
>CAJVRM010000041.1:0-48388 GCA_911693285.1 Hymenoscyphus albidus | reverse complement strand
GGGGGGAGGGGGTTGTGAGTTTTGAGGGTGAGGGTGAGTGTTGATACTGGGTACTTGGGTAGTGCGGTGATTGTTGGAACTTGGGAGATGATGTATGGAGGTGCGTTGGTAGATAGGGTTGATACAGTAGTTGCTGAAGTGGGTGGGGTTATGTAAAATAGTATGTAGAGATTTGAGCTTGTGACTTAATCTTCCTCTTTTCCTTTCAAGATAGAAATACTAGCTCCGCTTAATCGAGCTTTGCTAGGTTATACGTACTATTACCTATACCGAGTATATTTACTCGGTACTCGTATAGGCTATAGCGATACAAACATTATTCCGCTCCGTGGCACGTTGATACTAATTGTAACTTTTGTCACTTGCAGCAGCTAGCTGGTTTGGTGCTATGAGTACTTGCTGTTAGAGAAGATATGAGGGAGCTGGGACGGAAGTTCCTCGTGAAGTTGTCGTGGAAATTTTAGTGTAATATTTTTGATTGGGGTGTCAATTCCGGGAGTGAATGCTGTGCCTGTGTTTTTGAGTGTTAGTATTGGAGTCGTTGTGAGGTGAAGTGGAGCAGCAAAAGGTGGCTGGGTTGTGATCTGGCTTTCTTACTATGATAAGTCGTTGATTTTGAAAGTTTCTTTGGTTAGGATGTTCTAGCTCTTGTCCTCGCTTATTATATGTGGACCTTTCCTTGATGAAATATGTACCACAAAAGGTTGACACTGGTAGCGTGTGCGCAAACTAATCGACTACTCAATTAGACTCAAGTGGTACTCGAGTTAAGTTAATTTGAGTATGAATAGGCGGTTCTGTTAAGTTGGGTTGAGTAGTGGATTTAACTAGTTAGATCCTACTTAAGTAGGATTATAAATAGTATAGTAAGTAAATAATAATGAAATTATCCTTAAAAGGTAGCTCTCTAGGAGCCCTTTCCTTATCTGATTCGGTATAAACCCCTAGCCTTTTAAGCTTGTTATTACCTTAAAACTCTCTTTAGTCCTGTTCCTTTTTTTTGAGATTATATTAGCTCACTAGCTAATTAAACGCTCGCTAGGAGCATTTGTCGCCAGAATTTGTATTTCCTCGATAAAATAGCTAGAGTAGGGTCCGAGTAGGCGGACTGGCCGGCCTATCTGTATGGCCAGGGATTCGGGCCCGCTACGGGGATTCGGGCCGGTCAATTCCGGCTACTCGAATAGTAATTAAAACTCATCGAGTTCTTGGCGAGTTGAGTTGAATAGCGATTTTCACTACTTGAGTTGAGTTGAGTAGGTGTTCTACTCAACTCGACTACTCGAATTATACACGCTGGTTGACAGAGAATAAACTTGAATGATTCTATCATCCTGTTACAGGCAAAGAAACGAAAATCATTGTCCGTAACTTATGCTCGTCTCACTTCAATTCTCATGACGAAATCTTCATAGGTTATTTTTCGAAGAATAAGTGCTCACGTGATCATCTCTCCCATTTAGGAAATATCTCAGAAACGAGGTGAATTGATTGGAGTTGGGAAGGTTGGGACGGTTTCTTGCATTGTGGTTATCGGTACATCTGGTATTCCGTAGAGTGGTCAACAAGGGTTGAAGCAATCAGTCCTTGTTCGGTGTCTAATTGCTTCAGGAAGCAAAGGTACCTAGCTAGCTAGACTACAAACGCTTATATGCCAGTGCTGGGTAACGTGAGTAGACAGGACGCGACTGTAGCGACTGTAGTTTTCTTCTATTTACTTGTTTTGGGGAGCTGTCGTTCTAAACTCATAGCTGGAGAATGAGCACGTGACCTACTTCGAAATTCCCCCCTTTTCCCCTTCCTTCGGGCACTAATGAGACCTGTGATGAATAGATGGACAGAGCAATCCTTGTTAGAAGAGGATAATAAGAGGTGATTGCAAACTTGATAAGAAGGCTTTACAAGTAAACTATGTCCTTCAGAAGACTATCCTTGTTTAGAAAAAAGATTCGTAAATCATGAACCCACAATCATTATCCCCATCGCTTCCATGGCTATGAAACAGTTTGTTTTTACGCAAGAATATGAACCAAAACCAGTAAACAGTAGCATCCAGATCCTCGTATTCCCAATATTCCTCCTATCATCCATTCGATTCAGTCAATACACACTTCCTCCTTTCAAGACTCCAAAAGCTTTTCTCGTCGAGGTTTCAATACTTACTATCCTGGTTCCCAAAACCTGGTACCAGAAATATTAGCAAAGGTGAAATATAACATTTTGGTTTCAGCTTACCATTATTACTGAAGTCAACGATTCATTCATCGACATTTAGTTTCTCTGAGATTGGCGAAAGGGATTGACTCGGAGTTCGAAATTGGTTGTTCCTCAAACCCAAGAATTTCCACAACTTGCCCGAGAAGTTCTCGTCTCAGTTCGGAAAGTTCTTTTAGACGTCCCAGAGAAGAAATTCCATACGACGGTGCATACCAACCATCGACAACCACCTCAGCAGCCTTGACCCCGGACCAATCCTTGAATTCCGTGTCTGAAACTGTCCGATGACTAAATTCGATTTTCAGCTGATCCGTAAAACGTTCGACCAGCAACCAATGAACAATGTCCTCAAAGTGTCTTGCGGATTCCAACGCGTTGTAGAGTTTTCCATCACGCATGAATGAAACCTTTGCACCAGCTCTCACAAGATATTTAACAGAATCCAGCCGGCCACTTACACATGCTGAAATCAGAGGCGTGCCATGAAAATCCCCTCTGAGCTCCAAGTCTGCTCCTGCCTCGATCCAAAGTTCCAGAAGATCGACTCGACCATTTCTACTTGCAATACAAAGCGGGTGTTCTCGTGCACCATCCCATGTTTTCCTATCATATTCTTTATCAATTGCAATCATGTAGCCCGGTAGACATTTGGCCAGTAGGTTAAGCTTATTGATTGGAAATTGAATGAAAGCGTCATGACGTAATATCATTTTGCAGCGGCCAAAATCGAACCGCAAATTGCATAGCAAGGATAGGAATTGAGCACGGTTTTCCATTTGACCTTCAATCAGAGCCCTCTCAATTGGATTCGGCATACTGATGCTAGGTGTGTCATACGGATCAAGTCCTTGATCAAACAAGTATAAAAACTTGCTTGGACTGGATATTGCTACATGAAGGAGGTTGCACCCAGTTGGGAAAAGGTACCGCAGGCTACTCGAGTCAAAGGAAGACACAATATTAAACGAGAGGGGTGCTTTGCTCTCTAGTGCCATGGCAAGTGCAGTTTTTCCGCTGCGTGTGCTCGCGAACGGATTGGATCCATATTGAAGAAGAAGTTCGAAAGTATTCAGCAATCCAAACTTTGCAGCAAGGTGCAAAGGCGTCTGAAAGTTATAGTCTGCGGAATTTGCTTTCGCACCGTGTTCCAGAAGAATCTTGGTAATATCATAGCTTCCGACAAACACAGCCAAGTGCAAGGCTGTCCCGAAAGCTTTCAAGGTAGTGATGAACTTGTCTGGGCGACCAGAAAGCACCCAGTCCCATTGGAGTTTGCGTGGGTCAATACAAAAATCTATCATTGATGGACCAATTTGTGCTTGGTGAAGAGGATGCAACTGGGGCTCTTTTAAGATCCGAGAAAAGGGTTGCTTGTGCTTTGCTTGATCTAGGCACAAGTTCGATGGAGTATCTTCGTTCAACTGTTGCTTGAGTATAAGCTTGGCTGCTTCCAAGTTTTCACACGCTACTGCAACATGCAAGGGACTAACGGGAGCCCGAAAGGCAAGGAAACCGGGTTTTCGATCCTCCCCCAGAAGCAGCGATAAGATATCCTGTGGCGAGTCCTCGCGGCAAGCAAGGTGCACTGCGGAGTGACCAACCCACCACCACGGTTCATCCAGACTGCTGGAATAGCTACTGTAAGCTTGGCCCAGAGTCGTCGGTCCTTCTTTGATTAGATAGCGGGCAATGCCGTATTGCCCTGAAACAAGAGACGTAAAGACAGGGCTGCATCCTTTGCAAATTCGAAATCGCCTATTCAAATCAACACCTGCCTTGACGATACTTTTGCATGAGTCTAAATCGCCTCTTCTTATGGCACTCTCAAGAGACTTTGACAAAGAACTACTGAACGCATCGCTATCAGGCCTTTGGGGTAGCCCAGTCTCAGCGCCATCAGAGGCTTCGTCTTCTGTAGGGTTCTTAATCAGTCTTGTCTCATCAAAGTAGGTTCAAAACCCCCGATTCTCTTGAACTCTTTCTCATCACGGTAAACCGCAACAATAAGGGAAATGACTATGCTTACTTTCTATTCGCTTCTTCCCTATGATCCTGGCGATTTTGATGTGTCCTCGACTTAGCGCATGCATCTCAAGTGTCAGCCCATTTGAGTCGGCACCCAATCCGCAATGATGGTTCAATAGCGTCTCAACAGTCTTGGGATGCCCAAATTTGGCTGCTGTATGAATTGGGCGCAAACCAGACAATGAAACAACTTCGATGTTAGCCCCCGCGGCTAACAATTGCTCCACATTGATATATCTATCAAACCTAGCCGCAAGATGCAGGGCGGACTCGCCATTGTCACTGAAGGAATTTATGTCTTCCCAGAACCCTTTTTTCAGAACAATTTGCAAGCAAATTGGCACGTTACAAGCAGCCAAATGAAGCACATTGCAACCGTCGATGCTTACATTATTGTGGAACGTACTTCCTATGCTTCCCCATTCAATGCTCAACCCCTCGAATTCCAGTAGGACAGGGTATCCTGAGCCAAGACATGCGTAGTGTACCACCAGGCAGCCATTGTCATCCTTCACACAGTAATCAACACTTTCGCCAAGCAGCCATTTAACAAGGTGCGATTTTCCATTTTGAGATTCCAGCATCAACGGAGTCATCTTTCGAGTGTTTGACGTCGGAACATCGATGTCTACGCCCAAGTCCCGAAGCGCTTTGAGATGAAGCTTTGTAGCCGAAGATTCCTGCATGCATACGACATGGGGAAGATAAAACCCCCCTGAGTTGCAAGAGTTGATTTTCTTGGATTTTGCCAGTATCTTTTGGTACAAATCGATTCCTATTCCTTCGTAGCTCGCAAGAAAAACAGGGGACCATTTGTTTGGTTCTGTGACCACATCCACATCAACGTCCTTCGACAGCAATAATGCAGTAACTATGCTACATTTATCCGCGATTGCTATATAAATTAGAGGCTGCAAGTTGTCGCTGGGGTTGTTGTACCAATGTTGTAGCTCATTCAATGATTCAACATTTGTTGTGCTTTCAACAATACAGATTAGGATCGTCTCGAAGGAATCTAAAGATGTGATTGGTGGAGGGTACGCTCTAAGTAGGACTCGTAGAGATGACTCGCCACTTGTGTTGCATGTAGTAAAAGTGGCTTCTCTACGTTTCAGCAATTGCACAAAATTTGTTCTCGTATGCCGCCATTCCTTTTCTGTCGTGACAGAAGGCGCTAAGGCGTAATACACTGGCATGTTGCCATCTTTGTTCGGCAAGGATATTGCTTCCTCAGTTGCCAGTAATTCAGTCACTTCCAGATCGCTAGAAATCTCATCACGAAGAAGCCTGTATATAATCAGTACCTAATTCCCTCAAAGACCGAAGAATTGAGAGAACGTCAAATAGGCGACACCGCGAATTCTGCCAACTACTTATAAGGACCAGAAAATATATTCTTCGTTATCACTTACCTATGAAGTGGGATTTCGCCGTCGTTGGTAGTTATATTGGGGTTCACGTCGTTATCAATCAGAAACCGCACAACAGTCGGATCTACATCTTGAGGAATAAAGTGTAGAGCTGTTTTACCATCCGCAGTTCTTTCTTGCAACGAAAGCCCCTTATCCCGAAGTAATTTTAAGAGGTCTATTGAGTTCATCCTAGCCACATAATGGACAAGACTCATACCAAGCGGACATTTCTGAGACAAATCTGAATGCTGAGGAATCAGAACCTCCAAACCACCTGGATAAAGACGTCAGCTTGCTCCACTATTCAACGCAAAATCAGGACTTGTGTCTTCTCAAACTTCTGACTAAAGAAGATGAAGCATCGGTTTCTATCGCCTCTCTCTCTTAAGATATAAACTTCCCCAAGTAATGGAAAGTATCATTCGAGAGGATTAAGTAAAACAAACTAGTCGAGATTCTGATTGTTCCAAACCTTCCGGGAGCAATAATTTCGGGTGTCATACTTCTTCTGCATAATCTGCGATTGTGTGCTTTACGTATAGCTCGCCTCATATATAACTCGAGGAAAAAAGAAGGAAGCTTGGCTCACCTATGCTTTGGTGCTTCGCCACGTAGAATAAGGGGATGAATCCCTCCTCTTCGCGAGTCGCTAAAGATTGATCCAGCTGCTCATCTCGACTCATAAACAGCACAAGTGTAGCTTTGCTACCATACTTAGCAGCAACATGCCAAGGTGTATGTCCACGTTTGTTAACAACAGTGAGATTTGAACCATTATCAAGGAGAGCAGATACACACTCGTTATACCTACCATCGCGGTTTGCTGCCACATGTAAAGGTGTGTCTCCTTGGTTATCAGCAGCGTTCACTTTCGCGCCCAGGGAGATTAAAAGCTTAGTCGCATTTGAAGACCCACAATAAACAGCGTTGTGAAGTGGCGTATTCTCGAGGTATCCGTGTGTAAACGAAGACTTTAATGAAGATTCGCGCAACAGTAATTCCATCATGCTAGTCTGATCAAACCGGATAGCGCAGAGAAACTTTGCTTGCAGATCCTCTTGTGGAAGCCTAAGGAAGCTGCCATTTCCCAGCCCAATTTGAGGCAAGCCAGAGAAGGTCTTGAACTGTAAAGCGATATCCAGAAGTGCATGTTTGACTTCATCGTCTTGTGTGTTTTGCTCAAACTTTTTGACAAGTGTTTCAATAAACTTCTGATATGCATCTTTGTCGTCACTGAAAGCGTGATTGTCATCCTCCACGAGCTGCTCGAAAACGATCAAAAGATCCTTGTCAAGCTTCGGACCCGCTTCAATAAGTAATGTTAATGGATGGTTGGAGCCATCAGTCGTTCTTGTGTGAAGAGCAAGCTTGACATATGAAAATTCTTGGCCATGCGAGTCCTTATAGGGCTTGTTGAAATCGGCGCCTTCATCCACAAGTAGCCGCAAAGTATTTATTCTTGTATAGAGCTTATAGTGCCCTTTAGAATGCATCGTGAACCATTCTGAATCTACAAAGAATTCTGACAATATATCGATTCCCTGAATGGTAAGAATTCAAGTCAGTGAACCTGATTCAGACAGATTTCAAGACTAGAAAAAAGAAGGAACACACTATTGCACTCATCTAGATCATTACATTGAGTAGTTTTACGGAGATTCAGACGAGCACATAAGGGAAAAGGCATAATAGAAGTTGACGTACCATTAGTGCACAGTGCAGCGGCGTACAGAGGTCGCTTGATCGGTTGATCTGGCAGTCAGACGATAAAAGCCACTGGCACAACTCATATGCGCCCATCGCAGCCGCAATATGAAGTGGTTCTACCCCTCCAGTAAGCACATATTCTGTGGCTAAATAAAAAATCCTACGTCGATCGGCTTCGCGTTTTGCAAAGGCGGAGCTATGTATAAAAAGATCGTCTCGAGCCCAAGATAGGAAACATAAAGTCTTTGACGAGTCGAAGAGCTCCTGTACCAGTGCAAGCATTTTTTCATCCGTACAATTGCTCTTCGCATATGTGAACCAGTAACGAACAGCGTGCATTCTGAATGGGTGTTCGACTTGTTGGAGGCGCCATTCATCGAAATCTTCTATAACATCAGATTGAAAAGGATCCAACATGATATACGCGAGACATGTCTTTGCTAGTGATGCGTGAACTTTAGTTTCATTCTGAGAGTACTGACTATAGGGCGAGTTGGGATCGATGGAGGTGAGAAACTCTTTGACGGTGAAATGAGACAGCTCAAATCCTTCGAGCTTGTGATTGACTTGAACTAGACTGCTGCAGTGAGAAAGAATCGTCTCTTCATCATAAAAAGCCTCTTTGTCAAGACTCCTATCTCCTGGTCGTATTGAAATGGCCTCGCAAAGTTCATCGAGGGACAAGGTTCCACCTTCACTTGAGACAACCCAGTTCAAGGTGGTCTGGACCATCTCTTGTACACCATGACCGCTTCGATTCACTCCATCAAGGATTCTTTCGTATGTTCCGTAAAGCGTTGGTGGTAACATTTTCAGAGCTTTTCGCTTTCCTTCGTCGGTCGGAAACTCACATAGGAAATCGATTTGGCACGACACCCAACGAAACCTTGGAGATCAAAATTAGGAAAACACATCCAAGATACAATTCTTTATACCTTTCCCGGAAGAAAAATATTGAAAAGAAGCTACTTATATTATAACTCGCAGAAACACGGCAAGACTTTCGTATAATCCGCCATTTTATGTTGGTTATAGGAAGGGGGGCCTAGAAAAATGAGAATGGAACCAAAACTTATATTCCGGCAGCTCGCTCAACCAAGGTCTTCTTAATATGCTCTTTCAGCTCGTTACCCCTGATGCGTAACCTTCCCCTTCCCGCTCCTTTTCGTGCTTCTAACTCGGCAGCTACATAGAGCTCCAGTTCTTTGCTTTGCGCAGAGATTTCAAGGTAAATAAATTCTTTCTCGAGAACTTCACGGATTCCGAAGTCTTCTCGGCTGAGAACCAAGAGTCGAACGTTGCTCTGATGGTTGGATACAAGCTTGTTGAGTGATTCAATTACTGTGATGGTATTTGTTCCGCATTCGTCGAGACCGTCTACAATTATCGACACTTCTTCGAAATGGCTGGACATCTCTAGCATTGTTGTTATAAGCTGGGAAATATCCGGGAGAAAAAAAGCCCGGTCCTCAGGATGGCAGGTTTTGTACAGCCTCTGGAGTAATGTGAATGCGCCCTCGGCTTGCCGTGCAAGCTGCGCAGCTAAAGAGCCAAGATGTTTATAGGTGTTTGCTTTTCTAGGTCTCTGTAGTCGCAATAGAAGTAGGCGACAGCTTGATTACAGCTGCTATCATCCATAGTCTCTTCAATCAACGAGGCCGCAAGAACGGTTTTCCCACCACCTGCAACCCCTGAGAGCCATAATTTTGAGTTGCGAATTCGAAGCCAACTCCGAAATATTTCTCCCTCAGTTACCCACAAACCTGTCAAGGGATGGCGGAGTTTTAAGTTTGCCTGATGATTCAGAGTTGATTCAACCTTGCCAAAGTATTCCAGGATTTCTTTTCGCTCTTTCCGGAGGGATATATGTGTTTCCGTGGCCCATCTTGACTTCAGCTGAGTTTTCAATTTACTAAGATCTTCAGCTATTTTGTTCTGACGCGATGAAGCTTGGAATACCGCGGATAAATTATTGGCAGACAATGCAATATTGAACGTTGATTTGTGTCGTTCGACCTCGACAATCAAATCTCTTGTTTCGGCCATAGAAAACGGCCATTTGAGTCTTTTTATCAGCCTTTCTTCCCGGCTGTGACCCGGGGCCGCTGGATCGGTAGTTTCGAGTTTCTTTTCGAGTTTCGCCAGGATTTCCCTGCAGGCATTGATATGATGAAGTCGAAAATTGGTTTCTGATGTCGTATCTCCTTGAAGTACATCTGTATACAAGGAAAGTCTGTGCAACAGCCCACACAAATATATTATCTCGGATGCCAGCTGGGCTATCTCCTTTTCGGAATTCTTGACAGTTTTGATATAACGGTATGTTCGAGTGTATACAGTGCCTGCTATCGCAACAAGCCCAGCAATGCTACCGGCAACCGAGAGAGGTTCTGCCATTTTGATGTCGTATTTGAGACGTCGCTGTGATTCCCAGCCTTGTACAATATAACTATCAAATGAAGATCAAATCGAGCAGCACTGATAGCCGTGCGATGTTGCAGCGAAAACGGGTTCTCGAGTGGGTGACCAGGACTGGGACTTCTCGTGGGCTTGTAAACGATTTATTTCGTTTTTTGTTCTGTTGAAAAGAAAAGAGGGGCAAGGAAGTAAGGCTCCTCGGTGCATGGTATTTTGACTTAATGTAGAGCTGCCATCGAATGAGCCTCGCTGAATGCCAGCTGCAGGCGCTACAATACCATGTTGCGTTTCGCGTACCACGAGCACTGCCTCATGGCGGGGTAGGTAGTAGACCGTACGTTGAATCGTTGATCTCCCAAGGCTACCGGTTGCCACAGGCTGTCCGCATATGGAAATGTTCGGCCAAATATGATAGCGGAATCCATTCCGGATATGATGGTGTTGCACTGCTGATACCTCTAGGTGTGTTAAAGTAGGGCCTCCAGGGAGTGAGTTCAGAAGTGATTGCTCAAGCGAGTAAAATCTATTTACTGAGCATGCGCACCATCAACCTTTCCCCATCCACCACCACCCGGAGTGTTGATCTGGATAATCTCACCTTCATTCAACGCCACAACTCCCTTTCATCCAAGACTAATCATCTCCAAGACCCCCTCTAAATTCCTCTTCCAAACCAAATTCAGCCCCACCGCCCCAGGCTCTCCACCTTCCATCCCATAAGGCTGAAACACCCTCCTCTCACTCAGAATACTGAACCTCAATTTCTCCCTCGCTTCAATCTCTCTGATGGTCCCATCACCCCCGTTCCATTTCCCTTTCCCCCCACTTCCTCGTCTAATACTATACTGCCTCACCAAAATTGCAGCCCTCTTCTCGATAACCTCTGGATCAGTATTCCTGGTGTTAGTTGCATGGACATTAACAGCATTCGCTCCATGCCATCCCGGTCCCGCACCACTACCAACTCCAATCGCCTCCCCGTAATTCCATCCCTTGGTAACTTCTCCTGTAACACTATCCTTCCCACCCATTCCCCAACCGAAACTATTTGCACATCCTTGACTAGCAGCACATGCCCCAAAGGCACGGAATATGGTATCTGTGATACGCTGTGAGGCAATGGTAGAGCCGCAGATGGCTACAGAGCTGGTGGGATTCAAAATACAGCCTTTGGGGACGATGATAGTGATAGGGTTGAGACAACCTTGATTCAAGGGAATTTCGAGGTTGATCAAACACCTCAAGGCGTAAATCACTGCTGAGTGAGTAATGGATATTGGACAGTTCATGTTCCCTAGTGTTTGAGGGCCGGTACCTGTGAAATCGAAGATTGCGGTGCCTAGTTTGGCGTCGATGGTAATGGATAATTTTACGGGCGTACCATCGTCGTAGAAATCTACTGCGGTCAAAGACTCAGGATGTTTGACAGCAATTTCTCGCAGGTAGTTTTCGATGGCTACCTGAGCATTGCCTTGGATGGCATCCATATATCTATGGACAACAGGGAGTGTAAACTCCGAGCAGAGCTTGTTGAGAAGTAGTATACCACGTTGATTGGCAGAAATCTGAGCTTTTAGATCGGAAAGATTGTCTTCGATGCGTCTTGTAGCACTACAGCCTGGGAAATCTGCAGCAGCATCAAAGGCTGCTCGAATATCTTTCTCCATAAGAGTACCACCGCTGACAATCTTCATGGACCGGATATTGACGCCCTCTTCCCAGAGCTCTTTTGAGTCCGGAACCATGGAGGTAATCCCCTTACCGCCAATATCGGTATGATGGCCCCTGGATGCCACATAAAAGACAAGCTGGTTCTCGAAGAAAACAGGAGTGATGACGGTCAGATCAGGCAGATGGGTGCCTCCACATTCTGGATGATTCGTCAAAAGTACATCTCCTACCAGAAGCTTTCCATCCCATAACTTATGTTGGTGTTGGATTGCAAATTGCATACTCCCGAGATGAATTGGAATATGGGGAGCATTAGCTACCAATGAGCCGTCTAAGGAAGTTTTAGTACAGGCCAAATGTGTTAGTGAGAGAATACCCACCTGGCGAAAAGATGGCACAAGAGAAATCCAGTCTCTCCTTAATACTAATACTAATGGAAATTCTTTGAAGCGTGTTTCCCATCTGCTCAGCAATTGACATGAAACGATGGCCAAAGACCGAAAGCTGAATAGGGTTAATTGCTGTCGATTTCACTGTCCCAAGCTCGTTATTTGCTTGTTCTGTGACTCGATCAATGATAACATGATCAGTTGTCAAATAAGCACAAAATAATGACTCAACAAAAATTGTTTGAGTTTTGTCGATGATTAAAGCGGGGCCCTGTGATGTTAGTGGTGCTATGTTAATGTAAAAGTGGATTGACAAACCTCGATAATAGAATGACTGGAAAGTTCCTCAAGTTTATGGATTGGTACTGAGCACCACGATCCTTCAATATATACACGCTGCTGAGAAGCAGCAGATATTCGACTACCAGTCGTACGAACTCTCTCCAACTCTCTGAGAGGCGAAGAAAATACACACCTCCTATCCGAGCTTCCGATTCCTCGAACTTTGACAGCATCA
Organism: Hymenoscyphus albidus; assembly: GCA_911693285.1. NCBI lineage: Eukaryota > Fungi > Ascomycota > Leotiomycetes > Helotiales > Helotiaceae > Hymenoscyphus > Hymenoscyphus albidus. Next base: position 36,032 of record CAJVRM010000041.1, on the reverse strand, counting down.
ACAATGACATCTCGACTAAGAGAAAATGCAAACTCCCGGAAATGAGTCGCAATGAAAGTCTCCCCGTACTCATCATCGGTCGGCTTCTTGATATCAATGTTGGTATCGGAGCCTTTATACCTCATGCTCAGAGATATTTCAAAGACTATCGATGACTCGTTAACTCCTTGAGATAGCAAGGATTCTCTGACCTGAGATTGTAAGGTGAATATTTTTCTCCGAATATCTGGTAAAACGTTTTTATTGAAGACACTTGCATATGGAGCAGAAGCCTCAGACTGTAATTGAGCCAGGGATATACCATATGCAGAGAGAATAGAAGAATACTTGTGAATCAGAACTCTCTTGATCCCCAGATTACTAGCAATAGCCGTAGCGTGCTGACCTCCAGCTCCACCAAAACTGACAAGATTATGTTGGTCTGGGACAAAACCTCGAGCTTCGGTTGCATTTCTGATAGGTCTACTCATACTTTCGTTTGCAATTCTTAAAAATCCAAGAGCCACATCTTCAGGCGTCAGATTTTGGTTGGATTGAGAATTGATTTCTGCGGTAATTTCTTGAAACTTTTCTTGAACAATCATTTCATCGAGCGGTTCATCGGCACCAGGACCAAATATGGATGGAAAGGTGGATACGACTAACCGTCCGAGGAACAAGTTGGCGTCGGTTATTGTTAGTGGTCCTCCTTTCCTATAACATGCAGGCCCTGGATGCGCTCCCGCGCTTTCGGGACCTACAACGAAGAGTCCGTTTCTTGCAAACAGTATCGAACCGCCTCCAGCTGCGACAGTTTGTATTGAAAGCATGGGAGTAGCAATAGTCCGACCAGCTATTTTAGCTTCTATCAGATGTTCATATTTGCCATCATATCGAGATATGTCGGTGCTGGTGCCGCCCATATCGAACCCAATGATGGCAGATTTTTCCTCTTCGTCATAACATGATCGGGCAATGCCAGCGACCCCACCTGCCGGGCCACTGAATAGTGCTTCATTGCCCGAGAACTTTTGTGCCTGTCTCAACCCACCATCTGAGCACATAAACTCTACTCTCTGGGGAAGAGTCTTAAATCCCAATTCGAAATTGTCCACGTAACGTCGAATTATCGGATACAAATATGCTTCAGAGCATACGGAAGTCGCCCTCCTCAACATTTTAATATGCGAACTTATCGTTGAGGATGCCGTGGCGAACTCAAATCCAACCTCTTTTGCAATTGACAGTACCTCCAATTCGTGATCTGGAAATATGTACGAGTGCATAAAGCATATAGCAACAGAGTTGTATCCCTCTTCTCGTAATTGAAGAAGGATCTTCCGAACTTCTTCAACATCGAGTTTCTGCAAGATTCTGATAACCTCCCCACTCGCTGTCCGAACCAATTCTGAGTCACCCAGGTCTCCAGAGAAATCTTTGGGGTTAGGATTCATGTCGTAATCTTCAATCGTCACTCTCTCATTTAATTCTACCACCTTCGAAAATAGAACGTCGGGTTTTTGGATATTGAGGTCGAACAACTCCGGCCGGGATTGATCCCCAATTTCGCAGACATCCTTCATCCCTATGCCACCGCTCAGCGAAACTCGTCATCAAACTTCGAGCATCACCCACCCTTTGTCGTAAGTAGAGCGAATCGCTCTCCCTTTCTTTCCAGCAGGGCATTGGTAGCAACAGTTGTTCCAATACGGCATGATTCTATAGCCGAGCATGAGCTTTCGTCCGATATCTAGGTATATCCTACCAACCAATCCTCGAGCCATCCAGTTTCTCCCGTACTGGTATAGATTTTCCTTCTGCGATTTCGAGAGCTCGACGAATGGCTTCGGTTGGCGCATCTTGGTAATTTTGGGGATCTTCGGAAAGGAGCTTAAATATGATGTCCTTCTGCCCCGCGATTTGGACAAGTGCGTCACAAAAAGTTCCACCACGATCTAAAACATGAAATAATTAGTTCATGTTACCAGGTGAGTGGCTGGTAGGATTTACCTATGGATATTCTAATATCTGGGATGTTGGCAACCATTTCTTCAGCTCAAGAGCAAACACAAGAGACAAGCAAAAAAAAGAAAGAAAAGAGAGACAGTTGAAATCACAATACTTCGGTTGATAATGACGTGCGTACACTTGCACGAGATCATGGCGATTCATGATATCTTCCACCCCAGCCCAAAATCACATAATTCTTTTACCATGGAGTCGGTTTTACATGGGCCCATCTTCAAAAATGTCTTGCTAGCGCGTCAGTCGGACTCAACCCGACGGCACAATAGCAGGAATGGGATGTGGGAACCATGCAAAGATGGGGGGTACGGGATAGGAGCTCGAGGAGTACCCTCTCATGGATACAGTACGAGTATGTAGGTGTGGATTTAGCGTCAACCCCTCAAACCCCTCCGTTTTCTACAAGGGTTGTTCATCGAAATGTCATCACTTATATGTGGCATCAACTCTGGGTAAAAGTGTCGATTTCGACCGGCCTATTGATTCACTACATTTATATCCTCAACGCCTTCAAAAACTTCCGGATCTTATCCAAAACCTCAGCGTTCTTCTCGATATGTACAGCATGATTTGCACCAGGAAAAACGACAAGTGTCGCCTTGGGAATACCATCAGCAATGAACCGTGACTGGTATGGACAATTGTCTTTAGCAAAGTCTCTTTTTGTTGGTTCAAAAAAGTCTTACCTGGAGTACAAATCCAATCTTTCTCACCAACTATCACCAGCGTTTCCGCTGTGATTCTGGGCAGCCTAACTCGATAGTCAAAGTACTTTTCATTTTCTGAGTACAAATCATCTGCGTTATGTTAATAAGCGAGTAAAGATAGTGTGCAAGGCACCCGTCTGGCTTACTGTGCGTTTTGGATCGATATACAGTCTGAAGGCATTTCTTAAGCGCTGCGTCAGGTTTGTACGATTCGCTGTACAAAGGCCCTAATGCGAACATGACGAGTCGGAATTCCTCATCATTTTTGAAGCTCCCAAAGACTCCGTCAACGAGCATTTCCCTTGAAGCACAAGGTGCGAGTGCCACTCTCTCTTCTAATGTACTCATTGCATGTTCATCATCTTGAATTTGTTAGTCTTGTTCGATCAAACTTTTGTTGGCATTCATACGATGATATGAAGGTGCTGTTCCTCTCAAAATGAGATGCGAGACCTTGGAGGAATATTCTATCGCGTACTGTTGCGCCAAATACCCCCCAAAACTCCCACCGCATAGCACAATTTGACTCTCTACGCCAGCAAAATGAATTCTCATAGCGTCAATGTCATCCACGATTTGCTTAAAGGTGTACGGTTCGGTTTCTGAGCTCAGCCCATGGCCTCGGAAATCGAATGAGAGTACCCGGTATTCGTCACTTAGAGGCGAATAAGCCTGGAAATCCGATTTATGATCACCTATGGCTCTCTGTCAGTTGAGTATTCCATTTCAAGTCCTAAATCTAGGAAGAGGGTCATCTGATCAGCATTGCTGAAAGTAATTGTAAGAGTCGCTCTTCTTAAGCTATTAGGTATTTTCATCAAGTATTAGCACAGAAACTCTCCACGGGCAAACCGGTAAATTGTCTTCTATTTTCTCCCCTTTTCTTCAAGCTCCTTCCGCGTCATAGAACTCAGGAGCGGTAGGTGGTGCAAGACAAGTGTCGTTAAACAGAGCTTTACAGCGAGCACTATGAACAATATTCGCTGTAGTCCCTCCTACATACTTCGACATGGTAGAGGTTCCTCGACCATCACCCTCGTTCACAAAACTGATATATTCCGACTCTTTACTTGGTTCATGGTGATTGAACAACTGAGGAGTGACAACCAGACACCTCAAATTCCCCATCACACACTGATGCTGCAAAGCAACATCCCAAGCCTCATCAGCACCACCACCTACGGCAGTAAGAACCTTCTGAGCACTACCCTTATTGAGGGCATATGCAAAAGTACAAATTGGATTCACAGCTTTCTGTATCCTTCGATGACCGGCTGGGATATCATTCATCCAATATTTCTTCGACCACCCCGAATACTTCTCAACATCGACCCTCGTATCATCCCTATACAGGACATTCATGACTTCCAAATTTGATCTCTCACCACAATGCCCAAGCCACAAAATATCCCAATTACTTCCATATGGACTCCCATCATTTCGATCCACATTCGTGAAATTACGAATATGAGTAGATACCAATTGCATCTGTCCCAAAATATCAACGTCCCAATCAACGTCATCTTCCAAAATCAAAGCACTCGACAACCCAGAAGCGATTACGAATTTAATCATATCGAGGTGTGCTAGCCATGCTAATGTCGATCCATACTTTGGTCTCCTTACACCCAGTTCTCCAGAACCGAGGTTTGCAAACGCTGCCACAATCTCTGGGGGGTCCAATGGTTGAGTTGGGATGGTGACATCCAGGCCTGTGAGATTGGCTGCGGCGAGGAGACCGATGGTTCTCCAGCCAGGCTGTTTAGACACAGTGAGGATCTTTTCAAACTTCATTGGAATATTAGTTCTTGAAATAAGCGTCAAGAAGAGGCTTCCACTCACTCCTAGAGTTCTATTTGATGCAGCATTATGGATCCGTGTTGTGGGATATGTGTTCCTTGACCACCATCCATATATGACTAAAATGAGCGGGATGACTACAACATGGAATTTGAGACTCGCTAATGTGCTGAGCCATGGTGGGGACATTGATTATGGATGCTGAAAAGTGTGTATACTTCGTTCCGTGCAATTGATTGATTTGGATGGATCCGACCACATCCGGAGAATGATCGTTAGAGTTTGTGAGACTTGGGAGTGAAGCGTGGGGCTTGTGTAACTGTGGCGGAAAAGAAAGTTTTTCCCAAGAACTAATCTAGTACTTGAGTTCCTCGCTTATTTACGGTCGGCCGAAATAGATCTACATCAATAGCTTATTTGGGCATGGTGCCCAACTGAGCCTAATAAAAGCCCCCGAGCCGAACATGTCTCGCTAGGGGAAAATATAATCTTTACCACATGTATGTGAAAGGGAAGAGTGTGTAGATCTAGGAACGTGCTTTTTCCATTGTTGAACACTCGCAAGGCCAAGTATTACTGACATGGCCAAGCATACATTTAAACCCCCCTCAATATAATAGCTAATGCTAGTAGAAAGGATAGAGGACGGCCTGGTCTGTATGGGAAATACTAGAGGACAATAAAAAGACAGACCCAAATCTAGACTGTCGGCAGGCACCTGCAATATAACAAACCATTGCTTGTGAGCCTCAATCAACAACAAACAGACCCCACTCAACTTTCATCAAGTCCGCTTCTATGCGAACTCCATAAATAACTTTTACCAAAGACAAATTACAATTTTGGCGATATTTTTGTTATATGCGGTCAAACAAATACACAATGGCTTGTGGCCAACTGCCCCCCTTTGACACATAACACAAAGACTCCGGGTATTGCCCCACAGTTATGCAAACTGCCAACAAAGAGCTTAGAATAGAAAAGTAGTATCTTTGTCCGTACGTTACGACATGCTATGAAGACAATGTGGTTGATTATCTTCTTTTTCAATCCTTTGTATGTCGAAAATCTGCTATTTAGCAGAACAGAACAATATGCCAGGCACAAATACCCTTGCTCGAGAAGAACTCGCAATGATTCTTCAAACAACTTCATCCTGCAATATTTCGAAAGATAAGACTTGAACTCTTAAATAGACTCACAAATACCAAACAGTAAGTACGGAAAACCCAAAATGTCTTGGCAACTACCTATTAACATTGCGAGAGTTTTCAAGAGAAAGGAGGAGATCGAGGATGATGAAGATGAGAGCTTTTATTGTATCGGGCTTCCGCAAGAGCGTAACCCTTCGCCAGTAGAAGGAGAGGAATTCGCTGCTGACAATATACCAGAGTCGAGGCCATTACCAGATCTGCCATGGGAGTCTAAACACGGCGGTACTCCTGCTCGTCCATTACGATCGGTCAGTCGTTTGAGTATTAACACAGTTTGAAGTGCAGGTACATTTGATCCTCGCACGACTGAAGTACATGTTCGCGCACCAAGACCATCAGCACCCGTTCCAACTCCCTGTCTCAAAAAGATGTCAAGAAAACCATCTTTGCATCATGGTCACTCTGCTGAGAGAGTTGCCCCAGATAATCTTCCAGACTTTTCCCTATCCAGCAGCAAACGACAAGCAGCCCGTCCACTTCGCTCTGTACGAGGGATGAGGATTGGTGAGAAGTCAAGGATAAATGTCGGCGAAGCAAACCGATTGAAGTTGAAAGAGATCTGCGCTGGCTATCTCTTTGAGCCAGAATCATCCGAGGACGAGAAAGAGCTAGAGCGCATGTTCCCTACGCCCACAGAGAACTCTTCCGAAATTAACCAAGAGGAGGTAAATCTGAACCGTTTGAAGGAAGCTCGCGAAAATATAACATTCCCAGAAGATTATCTCATCGAGGACCTGATCAACGATATAGAACAATCCATAGAATTAAACGCCTTGTCAGAGAATGATTTCTCTTCGAATGAGGCGGTAGGTAAGTCGACAGCTGAGGAGCCAGAAGCAACTTCCAAGTCCGAAACGCAAGTTGAGGAACAGGAGAAGCAAGAGAAGGTTGAAAGATACCCTTCGCCTGTACCTTCGTTGGAGTTCGAGCCAATGTTCCCGGTGACGGATTACCAACGTCGTCTAAGAGAGGAGACTCGCATAGCTCTTATTCCGACTGAGAGAAGGCGGGCGAGGGAGAGGGAGATAGCGCGCAGAAAGGCTTCAGTATGGTAACCGAGTTACTAAAGACCTCCTGCCGGAACCCAAAGCATACAAAATTGAAAGACATCATTAATTTTTCCGTAGAACACAGTGCAATATGTGAAATGATTTATTCGATGTGAACAAAGACGCAAAACTATCACGTAAGAGTTAACACGTTTTATTATACGTTTGAAATACCTATCTATTTACATTTATTATCGAGGCTCATAAAACCTTTTTTTTTTAATTCCGTTCAATACAGACCTGGGCACGATAACGATATTTATCGGATTATCGCGATATATTATTCTACGATTCCGATGTTAATCGTCCGAAAAGTAACGATATCGATATTTTATACCTAGAATTAGTATATTTTAGGGTGTTTTAAGGGTTTTTTGGGGGTGGAAGAGGGGGGATTCGGGGCTAACTTGAAGTTAAAGTAAGAATACGATTATTATCCCTTACTCCGTAACAAGCACACTGCCGGCAGGAACAGATTCTTAGCATTAACGTTAGTCTATTAGATTCGTATTTAGCCTACTACGCCCGTACACCTGAATTACTTAGTACTATATAAAAACACCTTGGAAACCAGCTAAAACGTATATAATCGATGATGTAATATATAGAATGTTGTCGCCTAGGATGAAAGTACGTACTCGATCGATAAGTATGTACTTTTTTACGTACTTTTCGTCCCCTGTTTAATAGCGCGATATATTACATGGACCCCCTGTGAAACACCCGGTAGTTATAGCACCGATTTTGTCCTATAGTAATTATGGTAGGTGCGGCACTAATCTAGAGTAGGTGTAGTACTAATCTAGAGTAGGTGCGACACCTACCTAAACTAGTGCTATACCGACCCTAATTACTATAGGACAAAATCGGTCCTACAGGTATAAAGTAACCTAAAAAACTAGTGTTATACCTACTTTATCCTACCTAAATAAATAGTATACCTATACCAAATTAGTACTTCTAGGTTAGTAAAATACTAACTTTATTAAAGTCTAGAAATCTAATAATTTTTACTTTTAAATAAAAGAAAAAGCCTAATTAAAACTAAAATTCCGTTAATAAACTACTATATATACTATAAGTATTCTCTCTCGCTATTGCCCTAAAACCTACTATTTAAATAAAGATAACTACTAGCTATTACTATTTTCGAGTTCTAGCCCTTCTTACTATCCCCTTAAGTAGTTCGCGCTACCCCTCTAAAACCCGGTCTTCCTATCGCTATTTTAACTACCTAGCTATTACTATTTTCGAGTTCTAGCCCTTTTCGCTATCCTCTAAAGCCGCCTAGTTATAGGTATCTAATAATAGTAATAAGGTTATTTACTATTCCTAGGCTAATTTATTCCTATAGCTTCTACGCGAGCTAGACTATCTATAGTTACTAGGATTACCTAAGCTTATAGCGTAATATTAGAACTCCTTCTCTAGTATATAGGGTCTTACTAGATTCTCCTACATTACTTAAGCTCTTTCGAATAATATCTAACTCTCTAAATACCTTTATCTAATTACTTAAGCTCTTATATAAGTAGAAATAACTATGTATTAATATTCTATAGGTATTGTGACGGTTCTCACTGCCACCACGCTACAGACCAGCCCTGGCTGGAACCCGGCGGCCACCATGCGTCAAACGAGCCCCTGGCTGAGACTCGGCTAAGGCATGGCCCTTGGCGCCACCTCCTGTATTTAAGAGCCTCTGGCTCTTGAGCTTCTGTCCTTCCTTCTCTTCTCTCCTTAGCTTAGAATCTTCGAATAGACAGTTCTACGATTCCATAACCTACACCTTGGACGCTCCTTGAGCAACATATCGTACGTGTCGTCACAGGTATAATAGGCTAGGAATTATAATTAATAGTAAGATGTTTTTACAAATAAAGCGTTTATTTAATAGTAGGTTAAGGTTAAGTAAAATTATGGGTATTATATTATACTACTTTTACTTAATAATCTAGGATCTATTAAGGGTTATTTAAAGTATAATACTATAGTAATAACTTATCTCTTAAATAATCCTACTTCTCTTATTAATGTAACGAATACTCAAACTGGCTAACTAAACTTGGCTGGGTGTTCGCTGGTTGGTATGCTATGATAAGAAGAAGACTATCGGGTTGTTCACTTGGAAGTGAACTCGTTACTTGTATCAAAGATGTCAAACTAATATGATAAGATTGATAACTAAGTTGAGCACGAAGCTCCTATCTAATGGCAGACATGCCAGTCTTATATAGAACCTTCGTTCTCCAAATCCCAAATGTCGACAGCGCGCTCGTCGTGCTGTCGCGCGCGACAATTCGCTTGTCGCGCTGTCGCGCTTTTTATCACGTGACTATGAATGCTATGAAATCCTTGGATACTCAACAACCCTGAGTAACCACTGCTATGATATAACTACTCTGGATGTATCTGTCCTGTTAGAACGCCGTTTGGACTAACTCGTCACATGCTAACACGTGATTCGTGACAGAAGGTTAGATATATTCTAATCTACTAGGCTATAGATCTAGAATGCCTTACCTTTAAATTAAGTTTAGATTATAGTATAAGACTCTTTGTATAGGAGTTATAGATACTAAACAGAGGTATTATAGAAGAGGGGAGCTAAGTCTTTTAAGAGTATTAGTAGTATAAGGTATTATCTAGCTCTTAGTAGGTTAGTAGTTATATAAGTATTTATAAATACTTAGAGTTTCTTAATAAAGTTATCTCCTACCTTACTAAATCTTTGTTTATCTTAAATAAGCTTACTAATAGATATAAGAGTATAGCTAAAGTTATAGGATAGTCTTAGTATAGTTATTATTTATACTTCTCTACTAATAGGAGTAAAAGAGTATAATCTATTAGCTAGTACTATAGGAGAAAGTTAGTATATATTAGACTGGTCTCTTAGGAAGGGACCCCTTAGTAGTAGAGGTAGTATAGTTATTCCTTATATATCCTTAGGCGAGTCGGACTACTTAATATCCTCTATAGTTAATAGTAGTTCTAGGGTAAGAGATTTATAGTTATATTCTAGGCGGTTTTTATTCTTATATAGGGTATAGTAATTTTCGATAATTATTCCTTTATATACAAGCTTATTTAAGTATTTCTTATAGTATTAAATAATTAAAGTTACTATCTTTAAGTCTAAGTTAATATAGGTCCTAAATAGCTCTTTTATATTTATATATATCTATATATACTTATATTAGTATTAGAGGTATTTAAGGGTAGAGTCTAGGGCTATCTTTTAAAGACCTACTCTAATAGGAATTATATAGACTCCGTACTTATAAAGTATAGTATAGAGGACTATAATATTAGATGTTAATATATTAGACTAGTATATTTTACTCCATCCTTTGAAGTCTTCCTTAAATATATACTAGAGCTTATTATTAATAAGGTCTTCCTTATAATCCTTAATCTATTTTTTAATAAACTTATTATTAGTCTTAGATTCTAAGGCTAGGTTGTTTATATTATTATTAAGGTATCCTAGTATAGGTACTAGTATATTAGCTCTTAACCTTATAGATTTTAATATAGTATTATAGTAGAATACTAGAGTTAATATAGAAATAAGGGTAGTAGGTAATAGTAAGTTTATATATATAAATAGGTAAGGAGAGCTATAAAAGTAGTTATTACTTACTAGTAGAATAATAGAGTAGTACTAATATAAAGGCTTATATAGTAGTTAGGAAACTAGGGTTATTTATTAATATAGGAGTTATTTATAATAATAATAGTTTATTAGTAATATTCTTTATTAATCTTATAAAGATATATATAAAGAAGAGATTCTTAAAGAAATAAACTAAAAAGTATATATAAAAGTATTATTGTTTTAAAGTATTCCTAGGTATTATTTATTCTACTATTTTAGAGTTAGGTGTCACGAATCACCTGCTCACGTGATACTTGTCATAATAAGAGGCGCAACCCTCGACAGGCACATCCAGGTTTCTTATAGCAAATAGGGATCGTTTGGAGTAGCTAAGCGATCCAGGGATTTCTCTGTATTGTTATCACGTGATATATGTCGCTAGACGGGGCGACTGGTCTACCAGTCTAGCAGCGACCGAGCGACGAGTCTAGCAAGCTAGCACAAGAGAACGAAGGTTCTATATAAGACTGGCACGTCTGCCATTAGATAGGAGCTTCGTGCTCAACTTAGTTATCGATCTTATCATATTAGTTTGACATCTTTGATACAAGTAACGAGTTTACTTCCAAGTGAACAACCCGATAGTCTTCTTCTTATTCTAGCATACCAACCAGCGAACACCCAGCCAAGTTTAGTTAGCCAGTTTGAGTATTCGTTACAATATTATAGAAAACTTTCTTTTAGCTATATAGTTAAGTATACTATCTAATACTACTTAGATAAGAGTAAGATAGGAATAATAGTATTTATTAAGAGGGTTTATACTTAGTACTATCTAGATTTTAGTTTATATTACTATAAAAGGCTATTAAGTATAATAATAGTAATTAATATAGATATTATCTTTAGTATTATTAGTAGGATTTAAATTAACCTAGAACCTTAAGGTCCTAGGAAATAGTATTTTATAGTTAGAGGTTAGAATATAGAGGGGAGGAAGTTGTTTTCTCTTAGAGAATAATAGTTAGTTTAAATATAAAGACTATTATACTTTATTTATTTATAGAGTCTTTATATAAATTATAGATTCTTTAGTATTGAGGTTCTTTATTATACTTACTTTATTTATACTTTTGTAAGTATAATAATTAGAGTAGAGAAATAAAAGTAGATTAATTACTGATCCTTTATTACTAATCTTCGCTTAGTAGAGGATCATAAAGTATAAAATCCGAAAAGTAGAGACGTCTACTTTATAGTACCTAGATCTCTACTTTTAACTACTTAATTAGGCCTATATTCGAAATTTTCGTACGTGTACGAGAATCTCTGCCACCGAGTTCCTAGAGGGGATACGCTCTAGATCTTCAAAAGAAGGCAAGGGAACGACATTATGATTTTGATTCTGCTTTTGATTTTGATTTTCCAATTGCTGCGACAACTTGGCAAAAGATTCGTCATTTGATTGCAAGCGTGAAGTCGGTGTAGAGAAATCTTAACTCTAGGTAGACAAACGTCAGTAGGGACTTGCCAGGCCAAAAGAGGCGGGGGTTGGGACAGCGCGGGAGTGGGGGCAGGCCAATCTTACCTAGGTATCATAACTACCTGATAAGAGAGAGCGATGAAATTGAACATACATTTGCTTGGTATGGCTGATCCGACGATTTCGGTTGCTGGAGTCGCATACTGATCCAGCCTTTCTGCAATTAGAACAAATCGGCTGGACTCTATCACACCGAATCTTTCGCATACGGCACTGACTACAAGCTGGCGCTAAGGCGGTAGAAGCATTGAGAGACAGATTCTGGTCCTGGTGCTGGTCCTTACCGGACTCGGTCTACTTGTCGTTGCTATCTGGGGGTGGTAATTGAAGTGACATGGTGCTACCTGATTTCATCGTAGGTTGGTGTCGATAGATTTCAAATTCGGAGCGAACTCCCTACTCCGATGAAAGCAAATGCAAAAGCTGACTGAACTGCACCTACGTAAGATTTGGATCCCCTGTTTAGTAAGGAGTAGATACGGATTTAGGGGGGCTGTTCTCTAATGCCTGTCATTACAGTTGAATATTATTGTTAGGTTGGTTCTAATACTTAAAACTATAAGGAGTCCTCGCGGATCAGGCTAACATCCTTCCATGCCGTCCTTATCCGTGATAGGGCTCAAATATGAGATCCTAAGGAGAAACAAAGCTTATACGATAAAACCGCGTAAAGCGTGTCATCCGTTATCAACGGTCACGTGATATATATATATATATATATTACTTTCTTCGAAGCCACAGCTCTTAAGCTTGCCCTTGTCGAAATTATTCAATGACTTAATAGCCCTGCTAATTCTGTATGTAACGAGGCTCTTTAAGGGTTTTAATCGCTTCTAGTACTAAATAGTATATAAGACTCCCTTACTCTCCTACGGCCTTCACGAGGTGACCTTTTCAGCCAATCGTGCTCGTATAAAGTAATATGAAAATTATACCTCGAACAATATATGATCAAAAGAGATTTACTATGATATACTAGAAGGAAAATCCGAGTTTACATAACTCATTAATGTCGATAAATATTGTTCAGAAGTAACAAATTGTTAGACCCGAAATGCGAAACCTATGCATCCGTATAAGTTAAGGATAAGTAAGAATTACTTACCCACCACATACGACAACAGACTAAGGGGAATTGGGCATCCGGTCCTCTCCGCTCTGTCATACACAAACCAGTATTTGTATGGGTGGCCACCAGCGATTACCAGCCGTTGTATGTTTTTGTTGATTCTCTGACGTATTTCCCTTGGGCAGCGAAGAGTGGGCTTATACATACATACATCTACTCGTAAGCGAACGAGGAACGAGATTGAATAATAGTTGTGCCGAAAAGCATATTCAAATTTGATGATCGGCATTGATAAGTAGACTTTGGGCCAATGTATTTTATATTAGAACTCGTTAAGGGCAGTGAGTGATACGCTATTTGTAATTTCTAGCTGAGAGCGCATGAGAAGAAGAGAGAGAAAATTTACATTGTGAAGCAGTCATCTTTCGAAAATTCAGAAATGAAAGACAAAGCAATGTTGCTCACCTAATATGCGTTAAAAACTAACACAAAAACCCCACTTTTAATTTACCAGATAAATCCAGGGTTTTTCTGTTCACTCCCTTCGTTTAGGTGTTTTGGCGGACTTCAGCGGTTGGCTCCAGGGGTTCTCATTGGAGAGCACATGACGTTTCGAGTTTTGATTGGAGCGATTCTCGGGAAGCCTTGGGGCCTGGTGTTTTTTGGTACCTCCCTTGACTAATTGCCGTTCGTTCAACAGCCAAAGTTTAAATTGTCCCGACACTAAAGCAGCATATCCATGTCTTATTCTGTATGGTTACGTCTTTATTTTCATCATACGAGTACATCTAGATTCGGCACGAATATCTACACTTCACGAAAAGATTGGCGCCAAGTTTGGAACACGAGAGTATGATATAACGTAAAGTGTAAGTCGAGAATTATGAGTACAACAGTTCCCTTTTTTCTTTTTCTGTGCTCAACAGGACCCAAGAAGGCATTTAAAATTCATCATGCGTTTTTCTTTGATATTTTCACTTCTTTCCTTGGTCGGCTTATCGATTCAAGAAGATTATAGCAATCCACTGAAAAGTTCCCAAGGAAGCGACCCCTTCATCGTGACTGATCTCGGCTACTACTATCTCCTGACGAGTACTTGGTCTGATGTCCAAATTACCAGGGCCAAAACACTGGAGGGCCTTAAGACAGGCGAAAAGAAAGTCGTCTACAGGTCAGAAGAAATAATCCGTTGCTGCTATCTATGGTCGCCAGAACTGTGGAAAATCGACGGTGTTTGGTACCTTTACTTCACCGCGGGAACCAAGGAGAGTCTTGATGGTCAACGTGTTCACGTTCTTACCGGGGGAAAATCTCCGTTCGACGATTTCACCTACACAGCCCAATTGACTCCCTCATGGGGGATTGATGCCACCATTTTCAGGACCCCAGAAAAGAATTATCTGGTCTGGTCCGGCATAGCAATGTGGCAAAGTCTTTTTATCGCAGAACTTCTAACGCCTTCCACTATTACAAGTCCCACTCTCCTCTCCGAGCCAACGATTCCTTTGGAACAGGTTCAAAACCCAGTCAACGAAGGACCAGCAGCCCTTTACGCTGGCGGAAAGAGTTATTTGACATATAGCGCAAGCGATTGTTGGACAGCCGATTACCAGCTTGGATTACTGACGTGGGATGGTGTTACCGATCCACTTCGTGCTGATGCTTGGACGAAGTCTGGCCCGGTAATGAATTCTGCGAATGGAAATTATGGTACTGGACACAACGGATTCTTCACTTCTTTTGATCAATCTGAGACCTGGATTGTCTATCATGCTACTTCTAGGCCTTCTGGAAACGTGAGTTGAGAACTTCCTAAGAAAATTTGCTTGAACAAAGCTGACTAGTCTTAGTGTGGTGCCCAGCGATATACGATGGCACAGAAAATGAACTTTAACGGTGAAGGCGCGCCTATATGGCCTGTAATTGCGCCACCTTTGAACGCAACACTCCCAGGACCAGCTGGAGAAGACATAGAATTACATTAGACTCTAGTGACTGGAAGACAACATTCATTTCAGTCAACACGCTGCGATCAATAGACACTTTAGAAATTTGCTGTATCACGAATCAACACAAACAGCATGAGTTGTATTCCACAATAATGACAAATCAACGATTGGAAGATTGTGCAACCTCAGCTAACCCATCCCACTCAACAATCTTGTTCCAGTATCTCTCTCTATTTCCATCCCAAATTGCCTTGAAACATCTTCGCAAATTTTCTGGAATCGATTTTCACCCCCTTCTCATCGACAAATAGTGCCATCTGGCCGCACCTGCCCACATGCCCTGGTCCGGGTGGCGGGATCAAATTCCAATTTTACAAGTGGAGGGATAAGAACGGAGACGATGCAGAGTCCAATAACACCATACTTCTCTCGTGCACATTTTGATCACTTTCTTCGCCGTTGATAGATTCAAGTTTGGCGACGGTGTAGGGATTTGATTTGTGGAAGACCGCACGAAGAATGTGTTTCTCAATAGGTTGGTTGGGGTAGAGTGTATTCCTTGCTGGGGTGATGGAAGAAGAATTCCATGGGCGTCTATACCTTTATATAATAACAGGTCTTGGGATCTGTACTACGTATCTGCTGAGATTATCGGGGTCTGAAATCCTGTGTTTCTATGTTTCCATTCAGTATCATTCAGTTGTGACGTGGTTTGATAGGATAACGTGAGACGCGTGATAGCATAGTGAATTGGCAATGAGTTGAAATCACTCGTCAGAGTGAGTTTAAACAATCCCACAGAACAGCTTTAATGCATTAATGAGGAGCTCAAGTTAAGCTTCAGCTTAAAAGGGGGCAGAGAAATTCAAAGCAATATCTTTTGATTCACATGGAGTGTTTGAGGTGGCATCATAAAAGCCTCACCTGGGAAAACAATCAGAATTCTTGTTGACAATTGAACAACCACTTTATCAATAAAGAGACAGCAATAATATTTTGCAACAAGCTCTTATCTGACTCGTGGTTAGGTGTTGATTCTTCTTGGTTTTACGTATATGCTGTAACTTTTCAAAGATGCTGAATCAAACAAACACTGCTGGCATACACACCACACGTCTTGTATACTTCTTACACATTCCAGTCTGGAAAATTAGGGGGACCTGAAGAGTAATATTGGTGGATGTTACAGATTTTCCCTCACAGTTGGCTAGTTTGAAGAAGACGAAGTCGTCAATATACCGACTATCAGGTCATTGGTAATCTTACTGAGCCAGCAGCGTTCGCTAAAGACTGATTGTATGCGCCTTGAATTTTGGCGCCAAATATCACTAGCAGCATACAAGACTGTGAGTGCTGCAGCCTTTGGATCCATCGAAAGGAGTATGTACAAGGAGTGATTCTCGGGATTAGTGAAAGATGAGCCCCAAAAGATGAGCCGAAAAAGTGCTGTTGAATTTTTGTGGCGGAGGTTTGGCACAGTTTTTCAACCGCTTGTTACCCCCGCCGTCACTTCTAGGGGGGAAAGATGAGGAGTAGTAGATTCTATTTAGAGATGGATTGTGCCTTCTATCTCTATGTCTTTTTGGGTCTTGGCGTTGGGTAAAGTAAGTCTTTTCTCAAATCCTCGCGACTAAGGTAGTCGAGTTCTGGACTAAGACGGAAGGACGATATTGTTAATCTGCTCGTTCGGGTATCTTTGAGATGAGCCATTTGCTATATGGTAGGCTTGAGTTGCGAGAATAAAACGTTGTGAAGGGTCGAGTCAATCTGACGAGAAGGAACGACTTCTATCACTTGCGCACCCTAGCCACAGTAGTAAGCTTTTGTAGCTTCAACTGGTTCAAGCTAAGCTGAAGCCAACGGCTGATTAGAAGGCAGATAGATTGTGGTCCATAAGTTGAGGTCGATGCAAGGCACGAAGCAGCAATTCCTTGGACGAGTCTCCATCTTCACAGTGTTCTTTCGTTTCACATCATTTTCAGAACCTTACAAGTCCTGAAACTAACCATGTAATCTCGGAAGACATCCATATCATAGAAAACCATGGGGAAGAAAACTGCTACGCGTTTGATCAATGCCTGGATATAAGTCCGTGAGTCTCAAAATGACTTTCGCATCCATGTACAAGCCAACATAAGAACTACCGTGGTACATGAAAATAGAAGCATCAGAAAGGGAGCGAGAGTACTGCTTCTCAGACCGCCTTCCCTTGCGTACATTAGCTTTCCATCACAGAGCACACTCTCAAACAATCTTCAGCTTTCCCTGGCTCTCCCACAAGAATCCTGGTAGAGCATCGGAGGTGTCCTCCCCTACTGTTGCAAAGTTGTCTCCGTACTGTTGCATGGAACACCAGTTCTTTGCGCGTACTCCAAGCTACCGTGGAATCATGATAGCACGAACCTCAAAACATATTAGCCAAGGGATAGGTTCAAAAGGAATGTATCGAGCTTTGACATTAAGGCCTGTGAACAATGGCGATGGCAGTTAGTTGCAAATTTCTCACCCCTTGAGGGAAACGTCAAGCCACCAACGTGGAGTAGGTAAGCTGAATATCTGATTCATCACTAGCGCCAATTTTGGTAAGTTCTAAATTGAAAAATAGTTCATCTATATATAACCTACCAAAATATGGTTACCCCATGGAAATAGCTTTATTCGTTCGCAATTGCGTTACTTACCCGTTTCTCTTCTCGATCTGTGTCCACTCTACGGAGAGGACTCGATTTAAAATTCCGTACGGTATGAGATGAAATGCACAAACACCCAGCTCTCGTAGACCCACGGAATAGCGAAATAGTACCGGTACCAGAGGCTATAGAGCCATTTACTTCCACTGCGAGCCAGCCTTACAACACCATCACTCGCATCCACAATTCCCAAGTTCAACATATGATAAACACATCGCAAACAACATTCCCCATTTTCCCAAACATTCACCAATCCAGACCCAGGCAAAATTACGCGAATCGCAGAATCTTGGTCTCCCCAAAAAAAAAACCGTCCATACCACCCTACCTACCCCACAATACCAAACTCCGCCGCTGATCACGACCCAGAACCCGTTCCCACAACATCCCTCCAAGCCCTGCCATGGCATATGCACCCATCTCAAGTCCCCACGGCGCAGATAACGGGAGGGTATTACCCGTCGGAGGAAGGTCTTCCACGTCACGTGTGGTAAACCCCAACGTTACCATACATAGTGTTGAACGCAATGATACATTCCACACCCACCTCTACCAAAGTACGGTCGTACGTCGACAAGACCGTAAGGCGTGAAGGCATATACCGTACTGTATCGCAAAACACGCAAAGGGGGACGCGGGAAAACTGATACTGTACTGACCAAGAGACAGGCCTGGCTGGCTGGCTGGCTGGCTACCCCGCAATCCCCCCTCTGCCGTGACACTGACTGAATGACACCCCACTACCACACCCACCGGTCTGCTGATCATCACGATGATAAGTGAGTGATCATATGCAATTGATGTTTCCCGTTCTACAAGTCAGCCGGTGGTTAGGCTCAAAGCCGGGGATATGTGCGTGCTCTAAGGGGCTAACAGTTAAGCGAGAAGCTCCGCAAGCGTAGAAAGACAGACAGTCAGTTGCGTATAACACAAAGATGCAAATGAGTAAACATGAAATGTGAATGTATCAAACTCTATAAACGTCCAACTCCAACCCCATGATGCTCTCGTTACCACACTTGTTACATTTACATTGATTCCACACATGACTCCAGAATACTAAGCACCTGAGAAACCAAAAGATGTTGCCGTATATACACGAAAATCCAACCCTGCAGATCTCATTATCTTTCATGCACCAACTATCCGCCTGCACCTGTTTCCAAGCCCCAACACTTCATGACATATAGGAGAGAGCTTTATACAAAAGAAAAGAAAGGTATCAATTCCCGTAAACCCTAGATTTTGATCCCCAACCAAAGCCCCCATCCCCTCATAACGCGAGAAAAGGAATAAAGAATGTACAAATGTATATAGAACAGTTACTCCAGAACCCCGCGCATCCGATATCGCATATCCATCCATTAACAGTGCTGTAAGAAAAGAAAGAGAGCAAAAAAACATGGGATATAAAAACAGGAATGTCCATCCTGGTGTGATGTTGAATATGAAAATGAAAACACAACCTTTTCTTGCCCCAGTCCCAGGCCAGCATTTCGTTAGCTAGATGATATTCGTGATACTCATCCTCTCAATCCCCTTCCTCTGATCCCGTGCTCCCATGTCACTCCCAGGAGGCGGACCATAGCTTCTCACATTCCCGTACCCGGATTGCTCCCTAATCAAAACGCCCACGAGATACTCAACGCGTTCCCAACCTCCCCAATCCCGCGCTTCACTATCGCTTAATACCGCGGTCCCCTCCTCCCTTCCCCCCCCCAGTAAAGTAGGACTTGGGCCAGCTAGAACGGATTTTGGTAGCATGCCAACATTCATCCCTGTCTCGCTCCCCATCCAGACCCAACTATTCTCAGGAGACGCTTGTGCGTCTCCAGAAACGTAGGCGAGAAGCTCCTCGTCCATTTCTCGGGGATAGCCTTTCCCACCCCCGGCTCGACGCTTATCGATTAAGACACCGAGGAAGAATGAAATATTGCGCCCGCATGCTACATTCACGTCCCGAAGGGTGGCGATGCTTGAGGAGGCTCGGATACAGGTTAATGCTGCGTCGTAGTGGCCACCAAAGAGCAGGAATAGAGTACATCGCCATATGTGGGTGCAAGTCATGGCATTGGCGGTAGGCCCAAAGGGAGGCGTGGAAGGGTTTGTGGTGGTTGAAGAGGCCATTGCTCGGGCGAAGAGGGTGGTCGAGTCTAGTGCTGCTCTGATACACTGTTCGACTGCAGCGCCCCTTACTTCCAGGGGACAGGAGGTGGTGAGGTTATGTCTGTGCAAGACTAGTCGTGCGTTCATGAGATGGCAAATTGGCGCCAGCATCCTTGGGTCGAGTGCCTCGTTTGCGGTCAATTGGCATGAAGGTGGGAAAGCGGACATGCAAGAATTGAAGTGAGTGTCGAAGGTCGCGAGCGTTGAGGGGGAAATCTTGGGCGATTTTAGGGTTGTGATTAGTTGAGAGATACAGCGCACAACATGGATGATCGGTATGATGAAGTTCGTGACAGGCGGTACACCATTTGGAACCATCATGCCCGTGTCGTGTATATAATGGTCGTCAATTGCTGCCGGCAAGCCAACGTCGCAATCCACATCTTCGATCAAAAGAGGTCGGCCCAATTCCAAAGACATGTGTCGATCCCAAACATAGATACCCCACCACACTCTTCTTCGCATCTCCCCCTCGATCATAGGCCATGGTCCAGTTTCCGAGTGAAGTCCAATATCCTGTGATATTCGCACAGCTGAAGCAAGCCATGTCCAAGCCGCGGACTTCAAGTTCATTTCGGCAAGGAAAATACTTGTGAGGATCGCGGCTCGAGCATGATCGATGACAAACTCGTCGTTCCACATATCTATCAGAGAGCGCGATATTTCGATAAACTCCTTCCCTTTGTGCGGACGGTGTATACTAGGCTCTGAGCTAAACAAAACACCAACAGCCAAGACTGCAAAAAGAAGCGAGCTCCAGACGGGCGGGAGACCATGCAGACTTCCTGTCTTGTATACTGCTTCGTACTCCTGTTCAAAAGTCGGCCAATGAAGAATGGGGGTTATCATGTGCATAGACGAGTAGTAGGAGTGGAGTAGGTGATCGGCTACATATTTTGGTGGTAAATCCGGGCGAGGGGGGTTGAAGTGGTCTTGGATCCCAATTTGTCGGTAGGGAGCTGGAGGCTTAAATATCCCGCGACCAAAATTCCTGATGTTTTGGCGGACGTGAGAAAGATCGTGAGGGGGTGGAGGTCGATGTTTTCTTTTGGGGTTTGATCCAATTTCTGGCAGTGTTAGGGCTATGCCTTGAAGTCCTTCGCCGTCAATCCCCCTTTCGGACTCTCGCAAATTCAAAATTGAGCGCAATTGCGAATTCTCTCTCTTGACTTGACTGATCTGTTTCTCTAGGTCCTGTACTTGCTTGATGGAAGACATTCTGCGATTGGTCTCTTTAGTGAACTGGCACTTGACATTCCTGCTGGAACATTCTGAACAGCTTGTCGTCTCTGTTGCATCGCATTTGACTTTCCGCTCTCGACAAGCGTCACAGCTAGGATCTTTCCTCCGTTGCCTGTAGGCCCTTTTTTGCGCTTGCATACTTGCGCTAGATATCTGCGAACCTGCTGCACCGGAAGTTCCACCTGAAGAGACAGTCGAGGCAGCCATCGAGTCCATTCCAGAAGGCCCTGGAGAGGCTGCGGTCGAGCTATATGGATTTTGGAATGAGCTGTGACCCATTGGGTGGTTTATATGCGGAAGAGATTGTCCGCTCATTGTTCTGGGGGAGGCTCCCATAAGTCCTCCTTCATATCCACTCTGCATTCGAGGGGAAGCAGCGGACGAGACGGAAGAGGAATCATAGGAGCCCGTAGAAGGTATCGGAGACCTCGAATAGGTGTTATGTGAAGCCCCCGCCATTTTACAAGGTCCGAGCTGGGTGATTATCCAGATGGAAAGTAACAATAACAGTCTGAGACTGAGAAATAACCAGAGTTGAGGTCAAGGCGGGCTCCAAGAGCCTTTCCTCATCAGCACCAAAGAGTCCCCGCGTTACCAGGAAACCAGGAAACTAGAAAGGGCTAAACCCCTTCTCTGATGCTGGATCTGGTAATATCAAAATAACGGATGATGAGTGGTCGCCAAAGACGTTGTGTTAGTCAGAAGACCGAGTCTATGTCAATACTTCTCCGGATTTTGGCAGCGGTCTGCAGTTTTGTGCAACGGTAGGGCTGTGATGTTCCAATGCAGGTCTTTAACGTAGTTGGGCGAGACTCGACCCCACTCAGTAACCACCGCACCAGATGTCGGCAGGTGATCCGGGAGGCAACGAAGTTCGGATCTGTGACCGGTGTTCATCAGCGAGGGGCGTGAGGAGAGGCTTTCGTTGGCTGGGCAATATATGAATATGGGCGACGCAAGAACATTGGCGCGGTAAAGATAGGATGGGAAAGGAAAGGAAATATGCCGCCAGGTCAGTTTTGAGAGGGAAGGAATAGGAATGGGAATGGATCTATGTGAAGAACGAGCCACGGCCACGACTACGTTCATAGGTGCGGGTTGTTCCAGGAGGGGGTATATGACGGAAGCGTGAGCATTGGCCGTCCCCTTTAAGGCTGATTGGGAAATCTGGAGTATCTTATTGCCAAGCGTGGGCACACAAGCATCTGAAGCAGAAATCTTTGGCGTTGCTGCTTGCAATGCCTATGGGCCAGTCCCCAGTCCCCAGTCCCCTGCCCTGCCCTGCTACCCGAACACCCCAGTCGCTCCGAGAAAAGATTCAAAAAGCTCCAGGGACGTCAGGGGAGCGATGGCGACGATTGTCACGATTCCGTCCAACCCTGCGTTCCTGCCATGGACTCCAAAATAGTGGTGGTCCTCAATGCCCACAGCGACCAGGACAGGGGCTCCCGCTTGCGTCGAAACCCTGGGGTGCGTCCACATTCTCTCCGAAGCAGCAGGAGTTCTTGGTACGTACTCGTACAGACATATTTACTGTACCATACGCACAGCAAGTTTGCAACTGCGTCGTCCCACTGCACTGCTCAACGCCGGGAAATGGTTCACCTCGACACTGGCCGAGTGCGTCAAAGAAGAGGCTGCTCGCTTCGCTTAGGACTGATGAACCCCTTGGGGTTGTGTAGCTCCGGGGAATAGGAAATATAACAATGCCATTCACATAAATGAGAGAACGTACCGGGAAGCCTCACGACCTGTTTCACCGTTTCAGCGGAGTTCGGATTGTGGCGGAGGGTAGGCGTCTTTCTTTGCATATGTAGGTCTGGAAATCCAACCCGTTCGGGTACACGCTGCCGTGAGGGTTCGGGCCGTTGATAGGACAGCAAGAGATTAGACGTGGTCTTCTTGAAGTTGAAGTAGACCTGTGATGCTGGATTTGGTTTGTCTCCTCCGTCCGGGGAGATGAAGGCCGTTTGTCGTTCTCGTATTCCCCGTATCTCTCTCTCTCCGGCAATGCTTCAGAGTATGCAGTGCCAAACGTTCTGTAGTGAGCCTCGTGGTGTTACGCCAGTAATGGGTGGAAAGGAGTCCAAATGCTACGCTCTGCGGTCAGGTTGCATCAAGTCGAGGAACAGGTGATACCGTTCTGGGCCCCGGTTTGCAGGAGCGTAGTTTCTGGGACTGATGATATCGGCGATCGGATAAGAGATGACTGCAATCCTTGACAAAATCCCTAAAACAAACGGAGGGATGTCTCGATGGCCTTTGAAGAGAGCAGCATGTCGTGCTCAGCAAGATCAGGTAGATCGCCTGTACATGATTATGGCATGCAGGGTTGATGTCGATGGTGTTGGTTGTATCTAGTGAGGATGGAGTAACTGTATTGGCGATATTTCAGGAGAACTTAGAATTGCTGTCAACCGGGACAAGGGCGACACGAAGACAAGATATGGTTCTAGCTTGTTCATTGATGCCGGCTCCTACCAGCATCTCACGGATATGTGAGTAAAAAAGGGCCAAATAAGGCAGTTGATTAACATTTGCTCGCGTTTCACCCCCCAAGCTCTTGACCATTTCCTTTTTTACGTTGCGGCGATGATGCAGAGCAGAGCCTTCTCCATCGTGCCGGGAGAGGAGTTATGGCATTATCGGATAGTGGACATCTAGTCAGGAAGGACGACGGTCGTCGCTTATCACCAGTATAGGAGGAGAAATGATCCAGAACCAGCCGTCTCGACTTTCAAGCCCGCCCAAAGGAATCAGGCAGTTTCTGTTACACCCATCTGTCGAGCTCAGTCGTACAATATCTGTGGCTTGTAGGTCGATCTACGATTGTCTCATTCCTCAATCCCAATCTCAATCAGACAAAAAGAGAGGCTGCTGCTGCTGAGCAGCTGCGATCCGAACTTTGAAGTTCACCACCAGCCGGGTGCTGGGCTGGACTGATCCTCGTCGCCAAAAGCAAGTCCGGATCGTGGGGTGGCTCTGGCTCAAGGGGCCTCGGGCGGTCCGCGTCAGTGTTTCAGGAGGACAGATACACAACGGCAAGCCTGTGGAAACACCATAACCAGACAGGGAAACTCCGACTGGTTCCTGTCGGTAGATGTGGGGTGAAGCGAGGGGGAAGGGAGGGGGTACAATCCGACGGTAGGAGGTGGCTTGCTTGGTGTTATGAAATACTGACATGCTCTGCACGCGTGGGAAAGATGCACCGAATATTCGCTGGCACACCACAAGTCGTCTCCGAAACTTGTGATGCCCAGTAGGAAGGTCGCCCCCTTTTCACCCTGCGCACCGCATAAAGTGTGTGGTGGAAACAAGGCACAGGCGTTGGTTGCACTACAGGGCCTGGGACTTTTGCCGAATTGACTTCGAGTCTTGACTATTCAAGGCGTCTTTTCCAGCTTCTCATTGGGGTTAGGAAAAGTGGCGGGGATTGGTGGGAGGGAGCGGTTCCTCTTCATTAGTCTCTCACCTCAGTCGTCATGGTCTCCGAAGCATTACTTCTACCAATCATTTCAAGATATGTGTTTTGCCTGGTATCAATACCGACATTGACTGCTTCGTCAGGTTTGAGTAAACAATAAACATACCATGTTCTCGCCTGACTCTTCGGCAGCCAGACTGCCGTTCTGTTCTTGCATCAGCGTGGCTTTCTGTGCATGCAGAAGATGAAGGCGGTGAAACTCTCGACACAGATATCACCACTACTATTGCGCTCTTCGGTAGGCTCAAGTCGCTGGCAAAAGTCCATCTTTTGCCAAATGCAGTTGTATATTAGATTAGAACATCTGATGCGAACATGGGACCACAAGAACACCCTCTCTGAATTAATCAAAGTCCTCTCAATGGTAATGAGAACTGGCACGTCCCTACCTTTGGTTCTGTCCAAAGCATTGGAGAGGTTTGGCTTTGCGGTAACCTACCTCTGTGTGACTGGCTCTGATGAATATCTGCGAGAGTAGGGCAGCACGCATTGCGACTTGCTTGTTCCATACTTCCAAAATGGGATTTGAAGCCGATTCTCGATGGCAAATATGTCAGTTTCTTGATTATGACAGAGAATGCATGCCCCTTCTCGGATGGTCGACTACCGCAGGTATATTCTGTCAAATCGGACACGGGTGTCTAACGCATAATTGTGTCATGAACGACTTTGACAATAGCATCTGCAGGTGACATTTAGTTTCAACTATTCCATGCCGAAGGTGGACTAAAATTGAATGGGGTTCGTTGTCGGAGTTTTAGCACGTTTGAATTTGATTAGGATAGCTCAAAGCCCGAGTTCACGCTTCATTTGCCTCAAAAAATAGAACTTTTGTTGCGATACCTCCTTTCAAACGACGGAAATAGCCATAAGCACAACCCCAATATTTGGAGTTTGATAGTCCGCAAGGACTGGCTATGTGATTGAGATATTGCCTTGAAACGTTATGCGAAAGATCGACATCTGTTTGGATCTCGGTAGGAGACAAACATGACCGCTCAAAATTCCATTGGGGTATGGAACGATAAGGTTTGCTTTCACGTTGTTTTGGTGTACACTCCTTAGAGCCAAGAAGCGACATCGCCGAAACCGATTGAGAGGTTTGATCCGAAGTGGTGCTAATTGATTACTACCGCTATTTATCTTGCGACTCTATTAATGACATTCGAGTTTGAAATAGTCGCCAAGAAGCACCAAACACATGGCATTTCTCAAATGAAGCCTTTCCAAATTTTGGCATACTTAGCATGCGGAATTTAAATGTCCACGTAGCGTTTTCCAAACAAATTGTATTAATAGAATCATAGGGCTGCCCTTTATGTGGTCATCTTGTACGATTAGTAAAGTACCAAACATAGCATGCACGGTACTTGTACCAGTAATGAAACCAAACATCTATTTTCGTGGCTTCCACCGGTTCATTCGATAGAGTTGGTCTTGCACAAGGGCTGTCGTGCGGTATTTGAGTTCTATTTCGTATACTGGTAGAAACGGGGATGACCGCATGGAAGAATGAAGTTTAATTATTCGGTGCGGGTGTACGCAGACTCATGGGTATCACGGATATTTTGGGACGATTATCGGATGACAGAGTTCATGTCGACGTCAAAGACTCAAATTCGGCTACGCTGTACGTGTGCCGGTATCGTACAAAGTGATCGATGTGATGTACCGTATACGGGGTTCCACACTGTGACTGCCTTGTGTAGGATGGGTTCCAAATAATCGCCAAGTAGCCGCGAATGTGAACCACAACTACTTTTCTAGAATTCAGCTTTCGCCGAAAGATCTTGCTTGACAGTCTCGATTACGAAGTACAAAAGCTTCAGGGTACCAAGTGTCTCCGAAGACATTCAATTTGACTTCTTTTCGGAACAATCCCAGGCTCTGCCGATCAAACCCGCCTCCGCGGGTGAAGAGTCAACTGGGGTGACCCGCAATGATGTTGGAGTTGGAACTCCGGAGAAACAATTGATTCCAAACTATATCCCCCAGACCTGCTGGGGGTGGGGCAACATAAATAAGGAGAACCACGAAATTTTCGGAAAAGTTGCTGCTCTGAATATCGTCTTCTTTCAAACTCTTTTCTTCGATCAATGGATACTCGAAGTATGCGTTTGTCAATCGGGAATGATGAAAGTTTTGGTTGCCTGGTGTTGGATGTGGGTCCAAGAACGCTAGAGTAAATACACCGGTGGACATAGTAAGGTCTCAATGTGCCATGGGGCCAGAGGAATATTTGAGTTTCGGCAGTTTCGTTACAAGTATTTGTGGTTGTGATGTTTGGCGCCTCAAGCGCCTCGATACTCATCGGCATCTTGGGTCAGAAAAGTTCACTACCCTTGTCACCAAGCTTCGTCATTTTCGCTACCCCTGAGCCGTAACGGGCCCTCACACTCCACCACCAGCAAAATCAACCACTGATAAGTAAGACAGGTGACTCCTCTCCGAGATCCGCGAAGATCATGTCGGTGTGATATTGCGGCGTTTAAAAATAGGCCGAATAGGCGGACATTACTTGTAAAAGGACCTACTCAAAACACCATCCAGACTTCTCATCGTCTCTTCATCGTCCTCCAGGATCTGCGCCACCCGCACGTGTAAGATAACACTCAAGCCTTTGACAAGAGATGGCACGGGCATGGCATGCCAAAAGTATCCGATCTTTATTACTGTATTTGTACGAAGTAAACAGTACGGAGACCTAGCAGCCAGGACCTCCTAATTTCATTTCTGGCGATCGTGTCTGCTCCAAGTCCTCGCCAACTTCCTGATGCAAAGACGCCTGCGTCAAAACTGTCGAAAATTTCCACAAAGAGACGAAAGAGACCATGTCGTTGACTCAAATTGAGGCCTCCAATTTTCCCTCTAGCCGGAAACACCGAGCTAGCGTAGGATGGGAATGCTGATGGGGATGCTGATTGATGCTGACCCGGTTCTCGGGCAGCAGGGAAAGACCTTGGAGAAGAGGGAATCAATTCAAGTCGTATTACGACATTGAGGTCAGGAATGAAAAGGCTCGGATAGTGTAGCGAAAAGGGGTGAGGTGTCTTGATGTTGTCAGCTTTTTTAACTGTGGACGCTGTACAGGGGCGTCGTTGGCTTGTTATTCTGTTGTACAGGGCGTAGAAGGGGGTAATTCGTTCGTTAATAATACCTGCATTGTTTCGTTTTCTTTTTCGGGAGCCACCGAGGTCCTCTACTTTTTTACCTAGAACTATTCTCACCGCCTTCCTTTATAGCTTATCGTGAAAACTGCTACTGATTTTGCCATGCACTTCCAGACATTCTGAAGGCTTTACAGTTTTGGACCCGTCAATACCCCACGAAAGCTCATCGGAATCTTAAATATCCCATTCTTGACAAATCCATCGCGATCAAAGCGGACTTG
Organism: Hymenoscyphus albidus; assembly: GCA_911693285.1. Lineage (NCBI taxonomy): Eukaryota > Fungi > Ascomycota > Leotiomycetes > Helotiales > Helotiaceae > Hymenoscyphus > Hymenoscyphus albidus. Next base: position 8,123 of record CAJVRM010000041.1, on the reverse strand, counting down.
AGTCGGTGAATCAAAGACCTACCTACCCCGCAACTGAGAGTACTGTACATTCACAACCATTTGCCACCCGCGGTGATTGGGAGTATTTGTATTAAGTCAAAGGAGCGCGCTTTTTATATGATTACAATTCTCTAAACTTTTACTGCTTTAATTCAAGCTCTCCTCAATCTTAGTAAACTCAACTTGACGGCCATAGTCAAAAATTCACTAGATCAATCTCAACGCCACCCCACCAAGGAAATTCCAGAAAAAGTACAAGATGTGCAAGCACCACCAGTTCCTCAAAGATATCCCAAAGTGCGAGCATCATTTGCACATCGAAGGCTCACTTTCCCCATCCCTCCTGTTCCGTCTCGCAGAAACCAACAAAATCACCCTCCCCACCGATGACTTATCTGTCGCCTCTATATCCGCTCTCGAATCCAGATATGACCGTTTCGAAGACCTCAACGATTTTCTACATTACTACTACATCGGCATGTCTGTTCTAATCACGGCCTCTGACTTTGAATCCTTGGCTTATGAGTACTTTTCACGTGCACATCAAGACGGTGTTTACCACGCTGAGATCTTTTTCGATCCTCAAGCACATACTAGCCGAGGGATTCCTTATGATCTAGTCGTTTCAGGGATCTCAGCCGCACAAAGGAGGGCAGAGGAAGACTACGGGCTCACTTCGAAACTTATTTTGTGTTTTCTGAGACATCTTTCAGCTAGTGAGGCAGATGCTACATACGAGAACGCCGTAGCACTTGGCCATTTCTCCAGTGGAATGGTAGCAGGAATTGGACTTGACAGTAGCGAAGTCGGGTTTCCTCCAGAGATATTCCGGGAAGTCTTCCATAAGGCAGAAGTTGCCGGTATCCGGAGGACAGCTCATGCAGGCGAGGAGGGCGACTCGACATATATATCTCGAGCATTGGACATCTGTAAAACCGAACGAATCGACCATGGTATCCGGCTTGTGGATGACGGAGATTTGCTCAAACGGATGGCTCAACAGAAGACTTTGGTTACTGTCTGCCCATTAAGCAATGTGCGTTTGAACTGCGTCAAGAATATTTCCGAGTTGCCGCTTAGGAGATTTCTGGACGAGGGGGTGAGGTTTAGTATCAATAGTGATGATCCAGCCTACTTTGGGAGTTACATCCTGGACAACTATTGTGCTGTTCAGAAGGCATTTAGGTTAACCTTGAAGGATTGGAGGTATATTGCCGAGGGCGCTATTGAAGGGAGCTGGTGTGATGAGGATAGAAAGAATGTTCTACTGCGGAAGGTCGAGGATTGGGCGAAGAAATACGAGGGTATTGAATTATAGTGGTAAGCGACGCTTATAAAATGCGGGCTTCTACTTTAAGAAATTAGCATAATTTCTCAGAGAACTTTATTATGATTATCGGTCGGTAGACACCAACCCTAATACATAGTTCAACGACTCTCGCTTAATACCCCGTACCACAGTGTTCTGGAATTCGCTTTGACAGAACGATATGAAATCCGAGTTCAAGCTCCCTTCTCGTATTTTACCTTGCCAGCCATAAGTCTGATTACTGAATAGGAAATCTGAGACATATACAGGAGTGGTGTCTCGTATTTCTTAGTGCGATAGATTGAATGATTTCCAAGGAAAATCATTCATAGCTTAACACCATAGGTTCTTGTGATTGAAACATTTTTGGATTTGCGAGCGTCAAAGCATTGAGTTTCTTTCCAAGATAATGTCTAACTCGACTTGGAGGTCTACGGTGGCGGGAGACTTTGTTTCCGAGAATTTTAGCCTTGGCTACACGAAAATCACCCCAGACTTGCCCTTGCTGCAATGCTGCTCCTTTCTGCTTGTGAAGTAAGCTCCTTTCGGGGTATTTTAGAAGTCGGAAGTCGGAAGCCACTTGGAAGCCGCTTGGAATGAAAGTTAAAATAGGGTTTTTTTTAAGAGGGTCGGCATCGAGTTGGGACCTTCTTATGGCACTTGCGACATTGATCCTCAAAAACCAAGTTTTTTCCATCAAGTCTCCGAACCCCTTGGGCCTCCATGTCGGGTTGTGACGGCGACGGTACAGAAAAACCTGGATATAAGGATATTCGCGAGGGCAGGTTTCGTAGGGATATGACCGAGGTTATCCTTATATCTAGTATCCTTATGTCCAGGGTTTTCTCTATGTATTACTATATAAGGAGTATAGGCGAACCTGCATATAAGGAAACTGGATATAAGGATAACCTCAGTCATATCCTTAAAGTTTAGGTCCCGATTCTTTTAGGTAGAATACTACCTACGATATAAGGATACCTCTATAATAAGGATTCTGCTTATTTTTTTAGGTGCAAAGTTTTTTTAGCACCTAAAATAATCTTGCTTTTATCCTTCGGAGTTGTATATTCTTCGGAGATTTAGTAGTTTTATATAGATCTCTTATATTTTCAAGTATAAGGTAGAAATTAGCGACAAGAATTGGAAGACTATACGTATAGTACTAGTCTTATATAAGAGCTTGTAGGCACTATATTATGAGTTCTTAACACTTATTAAATATATACTTCGTCCCAGGTGAAATAATTGTAGGTTTGCTAGGGTGGCTAAGGTTGGCACCAGCGTAAAAACTCCTGAGAACCCCATATTTATTTCGCCTGGGACGAAGTAGCGTCGTCGCTTGTGCCAAGACCCTTGATATAAGGCTAAGGATAACCTCCGTTGTATCCTTATATCCAGATTTGTTTGTATCATCAAACGGTTACGTGAAGTCGCACAAACTCGTGCTTAGGTTGAAAATAAACGTTGCTTCAGAGATGCTACTGATCTTTTATGAACTGCACTAAACAGCTGGAAGGATTCCAACAGACTACAGGACACCACTCTAACTTAAAACTAGCATAATATAGTCTTCAATAAATCTATGTCAATAATCGACATCTTAAAAAATTACAAAGCCTGCCGAAAAACTAGCAGTTGAATTATCATTGACCGTTCCATCTTCTAATGCTTGGCAGCTTCTCACGCATTGGAAGTATTATCGGATTTGGTTGATTCACTGATGGTGAATTATTCAATTTGAAACTATTGCTAACAAGTCTAAATGCACATCTTATGTGGGATAACAGGAAAACATTTGAAAGCTGGTAATATCCTCTTCAATATATTACATTCAATGGCTAAGTCAATAGAGATCAGAACTATCGGCATTTAAAATAAAATTCTCTTAAATATGACCAGCTAGCGCAGATAGCTAAGAAGAGTTGCCAAAGTTTTCTATGATGTACATCTGAATTTTGTAGCAGCATATCAAGGGGACAAAAGAGGACATGAGGTTCCACTTGACCATATATTGAAGAATCCCAATAATATCTGACTTCTCTCTCCTTGGATATCACCATTCTTTTGGATTTGACTAAGAAAGCAAGGTGATGGTGCTCTTCACTGGATTCGCCATGTACACTTTATTAGATCGGAAAGAAACAGGAACCGGAAAATAATTGGCAATAGCCCAAATTATGTTACACAATAAGTTATATCGCAAACAAGAAACGCATTCGATAACATCTGAGCGGGCCTGTCGTGTCACACTCATTCAATACTAACACAAATGAGCGAATACTATTGGCTAGAATCTAACATATTGAGGCTGAAGATTGACGTCAGTCACTTCGATTTGAGTCAATTTACGTCAGTGATCTGGGGTTCGGTTGCGCTGGGTCAATCTAAACCTAGGACATTCGTTATGGTGGGAACAATATATTTATACTATTAAGCTCTTCTTATTACTTACAGCAGATCAATTACTACTATGAAACTTCACAGAGAAAATCGCGAAACTGAGTTGATGAAAATGGATGTTTCACCACCATACACACAACATCTGTTCGACTCTCCCAAGATATCAGAAAACGAGAGGCAAAACAACCTACTCACGCAGCCACAACAATCTCTCCATCCGATCTGTTCCACACAAGTATCAAGCAATACGCCAACCATATTTCCCCCCATATTTGGATTGTATGGAGCACACGGAGTATATGGCGATCTCTGCATTGCAACATCAAAAGCAGCTTGCGAAACGGCTCCCCTATTCTATATTTCCATGCATGACACTCATCCAGATGTAATATTACACTCACGGAATGTTGAATCATCGCCCCCTATGGCAACAGGCGTAATATCCAACATCTGGAACTCCTTCACCAGGTCCTTCGAAATAGCCATCTACCTACCCTCCGGTGAAGCTATCCCAACAAAACTGATCAAGAAAAGCCAGAATCCTTTCAAGTGGACATACTATTACACCATCCCACTTGCCACTGGCAAGAGCGAGACATTTGAATGGGAGCCGAGTGAGGGTGTAGAAGTACGGAGTTTAAATAGTGCTAGTTATGGAAGAAAGTTGGTCCGATGCAATACTGACCAAGTTGTCGCAGCTTGGGCTTGACCGAGACATGGAGATAGAAAGAAGGGAAAGCTGGCATTCCTCGGAAGTAATGGTGGTCCGAGGTTGGAGTTGGGTATCGTTTTCGAGATCGCGACTGTGATTACCATCAGTGTTCTGGTTGGGCAGGGTCGAAGGTAGAAGGAGAAGTTAAACTTTGCAGGTAACGTATTAAGATAAGATAACCAGGTGTCTACGTACATGGTTACAAAGACTCGGAAGATGGAGATCTTCCAACTTTGGTCAGTGAAGGCTGCAATTACTATCATCCAAATTTTGCACAATTCTTACAATAGTGATGTGAACATAGGTCAAACCACTTAATATTCCTAGCTAACTCTACGGGTCATGCCCGTCTTATCCCTTACTCCGTAATACCTCAGAAAACGGTAGGCCGAACGCTCAATTGAGCTTAGACTAAGTGCTCTCGCCAATCAAACCTACGGATACTACATGATAAACCTAATTAGGACGTTCTGCCTACCGGTTTCTGAGGTGCTACAGAGTAAGGGGTACTATAATAAGAGCCTTTCGCTACTCGGTACGGGGCTTAGCTGCGCGCTTGGCGGCAGAGAACGAGTTATCGAGGAACGCATTCAGGGCTAAACTAGTAAAACGTAGTTGTAGGGAAGGATAAAGGGAATAAACAAAAACAATAACAAAAAGAAACGATAAGCGAGGATAAAGCGCGACGCCTCTAGATGCTCTAAAGCCTCCGGATCTTTTTCCGAGGATTCTAACGCTTTCGAAGTAGTAATAGTTCCTCTAGTTTTACCTGTATACCTATATCCTACAATTCCTCTCTGTCCTCGCTCTAAAGTTCGAGCGCTAGCCGGTCCTCGCTTAACCTTCTAAGCGAGAGAAGCTAGGAGAGTTGAACTAGTGCCTTGTCCCTAAACCTAAGGGTAGCTCGTATATCCCTTGGGCTTTCGCTCGATATTTGTCTAGATCCCTCTATAGCCTACGCCTCTGGCACGAGATAGCATAGTAATCGGTAGCCGATATTGTCTATATAGAGGCCGTACTTATAGTACGGGGTTACCTTGTCTAGAACTCTTCTATAGAAAAAGAACTTCCTAGGACTTGTCTTTATTGTTCTAGCTTATATAAGTAAGGAGCTCTTAGCATTTAGTAGATTTCGTTATAGCTCTCTTAGTCACTAATTAACGTCTAAGACATGAACCTCGTCTAATACTTCAGATCTCCACTTCCCAAAAGGGGAGGTACCAAGGAAAACTATTGCGAAACTAACCCCTCTGTGAATTTCAGAAGACAATAAGTAGAAATGCGTAATGACTGTAAAAGCAAGCCTAATAACCCTAAACATAATTTACAGTACACAAACATTTTCAGTACCATCACAGGTAATAACCCTCTCTACCTCTGAATGAAAAACCCACGTGATAATACCTTATTTATTATAGCTATAAAAGCTATAATCACAAATTTACCAAGAGAACACCTAGTCCCAAGAAATTCCACGAATGAGATATGTTTTTACCACTAATAACAAGCAAATCTCACCTACAGTAGTACCCCATATACGCACCGCTAAATTAAGCGAGCGGCTAACCCGACACTTTTTATAGTACCTACCTCCAAGAATCCCGTTCAAACACTCGTCTACGGCAAGAATAAACTGTGGGGACTATGATTGGGAGGGGGGCGCTCCATAAGCCTTGGCATTTGAATCTCTTGATTGAGTGATTCGGTCGAGTAGGTACTGTAGTATACTCAGTATTGGATGTTCTGTTTATGTTCCGTGCCTCGTGATGTGCTGTGCGGTTGGTGTTCGTTTGCAGGCACGATTTGGGAGCTGGTGGGATTTAAATTACTATTGCGATATATTCTACTCCTTTAGTCACGTTATTTTAGACTCACCTTGTTCGAGTACTTAATACTCGAACTCCTATACTCACTTAGCTCTTTAATAATCGAATAACGGATATAACTACCTATTGCTTATTTACTTAATCCTGTTAAATTCCCTCTAGGAATTTAATAGATATCTCTATACTAATACTAATTAGTAAGCGCGTATAGATTAGAGATATAATATATTATTTATATAATTTATTATACCTCTATTTAAGTAACCTTAACCTAGGTGCCTTTAAAGAATATAACAAACAATCCTAGTGTTAAGGACAAAACAGGAGACTATTAGAATAAGCTATAAAAAGTAGATAATTCAAAAGTAGCTAGCTAAGGTAAAGTAGTACCTTAACATAGGAGCTCTCCCATACTATAGAACCTTCCTATCTAAGACTAGCTAACTTATATAAGACTAGCCTTAACTCTTCTAGAATTATATAGCTTATAAGCTATCTCGCCTAATACAGGAGTTATATACTAAGTAAACAAAGGAGTAAACTCTAGTACGTTCTATAATAATTGCCCCCTAAAAAGAAAAAGACAATGTCCTAGCATTATTAAGTATAGATTTTAAAAAGTACTAAAGATACTAAGAACATATCTACTAATTATAATAAAAGTCTAGACTTATTATCTATAGAAATAAAGAACCTAGTTCCTTCTTTTAGGAACTAAATATATAAAGATTATTAAAAAGTAATATAATCTATTCTAAATTTAATATAAATCTAATATATCTATTCTAAATAAAAACAAAATTATCTTATTATACTTTTTATAGAATAATTTTATAAGTAGTAGCCTTAAAATCCTAAATAACTTCTAAAGCGTTACTAAGATCCTTAATATCTAACTATTAGTTCTCCTTAGGTTTATATCCTTTCTAGCGAACAAGGTATTAGATATAGCTATTTTATATAGCTTCTTTATATATAATTCTCTTAATCTTATATTCTAAGTCTCCTTTAATAGTAATAGGCTTTGGTAGAACTATCTATTAATTAAATAGGTCTTAATTCTTTAAGGCTAGCTTAAGTTAAGTAACTAAAATAATATTATAAATGTGACCGTGTGGAGTGAACCACTGCTTGCTGTGATGAATACGGAGTCAAACGGAAACTGCTATATAGAGCGAACAACTAAGTGAGGAAGGAAGAGAGTTCCAGAGGAACAGAAGCTTATATACAGGCTGCCAGCAGCACGCACGTGCCGTGCTGCTACACGTGATCTGCCCCCAATTCCTCCAACGGTGCGTGCTGGTGCTGCTACACGTGATCTGCCCCCAATTCCTCCAACTCCGTAACAAGTAATACTTATTTTAATAATAAGATATAGTTGTTTACTTTAATATTTAAATAAAGCTTTTTACTACTAGATTAAGTAACTTTATATATATATTTAAATTTTTACTACTTTATCTTAATACTATATTTTACTTCTTTAAAAACTTACTAGGTTTTTATAACTACTACTCCTTATTTTAGTAGCCTTTAATAGTATTTATAATATAATGACTACTACTTATCTTGATAGCTCTTAATATATTATAAAAGATAAAGGGAGTATTTAGGTTATACCTAGATATAGAGGTAGTTCTTTATTTATTTATTTATTTATTTATTTATTGCTATTTAACGTCAAGCGGAGTCTAGCTCGCGTGGGCTAGGTCCTAGAAGAGTCCCAAAATAGGGCAAATGACGCTAGGGGGGTGCCCTAGGCTACAGGGGGGTGTAAACGAAAGAGCTAATTTACATGAGGCAGTTTAAAGAGAAGCTCCACTTTCGGAACAGCTCTTATCCTTAATTAGTTTAAGAACCAGGGTAAAACAAA